>JAVLUX010000134.1:1075000-1152500 GCA_032164185.1 Moxostoma hubbsi | reverse complement strand
TGACACACACACACTCACTGACACACACACACAAACTGGTTTAGTGATTATTGTGTTTTAAGTGTTTTTTTCTCTTCTTGTGTTCAGATGTCTGTGATCTCACACTGGATTCAAACACACACGCACATAAGGGTTTAGTGATTGTTGTGTTCCCTTTACAAAAAGCTACACTATGATGCTGCGCTGCTAAGCGCTTTGGGAACAATCTTGCATTGTGACCAGCTGTGAATATGTGTTTAACACGTCAATGTAACATTGACCGGAAATTTATAGCCTCGGCTGGTGAGATCATTGGACGCACCTGTGACCAGACTATAAATAGAGGCGTTACCAGCGTGTTCGTCAGATCTCTTTTCTTCAGATCATACTGTGCTGTGTGTTTCACAAGACTGCTGATAAAAAAAAAAAAACTTTTCTTCCCTTTGATAGGAGTTAGAAACTGTTAGGCAGTGCACAGAAATTTTCTTCTTCCCTCTTTCTCTGTTCTTTAAAAAAAAAAAAGAGAGAAGAGAAGAGATGATATATATATATATATATATATATATATATATAAGGGAAGTGGGAGTATGTCTGAGAAACAAGGCAAATGCTGCGTGTTTCCTTGCCAGTGGTCTATGACCGACAAGGACACACATGAGTTCTGCTTTGTTTGTTTGGGGGAAGAGCACGCTGCTCTCGCGTTGGGGCAGGGCTCATTGTGACCTACTTTCGGTCAGAATGCTTCGCGCTCGCCTCGCTTACTTTCGCGAGCCAGCACCCACACTTCACTCGTGGGGCTCTCGCATGGATCTGGCTGAGGAGCGAGAGACGGGTTCGTCCCTTTCGCTCGCTCTCTCCCCAGACCCAGCTGGTCCTGCACGCGATCTCGCTGAAACAGCTGTGGTGTAATCAGAACAGGTATGCGGGCTTATGGGAAATGTCGTCAAACAGTCAATTCTCGGGTTAGTCAGATCTCCGGTGGCCGATAAAGGAGGCGTCTTCACCGGCGTTCGTGACAAATGGTAATAAATCCCATATGGAATTCTGACATCACCGTTTCAAACACTGCACGAGTGTTTGTTTGTAGCCTGCTTAGGCTGCTTAGCATTTCTTATTCTTATTCTCAAACTTTCATCATTATATCCTTTGTCATTTTACCGCGTTTCAGGTTTATCGCTTTTCTACTGTTTCATCTACTCGTATTTGAACTCTTGCTGCTGGCCCCTAGCTAAAATCTGTGTTTATAGCCTGCTAGTTTTTTAGCATCGCTTGTATATCTGTTTTCAGCCTTTAATCCTTAACATCTGCCATTTTTAAGCACGCACAGGGTTTCCCCTCGTTTTATTCTCTTATCGCGATTCAACTGTGGGCATATTCCACCTGCATACACGTTCTGTTTTTATCAAGATTAAACTGCGTGCATTTTTTCAGCGCGCACCTGTTTTTTCTCCTCTGAGGTACACAGATTATTGCATCAATCTCAAAGCACTGCTTATCAAGAACAACCAACAACAACAAACAATTGTGTGAGGGATTCACATCAATCTCAAACACTCACTGCTCAGGAACAACCAACAACTACAAACAATTTGCGGTAAGTCATGGCATCCGCTCATGTTCTTTCTTCCTGCATGTCACATATTTGCAATAGCCCCCTCCATCAGCAGTGAGGGATTCACATGTGATAAATGTAAGGAATTAGTCAGGCTGACGGAGAAGGTTAATGAGAGACTCGCATCCGAACGTTAGTGGAGGTCAGTGAGAAAGAGAAGACGGTAGATACTGTTTCGGATGCGAGTAGTACAGATAGCAACATACACACTTTGGTTCCGACTGTAGAGCCCCTGCAGCAGGGCATTTGGGTGATATCTTGGTGGCATACTCGCTCAGCAAAGAGACACCACTCTCCCGTTCCTGTTAGGGTTTCCAATCGATTCTTCCCACTCAGTGATGCACCCACTGAGAAACATGTTGTAAGAGCCCTTGTTATTGGTGAATCTATTGTAAGGAACATGGAAATAGAGACTCCAGCCACTATTGTTAATTGCATTTTGTGGGCCAGAGCATCTGACATCAAATCAAATTTACAAGTGCTGGCTAATGCTAAACGTAGATTTTCTAAAATTGTTATCAATGTCAGCACTAACGATGTCTGGCTTCGCCAGTCGGAAATCACTAAAGATCATGTTAAAGAGGTGTGCAAATTTGCAAAAATGATGTCAGACACTTTAATATGCTCTGGTCCCCTCCCTGCTCGTCGTGGTGATGAGGTTTATAATAGATTAGTGTCACTGAATGGCTGGATGTCCGAGTCGTGTCTGAAGAATAAAATAGGATTTATAGACAATTGGTTTATTTATGGACAATAGTTTTTGGGGTAGACCTGACCTGCTAAAGAGAGACGGACTCCATCCCTCCAGTGAAGGTGCCACTCTCCTCTCTAGTAATTTGACTCGTAGTCTTAATAATGATAGTATTTGACTAACTGGGTCAAGGTCAGGTAGCAGACAAACTGGTTAATCCAAATGTCTGCTAGCTGCCTTGAGACGTCACACAGGTCACATAAACTACAACACATAGATACAGTATCTCCTAGATATCTCATAGAGACCGTGTCTGTTCCCCGAACTACCAAACACAATACCCTCACTAAAGCATTTAAGAAGCATTCTTAAATGCATTAAGCATTTAGAAAAAAATGGATCAAGGTCAAACTTGAACAAAACAAACAAATTAAAAATACACATCATATAAAAATAGGGCTACTAAACATTAGATCTCTTTCTACCAAAGCACTAATTGTTAATGAAATGATTACAGATCATAGATTGGATGTGCTCTGTTTGACTGAAACCCGCTTAAACGGATGAATATATTAGTTTAAATGAATCTACTCCCCCAGGTTATTCTTATAAACATGAGCCTCATCTGATGGGTTGAGGAGGAGGCGTTGCTACAATTTACAGTGAAGTTTTTGGTGTTACTCAGAGGACAGGATATAATTGTAAGTCTTTTGAATTAATAAAGCTTAATGTGACACCGTTAGATATCAATAAAAAATCTCTGTCGTCTTTTGTGCTTGCTACAATGTATAGATCACCCGGGCCTTATTCTGATTTCCTTGGTGAATTTGCTAATTGTTTATCAGATCTTGTAGTTACTGTAGCTAGAGCTTTAATTTTTGGTGACTTCAATATTCACATAGATAATGAAAATGATACATTGGGATTAGCATTTATTGATATTCTCAACAATCTTGGAGTCAGACAAAATGTAACAGGACCAACTCATCGCCATAATCATATGCTAAATTTAATTCTTTCATATGGAGTTGATGTTGATAATATAGAAATTCTGCAGCAGAGCGATGACATTTCGGATCATTACCTCGTCTCTTGTATGCTGCAATCAGCTAATGTTACTCAATCTACACCACGCTATCGTTCAGGTAGAACTATTCTATCGACCACTAAAGATAGCTTCACTAATAATCTTCCAGATCTATCTCATACACTCAAAAAACCCCAAAGCCCAGAAGAACTTGATGAAATAACAAAAAATATAAATGCAGTCTTCTCTAGGACTCTTGATATTGTCACCCCAATTCAATTAAAGAAAATGAAAGAAATAAGCCCTGCGCCATGGTACAATGATCACACTCATGCTCTCAAGAGAGCAGCTCAGAAAATGGAGCGCATGTGGAAAAATACAAAATTAGAAGTACATGTACTTTTATCGTGGTGCATGGAAGGATAGTGTCTGTAGCTACAGACAGGCACTAAAAGCTGCCAGGTTAGCATATTTTAGTAAACTCAAAGAAAATAGCCACAGCAATCCTTGATGTTTATTCAGTACTGTGGCTAGATTGGTGAGGAATAAAGCCTCAACAGAACCAGATATTATATCACAGCACAAGAGTAATGACTTCATGAATTTCTTTACAGATAAAATTGAAATAATCAGAAATAAATTGGAATTATGCAATCATCTGTCATAGCACCTCAGAAATCAGTGTCTAATAATTTTCCTCACGTGCAACTTCAACCCTGCTCTGTCATAGATCATGAAGAGCTAACAAAACTTATCGAAACATCAAATGCCACAACTTGTTTGTTAGATCCTATACCAACTAAGCTCTTAAAAGAGGTATCTCCTGTAATCTCAGAACCTCATCTTAATATTATTAATTCCTCGCTATGCTTAGAACATGTCCCATGATCCTGGAGAACTGGCTAATTATAGACCGATTTCAAATCTCCCATTTATGTAAAAAATACAAGAAATGGTAGTATCCTCCCAAATATGTTCATTTCTACAGAGAAATAGTATATACGAATAAATTCAGTCAGGATTTAGGCCTCATCACAGCACAGAGACTGCACTTATCAGAGTTACAAATGACTTGCTCTTATCATCTGATCGCAGCTGCATTTCTCTTCTAGTGCTTTTAGATCTTAGTGCTGCATTCGACACAATAGATCACGACATTCTCTTGAATAGGCAAGAGAATTATGTTGGCATTTGTGGAGTTGCATTAGCACGGTTTAGGTCATATTTAGCAAACCGCTACCACTTTGACTATGTAAATGAGGATTGTCAAACCAAACAAAAGTAAAGTATGGAGTTCCACAGGGATCATTTTTAGGGCCTCTGCTTTTCTCCTTGTATATGCTTCCCCTGGGAGATATTATCAGGAATCATGGAATAAGTTTCCACTGCTATGCCGACGGTACACAACTTCAAACAAATATTTTTTCAAAACCCGATTAGATTTCACAATTCTCAAAATTAGCAGAGTGTATCAATGAAATAAATGTTTGGATGGCCAGAAATGTCCTTCTACTCAATTTTGACAAAACAGAGATACTAATTATTGGCCCAAAAAACAATAAAAATTAGCCACTACAATATAATTTGACTCTCGATGGATGTACTGTTACATCATATTCAACAGCGAATAACTTAGGTGTTATATTTGATACAAATCTGTCCTTTGAAAATGAAACTACCAATGTTTGTAGAACAGCATTCTTCCACCTAAGAAATATTGCTAAATTAAGGCACATGCTCTCTGTTGCTGATGCCGAAAAACCAATTCATGCGTTCATGACCTCAAGACTAGATTATTGTAATGCATTACTGGGAGGATCTCCAGCAAGATCAGTAAATAAATTTCAATTGGTTCAAAGTGCAGCAGCCAGAGTGCTAATGAGAACCAAGAAATATGATCATCGCTGGAAATATGATCATCACCCCATTTTATCATCGTTACATTGGCTACCTGTTAAATTCCGTATTCATTTTTAAATGGTCTAGCTCCACAGTACTTAAGTGACCTTCTACCACGCTATATTCCATCACGTTCATTACGATTGCAAAATTCTGGCCTGTTAATAGTTCCTAGAATATCAAAATCCACAAAAGGAGGTAGATCATTTTCATATTTGGCTCCTAAACTATGGAATAGTCTCCCAAACACTGTTCGAGATGCAGACACACTCCATCAGTTTAAGTCTTGACTAAATACTCATGTATTTAGCCAGGCATACACCTAATTTATCCTCCAACCCACAATTAGGCTGCTTTAGTTTAGTCTGCCAGAACCAGAAACATTGATCATGATTTATAACTCTGCAATAAATTGAATGGCATCTATGCTTATATTATTTTATTTGTTTACTTGTCTCAACCTTGGGACTTCTATCCTGAGGTTACCAGAACCGGCTGGATCCAGCACCATTCCTACTTCATGTTAGACTCCACTGCTACGTGTCACTGAAAGATGATGACTAAATGCAGCCGGTGTCAGCCAAACATCACTTCAGTCTATTATGATGGACTTCAGAGGATGAACTGATGCCAACTCCAAACATAAGACATGGGATATTTCATATGTCATTGTCTGAACCTTGGATTTAGAATGGACCACACCGAACCTCACCGGAATTACCGGCTAGGTTGAACTGCGCTTCACATCCCTGATCTCTGCCTGCATCACCTCGGTCTATTGATGGACTACGATCTTGAATCGTAGGAATGGAATGCATAGACTAACAATTGCCAACAAAAGCCTTCATCAGCCAATTAACAAGGACAATTGCATCTATGTGAACTTTAATCCAGGATGGACTTCAAAGACATAGGTCATTAATCTTACAGTTCAAGCAAAATCGATGTTTAAACACTGACCCTTAACACTTAATTAGTTTAATCGTTTTAAATCATGACTTTAACTATACATAAGTAATATTTACATTATATTCATGATGTTAGCCAGAGGGGAACTGGCCCCCACAGTGACGTCTTATTTTTCTCCATCAATCAACATCTTATGGAGTTTTGTGTTCCTTGCCACAGTTGCCTTCAGCTTGCTCACTGGGGTTATTAATACAATTTTTTTTTTTAATTTCTTATTTTTAAACATGATAACAATTGTATTTTATCTAATTACACAATGATGATTCATCGACATTATAGACATTACAGTTTTATCGTCTGTTAATGCCTGATCTTCTGTAAAGCTGCTTTGAAATGATGTGTGTTGTGAAAGGGACTATACAAATAAAATTTACTTGAATTGACTTGACTTAAAACGTCATGATTACTGTCGTTACCTCCATTCCCTGAGGGAGGGAATACGTTGTGTGGAATGAAGTGACACAAGGGGTCTTCCTTGGATGCCGAATCATACCTCTGAATCTGAGAAAAGGCCAATGTCAAGTTGGCAGACAGAATTTGCATGCCCCGCCCCAGACATACGGGTATAAAGGGTGCGGGGCGGCGAATGCCAGTCAGGATTTTGCACTGAGCAGTCGAAAATGAAGCATGGCCATTTACAGTGCTAGGTCTAGTGCTGTGGCAGGAGTGACGCAACGTCTCGTTCCCTCCCTCAGGGAACAGAGGTTATGACAGTAACCATGATTTTCCCCTTCTGTCACTCACTCGAAGTTGAATGAAGTGACACAAGGTGTCAAGTTTGTCTAACTGTGAAGTTCCCAAACTTGAAAAGGACCAGACTTCGGATTTCACTCAGAACATGATTTATTTTGACCAGTTAAGCAGGTACCAATGTAACAGATTCAGGATCAGGTGTAACAGGTGAAAAACCTTTAAATACAATATAAAAAAGCATTTTGACTAAACAGGTATTTTCCCCACACAGGTAAGGTTAAATGCATTTTACAAAAACTACAGATAAAGGTAAGTATCTCCTACCTAATTACTGTTAGCCAATTGGATGTTAATCTCATACACAGGTAAGTAATGCATAACTGAACAAGGATGAACCAAACTCTATACAACTCTATCTTTCTATACAAATTAATTCCTATTTCTTTTTAATCATGTCACTTTAAGCATTTGGTCTTATCATTTTAGTATCACTTTAAGCCATGCAATAACAATTACTTTAAACTTTACTCACAACACTAACACATTTAGAACATTAAATACTAAACAGACAAAAAGAACCAACATAAGAGTCCATGTGAGCTTACCGATAGCCCATTATGATCAAAAGTCCTAGTTCCTCACAGTGGATGCGTTTAGGCTTCTACCGTCCTCTTAGTCCGTCGCAGCACAGTCAAATGACTAATGCGCGTATTTATAATCCACTGATTGAACTGGGCGCGAGCTTCCAATTGCCCCAATTCAGTTCACCTGGTCGAGCACGCACCAGAGCGTGCACAGTCACATGCGGGCTGCCGTGCAAAGCTGGGGAGACAGCATGCAGGAAAAGGAAATGACAGGTGCACGGGAGACAGCCACACCTCCGCCGGGTTAGCGCGACACCTCCCACTCGATCTTTATGTGGTGATGCCCAAAAAGATCGCACTCTCAGGTGGGCTGGTCTCCGACTTGATCTTCCACCGGTACGAGGACCACAAGGCGCCGGACGTCCCGATGCAGTATGGTACTCGATTCGGGATCTCTGGCAACAGGTTTTGGATTCCTCACCGAAATGCTGGAGCTTGGAGAAACCCTCACATGAACATCTCGAACAACACCTCTGGAATCAGGATTCACGCCGATGACTTTTGCAAGCCTGAACTGCCCTCTCAGTGCATTTTGGTCGCAGAGCCAAACTATGTCTCCAACGGCAACGTTCCTTTCAGCAATATGCCACTTACTGCGAATAAACAGGTTCGGACCAGCGGGTTGGCTCCAGGACTTCCAGAAGTTATTGACTATAGTTTGTACTTCTTTTAAGTCTTTTGAATGGGTAAATGGTGTAGTCGACAGTTTTGAAGTCTCCACCTTGTGTGGCTCGACCAAGCAACGGGTTGTTTGGCGTGATGTACTGGATGCGCTCTTCTCGGCTCTGAACTCTGGCGTCGATGGGTCTCTCATTAGCGAGATTGGCAGCTAGCTGGAGCACAGTCAGGAACTCACTAAAGGTAAGGCCTTCTACATTGCCAAGACTTTGGAGGGCTCTCTTAGTGACTCTGACAGCAGCTTCGGTGGCCCCGTTTCGGTGAATCGGCCGGGAGGATTTTCCATGTCCAGGTGGTCTCATTTCTGGCAGCATACTCTTCAAGCGACTCTTTGTTCTGTTGATTCAGGTAAGTGTACATCTCTTTTAGGACAGGCTTTGCTCCAACAAAGTTCGTACCAGGATCAGACCAGATTTTCCGGAGATGGCCTCGGTCTGTGGTGAACCTCTGGTAGGTAAGCAAAAAGCTCTCTGTTGATAGTGTGTTTGCTAGCTCGACATGGATGGCTCGGCTGGACATACAACAAAATACGACACCCCATACCTTCATGGTTACTCTCTTCTTGACATCATCCTTCACATGGTAAGGTCCAAACAGGTCAACGGACATGAACTCGAATGGTGCAGCAGGACTTGACCTCTCCTCAGGTAAGTTTCCCATTATTTGCTTGTAGGTTCTTGCTTTTGCCTTCCTGCAAACAATACACTTGTCAACGACTTTTTGGGCAATAATTCTTCCTCTGATGACCCACGCCTTCTTCCTCATCCACAGCAGGGTTCCTGCCACTCCGTCATGTCCCTCACTGTGTGCTTCTCTAGCTAGCAAGGTAGATAACCAGGCTTGGAATGGTAGAAGAGGAACAGCTTTGCGGTCTTCTCTGAAGGTCTGGACTCTGCCACCACAAACTAGAAGTCCACTTGTCTGGTCCCTGTAGATGACTAGTCTGTCTGTTGTGGTGCTTGGGAAGTTGACGCCCTCTTGTGCTGCTAGGCAAAGGTCTCGGAACACGTCTCGTCTCTCACTGACTGTAAGGACACCAGAGGATGGTACTGCCTCCCACTTTTCTTGGTCTCTGGTCTTGGCACTCAGGAACTTTTTAGCCGCTCTCCAGATCCACGCCATGGTCCCGACCAGCCTTCTCAGGTTGCTGAAGCACCTTTTGTCGACTAGCTGTCGTACTGCTGCTCCTGCTGGTGGTCTTCTGGACTCTACCCGGGCTGTATCTTGTGCTGGATCGTGTGCTGTCTTCAGGTGACTTCTGGCAAGTACTGCTACAAATATCTTTTTCTGGATCTTGGTGACTTTGTCTCGAGCTTGGGCTGCAACGTCTCTAGCAGATTTCTTCGGCCACTCATTTTCAGGACATTGGAGGAACTTTGGACCCGACTGCCACTCGGAGTCCTCAGTTAGGGCATCTGGACTGGCCCCTCTGGTGATGATGTCTGCGATGTTTGCTAGCCCTGGAATCCACCACCAGTCTTGGAAGTCGGTGCTGCTCTGGATCTCGCCAACACGGTTTGCGAAGAAGGTCTGGTAGCCATAACTCTCACGCTGTATTGCGCCCAGGACGGTCTGACTGTCAACAAGATGGTACCATTTCTCAACCTGGAGTCGGCAGTGTTTCTGGAAGTAGATCTTAAGGCGGGCTGCGAAGACGGCTCCGCACATCTCAGCTTTCACAGGATCACCTCTATGGTTGAGAGGAGTCAGCTTGGCTTTAGATTCGACCAGTCTCACGACGACACCATGGCTGCAGCTCCAACGAAGATACATCACCGCGCCGTATGCGTGTTCGCTGCCATCAGAGAACGTGATGGCACTGGGCTTTGCGCAGAGATCTGATGGAGTCAGGGATCTGGCGAAGCGAAGTTGGCTCAGGTCAGTATATTCTTCTAATAGCTTTATGGCGTCTTCTCGGAGACCTTCAGACAAGGCAGCGTCCCAAGTGTCTTCTAAGCAGTACTTTACTTTGGCTTCTTGGAAAGCTCTCCTGACCAGAATGGCACCTTTTTGCTTGACAGGAATCACAAGGCCGAGTGGGTCGTACAGGCCAGAGACTTGGCTTAGTAACTCTCTTCTGGTGAGTGGATCAGGAGTTTGATTTCTGACTTCTTCTCTGAGCAGATCTTGACCAAGGCGCATCTTTCTCTTTTTTTGCAAAGTTCACTGCAACCATGACATGGAGTTTATCATCGTCAATGGTATAACCAAGGCCAAGGGCATTGTTGTCATCTTCCGTCAGCTGATTTGGCAGGATCATAGTCTTCGGCTCTATTCTGGGCATCTCACTCTTGGATTCTTTCCTCCCACTTTGATTGGAGTAGACCCAGGGCTTCATGTAGAATCCTCCAGCTTTCAGGATATGCTCGATGTTGGCTATGAGGCATTTCAGATGGTCAAGGTTGTTGTGCGAAGTCAGGATGTCATCGACGTAGGTATCTTCTTCCAGCACGCGTCTCTCTTCTTTGAAGTGACTGAATGAAGGCAAGTTTGCAGTCTCTCGCATGCGACTTGGGCTATGCAACCGGCAGGTTTGTATTCCCTGAGGGAGGGAATACGTTGTGTGGAATGAAGTGACACAAGGGGTCTTCCTTGGATGCCGAATCATACCTCTGAATCTGAGAAAAGGCCAATGTCAAGTTGGCAGACAGAATTTGCATGCCCCGCCCCAGACATACGGGTATAAAGGGTGCGGGGCGGCGAATGCCAGTCAGGATTTTGCACTGAGCAGTCGAAAATGAAGCATGGCCATTTACAGTGCTAGGTCTAGTGCTGTGGCAGGAGTGACGCAACGTCTCGTTCCCTCCCTCAGGGAACAGAGGTTATGACAGTAACCATGATTTTCCCCTTCTGTCACTCACTCGAAGTTGAATGAAGTGACACAAGGTGTCAAGTTTGTCTAACTGTGAAGTTCCCAAACTTGAAAAGGACCAGACTTCGGATTTCACTCAGAACATGATTTATTTTGACCAGTTAAGCAGGTACCAATGTAACAGATTCAGGATCAGGTGTAACAGGTGAAAAACCTTTAAATACAATATAAAAAAGCATTTTGACTAAACAGGTATTTTCCCCACACAGGTAAGGTTAAATGCATTTTACAAAAACTACAGATAAAGGTAAGTATCTCCTACCTAATTACTGTTAGCCAATTGGATGTTAATCTCATACACAGGTAAGTAATGCATAACTGAACAAGGATGAACCAAACTCTGATTTTTACACAAAATAACCTATTTTTTTATCCTACATTTTACTAAACTTTCTATACAAATTAATTCCCATTTCTTTTTAATCATGTCACTTTAAGCATTTGGTCTTATCATTTTAGTATCACTTTAAGCCATGCAATAACAATTACTTTAAACTTTACTCACAACACTAACACATTTAGAACATTAAATACTAAACAGACAAAAAGAACCAACATAAGAGTCCATGTGAGCTTACCGATAGCCCATTATGATCAAAAGTCCTAGTTCCTCACAGTGGATGCGTTTAGGCTTCTACCGTCCTCTTAGTCCGTCGCAGCACAGTCAAATGACTAATGCGCGTATTTATAATCCACTGATTGAACTGGGCGCGAGCTTCCAATTGCCCCAATTCAGTTCACCTGGTCGAGCACGCAACAGAGCGTGCACAGTCACATGCGGGCTGCCGTGCAAAGCACGCGCGCCGGGCTATCGCGATCACGTGCGGGCGGCGTGCTGGGGAGACAGCATGCAGGAAAAGGAAATGACAGGTGCACGGGAGACAGCCACACCTCCGCCGGGTTAGCGCGACACAAGGGGTCCATAAAAAAGTGACACACACTGACCGTGTTACTTGACTTTCAAAACAGGTGCACAGCAGGCTATTACGTGCTAGAGGCCCCTTTTTTTGCGTACAAATCTTAGGTTTCCCTCACCCCTGAGGGGGGATAAAGGTGTTACATGCCTTGCATGGGAGCAAGCCCAGCAGCCGCGGCCTTCTCTCTCACTATGTCTCTCACATAGGACGTAAAGCCTGAGGCTAGGGTGCTGAGAGAAGGCTCGAAGCCCTTACCCTGCTCTGCGCACCCGGCAGGGGGTGGATTTAGAGACTGAGGAAGAGGCCCAAGGGGGCGTCTTCAGAACTCGTCAGCGCTGGCGTGCCGAGGCTATAGGCGAGTCTGGAGGCAAGGTAGCTGTCCGGTCTGCAAATTTCCTATTCTTTCAGGAGGGAAAGACTCTGCGGAGTCCACACCCTGCCAAGTTTTAGGGGCAGGTACTGCGTGGCAAATACACCACGAGGGTTGTGAAGCCGGACGTGGGATATGGCAAGGTGGAAGGTCCAGCCTAATGAGGGGGGACTCTACAAGCACGGTGGCCAACAAAACACGGGATGAGACCGACTCAACCCTCAGATTGTAAAACTTGGCAAAGGTATTGGGTGTTGCCCAGCCAGCTGCTCTGCAGATGTCTGCTAGGGAGGTGCCATGGCTCAGTGCCTACGAGGATGCCACACTTCTAGTAGAGTTTGCTCGAACCCGCAAGGGGCCGGGCATGGCCTGGGTGTGATAGGCTAAGGCAATAGCATCAATGACCCAGTGGGCTAACCTCCGTTCCCTTTCCGCCGTCCGCCAAAGCAGACAAAGAGCTGCTCAGAACATCTAAAGCTCCGCGTGTGGTCCAAATAGGTATGCAAAGCACGCACCGGACACAGCAATGAAAGGGCTGGGTTTGCCTCCAAGGCAGCGCTTGCAGGTTCATGACCTGGTCCCTGAAAGGGGTCATAGGAACCTTGGGCACATAGCCCGGTCAGGGTCTCAGGATAACGTGAGAAACCGTTGCTGACAGAGAACGCTTGCAGGTCTCCAACCCTCTTGATGGAGGCTAACGCGATCAGGAGGGCCGTCTTCAGGGAGAGGGCCTTGAGCTCAACTGAATCAAGCGGCTCGAAGGGGGGTCTCTGAAGGCCCGAGAGGACCACTGAGAGATCTCAAGAGGGGAACAGGCTAGGCCGGGGAGGATTCAGTCTCCGGGCACCTTTCAAGAACCTGATAATCAAGTCGTGCTTGCCAAGGGTCTTGCCATCTATTGCGTCGTGGTGGGCTGCGGTAGCAGCTACATACACCTTCAAGGTGGAGGGGGACAGCCTCCCCTCCAGCCTCTCCTGCAGGAATAGAAGCACTGACCAAACTGCGCATCTCTGTGGGTCTTCGGCTCGGGAGAACACCAATTCGCGAACAAGCACCACATTAGGGCATAGAGTTGCCTGTTGGAGGGAGCTCTGGCTTGGTTGATCGTGTCTACGACAGCAGGTGGTAGATACACTAGATCTTCTGCATCCCATCCAGGGGCCAGACGTGGAGGTTCCAGAGGTCTGGATGCAGATGCCAGAGGTTGCCCCATCCCTTAGAAAGAAGGTCCTTCCTCAGGGGAATTTTCCAGGGAGGGGCTGTCGCGAGGAGCGTGAGTTGTGAGAACCAGGTATGGGTGGGCCAGTAGGGGGCCACCAGGATGACCTGTTCCTCGTCCTCCCTGATCTTGCACAACACTGATATAAGAAGTCTCACTAGGGGAAAGGCATACTTGCGCAGCCCCCGTGGCCAGCTGTGTGCCAGCGCGTCTGTCCTGAGAGGGGATCCTGTCAGGGAGTACCAGAGTGGGCAGTGGGAGTTGTCTTGGGAGGCAAAGAGATCTATCTGTGCCTTGCCGAATCGGTCCCCTATGAGCTGGACCACCTGGGGGTGGAGCCTCCAGTCTACGCTGGGTGAAACCTGTTGTGACAGCGTTTCCACCGTCGTGTTGCAGTTGCCAGGGATGTGAGTGGTGAGCAACGACTTGAGTTGTGGCTGGATCCAAAGGAGGAGATGGCGGGCATGTTGTAACATGATGAGAGTGCACGCCACCCTGGCGATTTATGTACGCTACCGTCTTGGTGCTGTCTGAACGGATCAAGACGTGCTTGCCTCGGACTAGTGGGAGAAACTTCCATAGGGAAAGAATTGCAGCCATCAACTCTAGGCAATTGATGTGCCAATGCTGCCGGGGTCCTTTCCAGGGGTCAGCGGCAGTGTGCCCATTGCTACGTGGTTACCACAGCACGTCTGGACACCTGCTGCTGAGGGACTCCAGTCTGCAGAAACCAGAGGTCTGTCCAAGGTTTGAAAGTCTGATGGCAGGAAGAGGTGATTGTCACACAATCGTGCGTGACCGCTTCTGAGGATGCCATATGCCCTAGGAGCCTCTGGAATTGTATTAGAGGAACCGCTGTGCCGGGCTCGAAGTGAGCGAGGCACCTGAGCACTGACTGAGCGTGCTCGTTGGTGAGCCGCACTGTCATTGAGTCTAACTCCATGCCGAGAAAAGAGATGCTCTGATGCTCTGAATGCTCTGTGGTGAGCTTGCTCTTTTGCATCGAACGCGAATCGTAAGAAGGGTCAGTGTCACAGCAGAATGGAGACGTGGAAGTATGCGTCATTCAGGTCTAGCGCCGCGAACCAATCTAGCTGTTGAACGCAGTTGAGAATCTGTTTCTGCGTGAGCATTTTGAATGGCAGTTTGGGTACGATGAAGTAAGGGCTGTAGAAACCCTTGGCTGGAGGGATGGGCTCTGTCACATCTTTGAGGAGCAGGGTGGAGATCTCTGCTCGTAAGGGACTGGCATGTTGGCCGTGCACAAGAGTGGAGAGAATACCGCTGAAACGAGGCCGGAGCCAGGCAAACTGAGTTGCGTAGCCGAGTCGGATGGTCCTGGCCAACCAGCGCGATGGATTGGGAAGTGAGAGCCACGCATCCAAACTCCGTGCGAGGGGCACTAACGGGACGATCGTTTTTGACGTACCGGGTGGGGCTTCGCGGTGGGGAGGAGCAGGTAATAATGCGTCGGGAGGCTTGGGTGCTGAGAAAAGACTCAAAGCACTTACCTTGCACTGCGCACCCAGCAGGGGGTGGGTTAGAGACTGAGGAAGAGGTCCTAAGGAGGCGTCTTCAGAACTCGTCAGCACTGGCCTGCCGGGGCTGAGCAGTCGCGGGGCCGGAGGCGAGGGAGCTGCGTCCGGGGAACCGGGACTGTAGAGTTTTATGGCCAGGGTGCCGTCAGAATGGCACACACCAGCTGGATGACCCAGGCAGTGGGGAAATCACTCTTTTATTGAACATGTGGGTACCGCAACCTGGAGAGGGTGCGGCAAATGAAAATAAGGAAAACAAGGATTCTCCTCCCGGCCCTCCATCGGGGGACGGAGTGGTCTTGGTACCATCTCCGGAGTGAACATCCGACTGCTTGGGTTGCCCGTCTCAGGAGCGCTTCGGAGCTTTTCTGGTCCTGGAGACAGGGGGTGTACGCCGCCTGCGATGTGCTCGACGCTGGGGCTGAGAGCTGGGCCCAGGTTGCGGACACCCTCGTCGAGCAGGTGGGGCATGCTGGTTGGGCGGCGCAGTGGCATGATGTGTGAAATCGCCTCCGTCTGCTTCTTCATCGCTGAGAACTGCTGAGCGAAGTTGTCGATGGTGTCACTGAAGAGACCAAGCTGGGAGACGGGGTGCGTTGAGAAACTTAGCATTGTCAACGTCGCGCATCTCGACCATGTTTAGCCAAATGTGGCACTCCTGGACCACGAGAATGGCCATCGCATGCCCGAGTGCCTGCGCTGTGACCTTCGTGGCTCTGAGAGCAAGGTCGTGTCAGAGTGCAGTTCCTGCAGCACATCAGGATCGGGAATACCCAGGTGCAGATCTTTAAGTGCCTTGGCTTGATGAACCTGCATGAGAGACATGGCATGCAGGGCGGAGGCGGCTTGTCTGGCGGCACTGTAGACTTTGGAGGTCAGTGACGACGTTGTCCTACAGGCTCTAGAAGGAAAGTACCGGGTGGTCCCGCCAGGTGGCGGAATTCTCTGGGCACAGATGGATTGCAACCGCCCATTCCACCGAGGGGACTTCCGTGTACCTGTGGGCCACTCCGCCATCCAGGGTAGTGAGAGTGGACGAGCGAGGGGATCGGTTACAGGCAGTGAAAGGTGCCCTCCACGACCGCGTTAGTTCATCATGCACTTCCGTGAAGAATGGTACTGGCAGGGGGTGTGTGTGTGGCTGTGAGCGGCGCCGGGCGCTGAGGCACCAATCGTCAAGCCGCGAAGGCTGTGAGGAGGACGGGGGGTTCCAGTCCAAGCCCACATTCATGGCAGCCCTGGGAAAGCATGTCGGCCATCTGCGCGTCCGCCTCTGCCCGGCGGGCTGGCCCGAAGGCGGCAGCCCATTCGAGTCTTCCGCTTTCAGACCCCTGGACGCTCTCCGATGCAGCGGTGATGTCATCATCCAAGCCCGGGGGCTCAAGGGAGAATGCCGGCTGGCCACGAGGCGAGTTGCACTCATCCCCAGCCTGGACAGAGGCACATGAGCGTGTCAGGGGGCAGGTGGTTCGTGGGGATTTACCCAGCGAAACTGAGCCCGTCATCATCCCCATATCGCCTTCATCGCCAGCTGAAGGGAAGAAGGAGCGACGCGGGGGGGTGGCTGAAGGAAGGAGAGCTGCAACCACAACGTTGTCATGGTCATGTTCTCGCAGTGAGAACATGAACCATCCACAAATGCCGCCTCAGTGTGAGTGAGTGACAGAAGGAGAACCATGGTTAATTGCATCGAAACCTTAAATAAAGGTTATGAAAAAATAAATAAAAATAAAAATACATGGTCACTACAGTCATGGTTACTAGTCATGGTTAATATTACTACATTAAAGTCATGGGTAGTTTTCATGAGGGTATAATTTTTTTTAACAAGAATTTAAGATCATTATCAATGTTTTAACACCTGAATTTAAATAAGCCTGTAAAAATGGGCACACAAGCCCATTATTAATAAAAGTCATGTCTAGGTTTGTCATTACATGGGGTGAATAACTACAGATACTGTTTATATCTATCTATCTATCTATCTATCTATCTATCTATCTATCTGTTCATTACCTCAGGAAAGCACTGTTCCCTCTTTGAACGAGCGCTGTGACTGAAAGGGTGAGCGCTGTCTGTCTGCTGGTGTATTTTAGCATTTCTGTGCGTCAAGATGAGTGGAAGATATAATAGTACATTGATACGAATGAATGCAACAATTTGCTCATATAATTGTTCTTTTCCACTTCTTGCTTATGAGATACCTTAATATTCATGTTATCTAAATAATAATATCACTATTCTTGATATCACATCATATCGGAAGTATGGATACTTTAGAACCGCCCATCCCTAATTCGACTGAAAGTCACAAAATGTAAAAAGATGCAGGTGCATTTTGAAATGTTATAACTAGGGCTGTCAATCGATTAAAAATTTTAATCGAATTAATTACATGGTGTCCCGATTAATTAATCGCATATACAAATATTTGTGAGAAAGTCTGTCATATAACAATAATTCAATATATAATGATTATACATAATTATATCAAAATATAGTAATACATAGTTATCTTTAAAAATGATTGGACATGGGGTTTGAACCAGTGACCTTCTGATTAGCAGCCCTGTGCTCTAGCCACTACGCCACCACCACTCCAACACTTACTAACATGTTATTGATAATAACTCAATCATTGGCATACAGTTCACAGTAATCCATTTCACAAGTGAATTTATCAATCAGTTGCAGATTTATTATGAGGGATTGTTTAAGGACCCGTTAATGAACACCTGCGTCAGACATTTTTTTATTATTAATGCTTACAAAACTTACATCTAGAGCCAAGAGGAATATTAAAACAAACAACAACAAAAGGAAAATAAATAAACAGTTTAAATAAAAATATTAAATTGTTTACATATTTCAATACACTTTACAGCTTTCTTGTTACTCAAATTGGAAATTGTTCTTAAGTATTGCTGAACCTCTGAATTAAAAATGAAAACTAATGGTTTATAACCACCATACTTACATTTATGAATACTAAACATTGCCAATAAAAGCAGAACATTAATCAAATAATATTCCTTATGAAGAGACATGTCATAGCTAAAAAAAAACTAATAAAACTTTTTCAAAACAAAGTTGAAAGCTGGGAATAATATGATCTCGAACAATCTTGCAGAAATCAGACAAGTCGAGTAGGGACAACTCCAAAATAAATGAAAAAAATGTTTCCGCCTGCAGACCACAAAATGTACAGGATATATCGACATCACAATTAAATCTCTCTACAAGAAAATAATTAGTGGGGTAGTACTTATAAATAAGTTTGAAGGAAATTTCTTTGATTTTATTTGTGATTAGATATTTATGGGGTAATTTCCGAATTTTGCACCATCTCAATCCAGCCACACCCTGCGTCAGACATGCTTGTGTAGCGCCTCGGGTTCGTTGCGTCATAAACATAGAATATTTAAGTCACTGTTTCAAGTTAAATATAGTTTAATACTTAATCTTTAAACACATCTTGAGATCCCTTAGTTCGCATTTGCACTCCTTCAAGTTTTTTGAAGGCAAGAATGTAACGTATGTTTGTGTTGTTCTACTGTAGTGTTTCTTCACTGTATAAACTGTGTGTTGCTCATACAGCTGAAATTACACTTATTGCCCTCTGGAGTAAACAGGTGGTACTACAAGCTTACCATTTCTCAGGAATCTTCCTTATTATGGGCCAGGGACAGTGCGATTTAAATCCGTTAATTTTTTTAACGCGTTATTTTTTGTAAAATGAATCGCACTGAATTAAAGCGTTAAATCGACAGCCCTAGATTTAACTAATCATCTTGTAATGAATGTCACTTCAGTTCTACTTTCTGAGTATGAATTATCATATGCAGTAAAAGACAATATGTACAATATGCTAGCACTGAAAAAGGTTCTGCCACAAACTCAACTGACTGGCTTCTCTCCTGTTTGATTTCACATGAGTCCAGGGCTGGCACTGGCCAAATTGATGCCCTACGCAGAGTTTCGTGATATGAGCGTGAAGCGATCATCTGTCTTCTGCAACTGCTTGAATAACGTATAAAGTGTGTGTAAGGGCAAAGTCCTTTCTGGTGCCCTCCTAGGGTAAGATGGTGCCCACCTAGGGAGTTGGTGCCCTACGCAGATTGTGTAGTCTGCTTATAGGGAGCGGTGGTACTGCACGAGTCTCTTCAGACCTGGTGGATTTTAGTTGAGACCTGTGGTGGTTCTGTAGGAGTCTTTGCATAGTTGTGTTACTTGCTACTAACTTGTGTTAGCCGGAGTGTATAGCAATATTTTCTTGTCACATTCTCTGCCGTTTATTGTTTCCACCGGGTACCCAAAATGCTGCCACACAAACGATTTAAATGAGGCATCTTCTATCCTAATTTCACCCTCAAATTCCATCATGCTGATATCACGAGAAATATCGTAACGTAATATTGCGAGATCTCGTGGTATGAGATCTCGTCACACCCCTAGTATTTATACATACAAGGCCTAATGGGGGAATGGAAAACAGGTGAGAGCAATGAGGAAATGAGATGGCTGTGATGAGGGCAGTGCATACTGGGTAATATAGTCTGGGGGAAACACTTAAAAAAAGAGTCCTAGGAAACACGAGGGAGACAGACAGTGACAATAGTATAGTATAATGATATACAATAGCAGCAATAACACTGCAATATATGATGGTATCAGATGGTAATACCATGGTACTGTGATCGCAATTACCATATTTATTTACCACTCTGTATGTACATGTACATGTCATCAATGCCTGTACTTGATGGCCCCTGGACAGCTTCCAGAATATACATTTATCAGCTTTAATCAGTGTTAATGCTGATGAATGATAAATAAATATTCTAGAAGGGAAACAGAAAGTGGTATATAAATTACACCCATGCATAATGCTTAATTTCAATGGTAAATGAGAATCAATGTGTTCTCTGTCATTGCAGCCATATTTCAGTGTCGAAAGTGCAAATGCCAGGCTATCTGGGATACAGACATTTTACCACACATTTATTTGTATGTGGTCAGAGACATTTCATAAACAATATGAACACGAGTTATTTCCAAAAGTTCCAGGATCCTGGGATCTGCACCTTTCTGCTGACTTTCTCACAAGCAGCTTCTGCTATCATACATAATTGCATTTGCGACCGGAGACCACAGTTCAAATCCACGTAACCAGGAAATGATCATGTTCGCATGACCCCATGGACATACATTGAGCTTACACATACCCACATGCCCTATGACCTAAACCCCTTTGGCCACTGGGGGTCAGTGCTTTAAAATTCAGTCAGAAAAGTACATTTGTGAGATCAGGCTGCATACAAAATCCAATCATACTTTAAAATGATGCCATCGCTGTTAGACATTTTATGAATCTGAAATATTTTAACAATTGGAAATTGTATTACAACTTTAATGTTAAATTCCTTTAGTGTAAAAGTAAAACATTAAAAAAAATATACATAAAGCTGAAATAATCTATATTACAAAGTGTGAATGGAGACAATATGTGTAGTGGTTCAAGATTAATCAATTTCTGATAATTGTAAAGAACAATAAATGAATATAGATAAGTAGAATATTGAATATAGAAATAAAATAAAGATGAGGAATTTAATTGTTAGATCTATATCTGTTTTTCTGGCACTCTTCTCTCCGAGGTACATCTCACTTTAATTAAGTCAGGTCCTGGGGTTGAATGTTGATTGGCTCCCATCAGGAGTCGTGTCCTTTTCAATTCTTCCAGAACCAGCTGAAAATGCTGTTCTACAAACATTGAAAATTTGATTTTCAGGACAGAATGTCATCAAACATAACATCCATGATGCAACAGTGCATCTATCAAGAGAAAAATGTATTCTAATATATTATGCTTAGAGGTTTTTGGTCCAATAATTAATACCTGTTTTTTTCGAATTTAGTAAGAGGAAGTTTTTGACACTACTAATACACTCGGCTAGCTTTGTGAATTGAGAAATTTCATCAGGTCTCGAGGAAATATAAAGCTAGGCTTATTGGCATAACAGTTAAAACTAATGCCATGATTCCTGATGATGGCGAAAGACCCCTATTGTTTTTGTTAGTTTTCTTATTATTATTATTATTAGGGGTCAAGCCCTGAATGGGAAAAATACCTCTATAGTTTTCGTTAGTTTTCTTATTAGGGGTCAAGCTCCGAAGTGGCGAAAGACCCCTATTGTTTTTGCTAGTTTTCCTATTATTAGGGGTCAAGCCCTGAAGGGGCGAAATACCCCTATAGTTTTTGTTAGTTTTCTTATTAGGGGTCAAGCGCCAAAGGGGCGAAAGACCCCTATAATTTTCATTTGTTTTCTTATTAGGGTTGACGTCCCGAAGGGGAGAAAAACCCCTGTTGTTTTCATCAGTGTTCATATTATTAGGGGTCAAGCCTCGAAGGGGCAAAAGACCCCTATTGTTTTCGTTTGCTTTCTTATTATTATTCATATTATTAGGGGTCAAGCACCAAAGGGGTGAAAGACGCCAATTGTTTTCGTTAGTTTTCTTATAATTAGGGGTCAAGCTCTGAAGGGGCAAAAGGGACTCAAAAAGTTTCAGGACAGCACCATCTTGTGGTCAAAAATTATAATGCTATTGCTAAAAATGCCAATAGCTATTTACTAATTTTGCCTACTGTCATGAGACTGGTCTTGATATATTCCACAGTTCGTGCCGAGAACAGTGATACCAACTATGTTATGATCGAGCAAACTTCCTGTCCGGCATTTTTAAATGTTTTGATTACCTACTTTTTTTAACTTGTCCTCGACTGTTTGTCTGATTTCCATGGAAATTATCCTGCATCATCTAGAGGCACTCATGTAAAAAAAAAACGTTTTCGAATGGCACTTAAACAAATTCTATGAAGAAAGTGCAAAATTTAACTTGAGGCTGTAACTCTGCAATGCTTTGAGGGATTGGGACGAAACTTGGTACGTGTCATCAACATTAGGCCCTGAGGTTACTTGCAGCACTGCCCCCAACTGGTCAGGAGATTTCTTTCTTGCATGATAAAACGCTTTCTTGCATGATAAACATCATGACCAGATACTACCTGAGCAGTTTCAGAACAGCGTCACATACTGGTCAAAAATTCTAAGAACTAGTTATTTTTTAAATAATTTTTTTTTTTAATGATTTATTCTTCTGCTCATGAGTCTATGGCAGCCAAAAGAACTGCTTGCGGGAAAGTTATGAAATTTGGCACACATATATAGGACAGTATAATCTGTTACCATAACAAATTTGGCATCTCTACCTCAAACCCTCATGCCATCAACTTCCCAAATTTGCACTCACGTTTATGATAATAACTTTTGAACCGTGATTCATAGAAACAAATATTTTTTTCCTCTGATTCCTTGGCTCAAGATGATTGACTGCATCATATGAAGTAATTTTCCATCATGAAAATTGTTCCGCCATTTTGAATTTTATGAAAAACCTACTTTTTCGACCTCGTCCTAGTCCATTTGTCCGATTTGCATGAAAATTAGCCTGTATCATCTAGAGGCAATTTAGACAAAAAAAAAAAAAATATTCACAGAATTTTGATAAACCATATTGTTTTCGAGTGGCGCTTCAACGAATTCGACAAAGAGCACGCCAAAATGGACATGAGGTTGTATCTCCATAACGCTTTAGCGTATGCATGCCAAACCTACAATTTGTCATAGGCACTATGACTCAAGAGCACCTGCTCAGTGCAGCACTCAACAGTGCCATCTAGTGGTCACGAGATATGAAAAAAAAAAAATTTTTGCTGAACAGTTTGTCATAAAATCATCAAATTTCTCATTAGATTCAGTGGGTATAGCAAGTCCAATGATATAAAAAAATGTATGTCGGACATTTTGAATTTAGTAATAAAGTGCTGTATTTTACCAAGGACTTGGTGTATCGTTACGAAACTTGGCATGTGTCTTTGGCACCATGCTCTGAAGGGACTCAAAATGTTTTGGGGCAGTGCCATCTTGTGGTCAAAAATTCTAAAAATGCTATGCTGCTCTTGCTTCCGATAATTAGCTTGACCCCAGTATCGCGGATTGCAGCTATATTTATTATTATTATTAATTTATTATTAATAATAATAATAATAACAATTGTTAGTTTTAGAATTATTAATATTATTACAATGATTATTACATCATAATATATAGTTGTAATTTCATCAATTTCAGCTTTAATTTTAAAACCTGCTCTTAATTTGACGTTTTTTCAACAGAAGCTTCCCATTTCCAATTATCTACATGGCCCAGTGTGATATATATATATATATATATATATATATATATATATATATATATATATATATATATATATATATATTTTACATGTGCTATGTGGTTGATGGTGAATGAGTGCTCTGCTCTGTCTTCTCATACTAGCATTAATGATTCTCAATGTTTGTGGAGTTTACATTGTTTTAACGCTGTGTTTCACTGCCTTCACACACTGATCTAACCACGTAACTCATGCAGTATTGTAGTCTTTCAAAGTTTAATAAGCACACTAGGACATTTCATAATTTTAAGTTTGTTATTTGTCCACTTCAGTGTGTCATTCAAATTGCACGCTGGTACCAGATAGAGTTGGGGCACTGTACTACCAGTACTGATGAAACGCTGGTATGGATACATATTTTTCTAAGTACCAAAGTAGCGGCACTTTTGACAACACTAGAAGAGAAATTAAGCCTTTAGTTTGTGTTTGGTATAAAGGGGAGCAGACACAGTCTTTGGATGATGATAGTTAGGTGGCATTGACAAATTACTAAAGAGGAGATTGGCACCTTCCTGGGTGGAAGTCCATCTCTTTTTAGCAGGTCAGCTCTACCCCAAAAACTTGTCAATTTTTTTACAAATCCTATACTATTTTTCAGACACCGAGACATCCTACCACACAGTTAAAAACATATGCTGTATATTTTGTCAAATTATATTTGTTTACAATATCTGCCATAGTTTATGCAAGTTTAAACACCTCTTTAAAATTATCTTTAGTGATCTCCAACTGACAAAGCCAGACATCATTAGTGCCGACATGAAAAGCAATCTTAGAAAGTCTATGTTTAACTTTAGCCAGCACTTGTGTGTCACTAAGTGGGGAAAACCTGTTTTGATGGCGAATATGAATGTGAGAGTGGTGTCGCTTTGGCCTGTGACTAGGCCACTGAATCATCACCTAATTGCTGCGCTGCAAGGGCTCTACTGCCGGAACTTGTGTGTGTGTAGCACTGATTGCATGAACCGCATCCGAAACAATACCTACTGGCTTCTCTTTCTCACTGAACTCTGCTAATTTTCGGATGTGTGCTTCTACCTCATTAACCATCTCCCTCAGCCTAACTACTTCCTTACTAAATTATTTCATTATCACATTTGGATGAAGCTATTGTAAACATGTAGCATGCAGTGTAAGTAACAATGTGGTTTGTTGGTGCCATGATGACTTACTGCAGTTGTTGTTGTTTGTTGTAGAGGAGGGGCAAGGGTTTGAGATCGGTGCAATATTATGTTTAGATCATGATAAAAATACAAAGAGCAGAAAAAGACGTACATGGTAAGATATCAGAGTAAAATAATAAAATGCTGAAATTAGAATAATAGAAAATGAATAGCAGATACTAGCAGGCTACAAACACAAACTTGAGTGAAGTGCCAGCAGCAAAAGGAACAGGAAGTGATGTGTTATATATGAGCAATCGGATAGTAGAAAGACAGACGGAATCCAGCAGTCATTCACTCATGTTCTTTGTGAATAGGATTAGTGCCAAGCTATTTATTTTCATTTACGTTAAAGAAGTCTGCAGATGTTTGCACATTGATGACGTATGATTGGAAGAGAACATTTTATATTACTACTTTACACCATTGCTAGGACTTTTTACTGCTCTGGATTTTGTGTATAGTGACATGAACTGTTAATTGCATTAAATTATTTTGTAAAGCACAGTCTCTGTATAGTGTATGATTTGTGTTTTGTCTGACAGTGGAAGGGAGTTTGGATTCTGTGTCTCATTCCCCATCAGGAGCAAAATCATCTTCAGGACAGTCAGTGAGTAGCTCTCATGAGGATTCTCCATAAATTCATCAGTCCTAAATTATTGAAATCAAACTCAGAAAACTGTGTTAGGTATTGCTTTTTCTTTCTTTCTTTCTTTCTTTCTTTCTTTCTTATAAAACTAAAAAACTTTTGAAATCTCTTGTCATATGTGGGTTTACAGGTCTATTTTTATTATCATTCTCATCACTTTGCCCAGTCATTTTGCTGCCTTGCAAGCACTCATATTTATAAGAAATGCACATTTGGGTTTAAAGTGGCATCCAATTCATTTTAGCAATTATATACAATTCTGTATTTTTATTTATGTGAAATTTTCAGTGATATATTTCTGTGTGAAAAATGCACAATATATTGAGTATTTATTTAGACAATATTTTGTCAAAGGTTCATTGCTTCACATAGAATCACATATATAAACTTTATTATATGAATGATTCTATAAAATCAAATATTTTTAATTACAGAATTTGGAGAATAACCAATTTGTTTAATTATTTGTTTTTTTTATTTTAGTCCTCAACATTTTTTGAAATGTTTACACCTGGACAAGTTGAGAGAGATGATGTGGACAAACAACACAACACATACAGGTATAAAACATTAAAGTATAGTTCTCACAAAAATGCTCTCATCATTTACTCACTCTCATGCCATCCCAGATGTGTATGACTTTCTTTCTTCTGCTGAACACAAATAAAGATTTAGAAAAATATTTTAGCTCTGTAAGTTCAAGTGAATGGGTGCTTGTGGTGAGCAGGGCAGAGCCAAATGGCATTGCATTCCAGCGAGGGGAGGCAGGTGTATTTAAGGAGAAGAGACAGCGGCAGACGGGAGAAAGAGATGCACTGTACACTGAAAAGTGTAATTAAATGTCTACGTGTTTGTCAAGCCAGTCTCAGCTTCCTCCTTACCATATTCATTGTTACAGTGCCAAAATATTTAAACTTCAAAAATCACAAAGAAGGCATAAAAGTAATCCATATGACTTCAGGGGTTAAGTCTTCAGAATTTAAATATGTGTGTGTGAAACAGATCAATATTTCAGTCCTTTTTGACTATCATTCTCAATTTTCTGTTCTACTTTCAAATTGTACTTTTGGTTTTGGCAATTTACATTCTTCCTACATATCGAGGTGAATTTATAGTAAAAGAGGACTTAAATATTGATCTGTTTCTCACCCACACCTATCATGTCACCTCTGAAGACATTAATTTAACCACTGAGGTCATATGGATTACTTTTATACTGCCTTTATGTGCTTGTTGGAGCTTCAAAGTTCTGGCCACCATTCACTTGCATTGTATGACCTACAGATCTGAAATATTCTTCTAAAAATCTTCATTTGTGTTCTGCAGAAGAAAAAAAAGTAATTCACATCACATTCACTGTTTTTTTTCCACTGTATACACTAAGATGTTATGAAAAACGAGTTTTAATTTATCTTATAACATTTATTCCCTGTTGCATATCATTCTGTCTGATAGCCATCACAATCGCTGCCTTTTTATTATTTGTTTGTTTTGTTTTTGCATCAGTTATCTGAACTTCTTGTACATTTCTAAGTTTTTACCTTGTCTATTTGAATTTGGTTGAATGTAACTCCACACCCCAAACATGTTTCGCAGTGTTTTATCATACAATAACGGATATGTGTATTTATGACTTAATAAGATGTTATTTAAACCTCTGCCCTCCAGGTTTCTGTGGACACATGCTGGTCAGTTTCACTGCAGTTTGACCAACCTTGCATTTGTGATGAACAGCGAAGGAGAGGTGCTGTATAAAATCGTCCCCTGGGATCCGCGCCTCTTAGATGGTTTGGGTCAGATGCAACCTGCAGGGCCCTTGTACAATATTGACTGTTTTAAAGGATCACTCTCACAACTGCATCTTCCACATTGTGAATTATTCTCTGGTATGTATATTAATATAAATATTTTCAATGATGTTCAGTCTTCATACAACTGTACATTTCAGATTATTTCAAACTATTGAATTATTTATGTGAAGATCTCTCCTCTTACATTAGTAGTACATTTACATCACATTATGAAGTTATTATGAAGTTTTTCTAAAATGTGTTTTGCAGGGACAAATAAGAAGAGTTTGGCTGTAGCACATTACACTGGTGGTAATATAGAAATGTTGCAGCCACTCAAAGTGACTGAAACTCATGTGATTATTGACATCAGAGAGCTCTCTCTCTTTGGGATCATAAAAAAAATGTTTTTTACCTCCCCTGTCCGTGCCCAAGTGCTGCTTTTCCTTCGACCAATAACTGTTGCACAGAAGGAGAAAATCCTGAATGTCCACTTGCTTCCAGAGAATATTCCCTTGTCAGAGGTACTGCTAGCTCCAGGCATTTTTACTTGTTAAAAAACAAAACAAATGGAGAAGATATTCTAATAAAACTGCATGTTTTTAAGCTCTTTAAGAAAATTAGGTTTTTACTACAGTGGGTTTTGCTTTTTCAATTGCAGGATGTTGTCAATCGCATTTGTTAAAGCGAGAGACTGAGGAGTGATATGAAAGACAGAAATGTAGCTAAAATATATCTTTTTTATTATTTAATGTTAATTTGTAACATCATTATACAGTACATGTGTCTTATTACTTGCATTAATTTAATAAAAATAGCAACAAGTAGTCACCTCTGCTGTGACAGGGTTTCAGTATATTTTTCTTTCTTCCCAGACTGTCATAATCCATCTCTTTTTCTTTTGCTGTTGGACCAAATGGAAATGCCAAAACAATATTTGCTACAGTCATCTATGTACCTCTATAGAAGTTTCCCCCGCTATAGTTTACTTTGTGCTCCAAACTGTAAAATGTAAATAAAACATTAATTAATTTGTGTAATAAAATAAAATAAAACCCTGTTCCTGTTGTTTAAGTTTGTAAATGCAGTGTTAGAATCAAATGATTAAATGAGCTTCTAAACACTGTTCATTCATATTTGGAGAATCTTTCCTGTCCTGATATTTTAAGCTTGCTCTTCCCTCAAGGTTCAGAGTCGGCATCAGGAGAAAACATACATTGAGACAAGTTCCATATGTCATCTGATTCCAGGGAGAGAATACCGTCTGTGTTGTCATCCAGAGGAATGTGAAGTGCAGCCGCCGGTATGTTGTTAGATATAGGGATTTACCAACTGATGATTAAACCAAAAAGATGAAGTGTTTGTATCTGTCATTCATTGGAGATTCATTTAATGTGTTAAAGAAACCATATAACTTACTTCGGTGGAACACAAATGATATTAGGCACAATGTTAGCCTCAGTCTCCATTCACTTTGATTGAATGTTTGTTTGATTGTAAAGATTGTTGAATTGTTTTAGATTTTGTGGCAATTTCCACCTATGCATCCGTGTTTTTTCTTTCAGGTTGAAGTGTTTGAGTGTTATTTTGGTCCAAACTATTATCCCACATTTGAAGTGTTTCTGGATGTCAGCTTTGAAGAGGTCGGGCTGAATCTATTGGATAAAACTGAACAAGTTTGGAACCGACGGCGAGTCCTCCTTACAGGTAGTCTCAAATCTCTGCATTGATGAACTTCTGTTGATCTGCGCTTGTGTGGAAGAGGGTGTTCCCTTTACAAAAATCTTCACTATGATGCTGCACTTTGCTAAGTGCTATGGGGAACGACCCTAGTCGTGAACGAGCTGTGAATATGTGTGTAACACGTCAATGAACATTGACCAGAATTTATAGCCTCGGCTGATGTAGTCATTAGACGCATCTGTGGCCAGGCTGGTTGCATCACCAGGTGTCGTCTGATCCTCTTTTTTCAGAGCGATTCTGTGTGTGTGTGTTTTACAAACCCTGTCAAAACTTTCTTTCCTCTGCTAGGAATTAGAATTTGTGAGGCAGTGTACAGTGAACCTTTTCTCCTTTCTGTTCCGTCTAGAAAATATATATATATATTTTTAAAAGAAAGAGAGAATGACTGAAAGCCGTAAACGATGTGTGTTCCCCTGTTCTCGCTCTCCTTATAGCTGAAGAGGACACGCATCAGTTTTGCTCTGTTTGTTTGGGGTAAGAGCACTTTGCTCTCGCGTTGCGCGCTCGCACTTGCTTCCGGGAGTCAGCACCCACATTTCATTTGTGGGGCTCTCGTATGGATCTGGCTGAGGAGCGAGAGACGGGTTCATCCCTTTCACTCTCTCTCTCCTCAGATCCAGCTGATCCTCGTAAGCCTGAAGCGCGCCTCGACGCCTCTTCGGTTCACGAGGACACTTAACCTCTGTAAATCCCGCGCATAATAAAAAAGCGGCTGTGAAATTAAGAGACTAATGCGAGCATTGTGATCCGCTTTCGGGCAAAATGCTTCGCGTTCGGCTCGCTTACTTCCGGGAGTCAGCGCCCACATTTCATTCATGGGGCTCTCACATGGATCTGTCTGAGGACCGAGAGACGGGTTCGTCCCTTTCCCTCGCTCTCTCCCCAGACCCAGCTGGTCCTTCCCGTGATCTCGAAGCGCGCTTCGGCGCCTCTTCGGTTCACGAGGGGGGCGGGGCGCTGAACATCTGTACATTTCACGCACAATAATAAAGCGGCTGAGAAATTACTTGAGGTGATTACGCAAGCTGTGGCCAGACTACAGCTAGACTGGCCACGCGAACAAGAGACCCTCCCCCAAACGCTCCAAACTAGAAGACAAATTTCTGTCTGGTGGCCAAAATAATTAAATAAATAAAAGAGGGAAAGGAACTCTATATCAGTCCCTTCCTTTCTTCTATGACCTCCATAACAAGTATTTTCTTTATGGAGGAAATTTATACTTCCCATGTATTCGTGCCCTCGACTTTTGGTGTATAACTATCGTGGGTGCTGAAGCTCTGGGGTATTCGGTGATGCCGCCAGTAGAAGAGACACCTGCGGGTTTTTTCTCGCCTGGCTCGGCGTCATCGCTAAAAAAGCTGTGCAGGACCACCTCCACATTTGTGGGGAAAGCTTATCAGGCAGCAGGTAAGGCTGGTGTTGCCCTGAGACATATAGAGCCACAGCACAGGAAGTTCCTGAGGTTCACTTTCGGGGGCGAAGCCTTCCAGTATCGGGTTCTTCCACTTGGCCTAGCCCTACTAACCCACACATTCAGGAAATGCATGGATGCAGCACTGGCTCCTCTGCGACTCCAGGGCATCCGCATTCTGAATTACATAGACGACTAGCTGATCCTAGCGCAGTTCAGCACAGGAATATCGTCTTGACACATCTGGGGGGGGGGGGTTATATGGAATTCGGTCACGATGCAGGCACAATAGTCTCCCGCACTAATCGTTTCCATTCAGAACACCCTGAGCAAGGTCAGGCTAGGTCGAGGTTGCACTGCTCGTCAGTATTATTGAATACTAGGTCTCATGGCGTTGGTGTCCGCGGTGATCCCTTCGGACCTTCTGCACATGAGACCACTTCAGCTGTGGCTAGTAGTCAGGGGGTTTTATCTGAGGGCCAGTCACCTAAGGCAAATAAGGGTTATGCGCCACGTGCTTCGTTCCCTTTCTATGTGGTTCAGACCCCGGTTCTTACCTTGGGTCCCACTCTAGGTGCGTCTTGTCGTCGCAGGCTGCTAACGACAGACGCCTCCCTGACGGGCTGGTAGCGGCCTTAAGTGGTCGTCTGGCTTAAAGGGATAGGAGGGTCGTCAGTTCGGTTGTCACAGTAACTGTCTTGAGCTGATGGCTGTAATTCTGGCCCTGAAATTCTTCCTCCTGAGGCTGCCATGTCTTGGTGTGGGTGGGCAATACAGCGGTAGCCTCTTACGTAAACCATCAGGGGGATCCACGTTCACGTCAGCTGAATTTCTGGCACGTTGGATCCTCCTTGGGGCCCAGGGCAGCTCCTGTCACTCAGGACAGTTTCATCCCTGGATGCCTGTGTGTGTGGGAGCAGATTTACTCTGAGGTAGTGAACAAATCTGGGTGAGATTTCACAGGTCAGAAGAGGAACTCTTTGCCTCTATGATAGCGCAATGTCTACACTACTTCTCCCTAAGTCAGCCAGCCCCCTTGGGTCTTGACTTAAAGGCACATACATGACCCTAAATGTGTCTGTATGCGTTTTTGTCCTCCCGGTTTTTCTGCTCCCGGGAGTCTTGGCAAGGTTCGCCAGCAAGGGTCTTCTAATGGCGCTGCGCTGGCCGAACAGGATATGTTTCTCGAATACCTCTCCTCGACGGCTCGCCTTGGGCGATTCCGAACAGGGAGGACCTTCTCATCACTGGCCCGAATTGTGAAATGCTTGGCCCCTAAGGGTACCAACTGAGGTTCACAGGGCTTTCTCTTGAGGTTATCGAGACCATTTCAAGTGCTAGGGCTCCCTCCACTTGGAACTGATCTGGGTAGATTTTACAGGGCAGAAGTGGACCTCTTCACCTCTGTTGATAGCGCAATGTCTCCTCTACTTCTCACCAAGTCGCCCAGTTCCCCCCCCCCCCCCCCCCCCCCCCCCAAGTTCATATTACAGAAACAGCTAACTGCCAGTTTGCTTCAGTTCTGGATTTTCTGTAGAAAGAACAGTCAGCAGGCACTTGCCTAGCCACTGCCAGGTTCTATGTGGCCTCCACTGCGGTTTGCCATGCCTTGGTGGGCAGGGTGCCCCCTAAGAGGCATCCTTGCTAGCACCTCTTCATAGGGTAAGACCCCCTTTTTAGACCTCTAGAGTCAGCGTTTGGTAGACTTCTGACTCTCAATATGTTTTTTCTTATGGTAATTACGTCTCTAAGGAGACTTGGGTACCTACAGGCTCTGTCTCTTTTGCCGGCCTGTTTAGAGTTTGCCCCAGCTATGACCAAAAGCATTCTTTGCACCCTCACCCTAACTACCTGCCCAAGATGCCTTTTGCGACCCTTGGCCGGTTATTTTCTAAGCCTTCTGCTCCCTGCCGTTTGTAACGCCGTAGCAGCTAAGACTTCTCAGACTTCAGTACAGACTCCAGTCTGTACCCTTCAGACTTGTGTCCACCGCTTTTGCTAGTGGCGTAAAGTCAGGGCAGCAGTAGAGTCGACATCTGAAGCTCATTTATAAGCAAGTCTGTAATGCGGCAGGTTGGTCCTCTCCACACATTCATTAGACTTTTATAGTTTGGATGTTCTTGCCACTCCGGACTCTTACGTCCTTGAGTCGACATCTCAAGCTCATGTCCGAGGCCTCTCTCGTTCTTGTGGGCACACTTCACAACCGTAGGCGTCTGGACAGCCCCAGTGCGGCGGCGGCGTGGATATTGCGTTCCCAAAGCTCTTTGCAAAGCACAGCATCATAGTGAAGCTTTTTGTAAAGGGAACGTCTCGGGTTACATGTGTAACCCTTGTTCCCTGAAAAAAGCGGAACGAGATGCTGCGCTTCTTTGCCGCACTGGGACGTCCCAGGACTGCTCTTCAAAAAGAAGTATCTGACGACATCCATTTATAGCCTGGCCACAGGTGCGTCTAATGACTACATCAGCCGAGGCTATAAATTCCGGTCAATGTTCATTGACGTGTTACACACATATTCACAGCTCGTTCACAACTAGGATTGTTCCCAAAGCGCTTAGCAAAAGCAGCATCTCATTCCGCTTTTTTCAGGGACAAGGGTTACACATGTAATCCGAGACGATTTGAGAGTATATGTCTATGGAGAATAATTTATATAGTGATGTAGCCTATTAGATAAAATGTAATGATAGTTATCAGAAAGTTTTGGTTTGATCCCAGAGGGAACCATACATAAGCCATGATACCTTTGAATAAGGCTCTTATCCCCATCTTTCTCTTGGGGGATTGTCCCGATAATAATTTTACTGTAAAATGCTTTGGAAAACAGCATCTTCTGAATCATCTATGCAACACAAGTAGTGTAATTCTTTTAATGAAATTTCTCAATGATCAAATGTCTTTTTATTAATAGCACCAAGTCAAAGTGTAGAAGCTCTTCCTCACAGAAGACAAGCAGGTATGACCTTAAAAACATTTCAATTAGATGTTTATTCTTGTGTTTCTATCACATTAATCTGAAAAGTAACCTGAATTTCTGTTTGTTTCAATCAGAATGTGAATTTGTGGACAATCACAGAAGTGAAATCATTCAGAAAGTTACATCAGTGATGAAGATAGCTGACTGTCTGAAGAGTAACAACATGCTTTCACATGAAATGTACAATAACATTTATGCTGCAAATCCAAGGCACGAATAAATGAGAATCTTGTTTGATGTTCTTAACTCTGGACGTGCTGTAAAAGCAGAATTCTACAGACTGCTGATTGAGATGGAACCACATCTGGTAGATGAACTTGAGTCTGGACCCAGCAGAGTTCAGTAAGACAAAACTCAGGAGAAACTGAAAACTGGAGAAGACAAAAGTGGTAAATGTACCAGTCCAGTCCTTGAACTGTAAATGCAACTTTGTTTTCAGGCAGACTGATAAAAACATGTGCACCCTGACATTTGCATGAACTGTAGGACAGGAAGTCTGATTGTGCTTGTTATTTTTGCAATATGCTGTGACCGGTCCGTGGGCCAATTCAGACTTATTCACACCTTTTGTGTGTATTAATATGTATGCAGTATATATCCACGTTCCATATAACTTCCTTACCAATTACTATTCTACAACAGTTTATATATTGTAGCATATATAAATATATACAGTATAAATGTTAACATAAACATAAAAATGTTGATTGACTTATGTTTTAAACATGCTTATGCAATAATAGAAAATTAGTTAAAAATGTGTTAAACGTCTGCTTCCTCCCTCATGGAGTAAACATCAAGGAAGGGAACTCCTCTATATAAATAACAGCAATTCATATTTAGACCAGCTATTTCAGTGAACCAACTGAATTCATTCATAAAAATATATTAAATAACTCATCTGACATGAAGCTGAATTGAACTTCAATCACATCAAACAGCTGTTGCGAATGACATAAAGACACACATTGAGAGTTTGCACAAAGAGATAAGAGAGATATTTTGTCTATTCGAGAAGAAACAAAAGCAGACATTTGTGCACTCTGCAAGGAACTTTTTGCAGATCTGACAACTTTGAATAAAGCTCATCAATTTGCAAATGTCCATGCTGAAACAGGAAAATCACTAAGCGACACAATGGATCGAGTTACTCCTCTAGAATCTTCACAAGACTCTTTGACGAAGGAGTGTAAAATATTACATGAGAAGTGTATCGACCTGGAGAACCGCTGCCGGAAACAAAATCGAAGATTCATCAGGATCACAGTAGGGGCTGTGATCCTGATGAATAACCTGACCCGGTTTATCACGGAGCTCCTGTCAGAGCTGTTTGGTGCCTGGGCACATAGAACCCAAAGTCATTTGTGGCCCTCCGACTGCTCTGATGCAGCCTGCGAGAGATTTTAGAAATAGAACAGATTTAGGCCCACTATGGAGAAATTATATGAAATTCATGTTCTGGACACTGGATGTCGCTATCACGTACAGCCACTATTCACAGCGCATCATCTCCACTAGTGGGTTCACTAGTGTGCTGTTACTATCAGCTTTATCCACTGAGATCAATAATGAATACTCCTCATTTCCAAGGATGAAGCACCGTACAGAAAGAGTGATGCATTTATTAAAGGATTGGTATCAGGTTAGATACTTTACTCAAGTACTTGTTCTCGAAAAGAGCATACTCTTCCGGAATATCCTCTGTAGCACTGAGAAAAGTATTATTGATTGGTTCGTTCTGATATTTCATTGAAACAAGAAAAATTATTCAAGGGTTTCTCAGCACCATTTGAGTGAGGTCACACTTTAGGAGATCATATCGGTTCCTGATGCACGTGCTCAGTTTGCACATCAGCGTCTGTAAAACTGAATTGCAATAATTTTGTTCAAATTAAAATTGTATTTGTAACACATGTAACAACAGAACAGAAGCTACAGTATAACTGGATAGCTGTTTGAATCTTAAATCACTGGCCTACTGGTAGATTTCACATTAAGGTGCTTTACAAAAGAAAATAAGTTTGTCAATCTGACACACTCAACTCTTGTAATGTTACAATGTTATCCAAATGAACACATAAATGTATTTAATTTGCTAATGAATAATGTTATGGGTATTATATCTAAAACACTTGTATATGTAGATGTAGTAAAGTTCTGTAATTGGCTCTTGGTGGAAATAAATAATGTAGCCTAGCTTTTATTTGCTGTGTTATATATTGCTATTAAATGATTAATGCCTAATACTATGGTAATATGTACGTACATCCATCATGTTAAATCGCTAGCAGATGAGAACGTATGCAAAACAAAACACTGCATAGTGAAACATTTAAGTAGTAGTATTAATCTACACTGGGCTATGTCTAAGATCAGAATTACCTACCTTCTCCAGCAATGCTGTGTTGTTCGCGGGGTGTCTTTTTTAAGATATTTTTTATTCTTCAACGTAGGGTAAATGTGCACTTGTAGCATGTCAAACTTTAATGCAAAAAATAATATTTACAGCAGCTGCAGCAAAGTGTTGATTGTAGTGATCCATGTTTGAGAAGTTTTCCTTGAAGACATACTTTCTGTTTTTCAGTGCTTTTTCTCCACTGACGGTAGTGGCTGGTTGTGTTCTCACATAAATTCTTACCCAACCATAATCCGAACCTTAACTGGTTTTAATTGCAATTATTAGCAGCATTAACCAATCTGGCAACTCTGCAGGCTTGTTCAAAATCAGCCCAAAAGGACAAACTGCCCTAAGTATTGCATATAATAAAAATTAAATAGAAATTATTTGTGTAAGCATATCACTACAACGATTCAAGTCTGCAGATATGCAGTGGAAGCAAAATGATCTTTCAACTCTGGAATAACTGCGATTGAATACAGGACAACACCCAAAATATATGCCTAACTTGGTAAACGGACAAGCCTAGTAACCTGAAATGTTAAAATGAAGTGTAAGCTACACCTACTCACATAGAGACACAGGAACACAACCTCATGTTATATTCAAGCCAGTGATGTCCAGTATAGGCCTAATTGCTTTCCTTGGGAACTTAAACAATGTAACGGTGGCTGTCCCAAATAAATTATAATTATGAATTAATTAATAACTGGTAACGTGAGTCAAATTGTTTGGGCACCAGACAAGTAAAAACTTGTAAAAAAAAATTAAAATATCAGTTTCCTGCTAAATAGCTCATAAACCACTGATACACAAAATGAATGCTGTCCAATACCCACAATAGCAAAAAACAAAGAAAACGCGTTATTTAAGAAAACATAGAAAAAGCGGTTACTCAATGTTCACTTTTCAAACAGCATGTATTTTTTTCTCTCTTTTTCCTCAAAATGACAAAAACAAAAACTAATGAAAACACAAACAGTACCAAGGAGATTGTGGCTTAAATTCAGTTCAGACTTTCATTTGATTCACAATACATTTGTGCGTGCGTGCATGGGTAGTGAGCGTGTATGTGTGTGTGTGTGTTGACTGAATGAAGCAGGCTACGTAACAGACACACCACTGAACATTCAGAGCCTGGAAAAATAAGTTTGGAGTCTTTGCGTGGGGTTAATAGATGATGGACAACCATGCTAATTCCTGTGGCAGGTGAGACAGGCTGGAGTTATGTTGCACCAGGCAGGCAAACTGTGCAGAGCTCAATTCCTCAGTCACTTGACGATCGCACACGGTCAGCACACAGAAAATCCAGGAAAACATTTTTTATTTTATTTTCTTCCTGCTTCTGCTTCTCTCTCTTTCTCTTATGTATAATTTCCTTCTTAATTCCTCATTGGTTTCTGCCATTTGGAAAAGTGATGATATGGATTTTTTTCCGTATCGCCACACTCTTCCCCCCCTGGAGAAGACAACCCACAGTTGTATAAGAGTGAATTAAAATTAAAATCCAATGAACTCCTCTTCGTCAGAAGATTCATTGAATATTTGGTGGAGCTTTTTTCTCTCCTGGCATTCCCGCTCTGCGGCAGTGGGAAAGCACGGTTTCAGGTTGCACACATGCACTGTGCGAACATCCTCACCAGTGGACTCTAGCGCTATTCGATAATTCAATTCAAAGTTTTACAACACGGTAAGGGCCTTTACATTTTTTTGCCAACTTTGCAGTAAAGTGGTGTTGTGCACTAGACTGGGGAAAGGTTCTCATCCACACATGATGCTTTTCCTTGTATGTGACAACTTGTCTGTGTTTATTATAATTCTGCAACTGTCTCTTTTGAGCTTTTTACAGCATTCCATGGCTTTGGTCTGGAGCTCAGTTAAATGGTTAATAGTACTTTAAGATGTGCAGTCTGGAATTAGATTCTTGCCATGTAACAATTTGTCCAAGGAACTTTGCAGTTTCCTCCCCAAATGAAGCTCTCCAGGGGACATCCCAATCGTTTCCTGGACAGCTGAATTCATAGCGAAATGAAGTTCCGGTAAGTATTGGTCCCATTTTCTGTGATTGATGTCCACATAAGCAGAAATCATGCACTTGAGCGTACGATTAACCCTCTCGGTCATGTTTGTTTGTGGATGGTATGATGTTGTCAGTTTAGGCTTGATATTCCACTTTTGACACAGTTCATGGATAGGCTTGTAGGTCTAATAAATGCCTACATGTCCGCTCCAGGGATTTGAGTGGTAGTGGTGTAGAATGGATGAAACAAGACTGTTAGGAATGTACACTCTGTAATGAACTTTATTTGGCAGGTGTGTTTTGTGATAGAGTTTATCCTCCACATCTCATACTGGTCCTTTAGAGGGGAATCATTCTCTGCTAGTGCTTGAAGTGTGTTTATGATTACAGGATCTTTGTGCTGTTCCTCCCAGATGATAGCTGGAGACACTGGAAGTTCAGCATTCTCCTGTTGGCTGGTGTACAGGCTACAACTGGCATGAATACGAGACAAAGCCAAATTTATTTTTCCTTTGCGATATTCAATGATAAAATCAAATCCCTAAGGCGACTCGTGGTCGCTACCGTAGACACTATTAGACCCATTATAGCACTGAGTGGTCCGTGATGACAGTGAACAGTTTGTGCTCTAAATAGTGCTGCCATTTTTCCAGGGCCCAGATTACAGCCAAACATTCTTTTTTGGTGGCGGAGTAATTACACTCTGCTTTCTTCAGGGTTATTCTGGCATAAGCAATAACCTGTTCCAATCCATGTTCCTTGCGCTGGGTCAACACAGCACCCAAACCAATGTCTCTTGCATCTGTGTAGACAGTGAAAGGAAGTTGAAGGTCAGGATGGCCAAGAATAGGAGGAGAGGTAAGACTTGGATTTCAAATGTTCAAAGGCTTGCTGACGTTGTTGTGACCAGAGGAATGAACATCCTTTTTTTCAGTGCATTGATAGGTTCAGCGATCCTGGAAAAGCTTGGTACAAACCGGTGGTACCACCTGGCTAACCCCAGGAAGCGTTGAACCTCCTTGATGTTGTTGGGCACAGGGTAAGACCGTATATCCTCCACTTTACCTGGGTCTGCAGATATGTCTTTGATGTTGACGACATTTCCCAGAAAGGTTATTTCTTGAAGGCAGAACATGCTTTTTTTAAATTGATGGTTAGGCCAGCCAATTGCAGCTTGTGAAGAACAGCCTGGAGGTCGAAAAAGTGTTGGGATACAGATGGTGATTAAATAATTATATCATCAATGTAGACAAAACAAATTTTTCCACGCAATTCTCCTAGAACACTCTCCATTAGCCTTTGGAAAGTTGCTGGGTCATTTTTTTTAACCCAAACGGCATACCATTAAACTGAAACAGTCCAAATGGAATAATGAAAGCAGTCTTTGGTTTACTTTCTTGATCCATGCTCACCTGCCAGTAGCCACTGTTAAGGTCAATAGTGGAAAAGATGGCCGCTCCAGACAATGACTCTAAGATCTCAGTGGGTAAAGGGTACACATCATTCTCTGTAATTCTCTGTACGTCCTGGACGAAGGGTACAAACTTGTGGGTTTGATTCTAGGATCTGCAGTAGATGTTGCTTACCTTCAGGAAGTAAATGGGCATCATTCACAGCAGTGTCAATTAGTGCCTTTTCATCTAGGTAAGATGGTGGTTGAGATATATCAAGTTGTGGAGGAAGAACAGAAGTTAGTAAGGATAGGCTGTTGGGATTTTCCATCTTAGGTGCTTAGGTGTTGGGAGCTGAGAACTGGTATACTGGCATTTCCTGGCTGGAAAGGATAATCCTCTTTAGGATTAGACTTAAATGAATACTTTTGGTCTGCCACATTGATTTGCAGCCCACTGGAGAAGATACAATCCATTCCTAACACAACTGCATAAGCCAGGGCTTTGGCAGAAAGAACAACAGCAGGTATGGTGAATACTTTTTGGTGAAGGGTGATTGGTATCTGTATCCATCCTAATGGAATTTCAGCTCCCCCATTGGCTAGGTAGAGCGGACCCTGGTTCCATGGATGGAGTCTTTGTGAAATTAGTTCCTGCCAGAGACTCTCATGTAGAAGGGTGTAGCTAGCACCAGTATCAACAATGGCCTTTTCCTTCCAGGTACCAATACTGCGTGGTATAACTAATTGTGATGGAACAATTGCAGCAGGTGGTGGTTTCTTACAAGTTGTTGGTGACTTGGGGGGAAGGTGGCAGACACAGAATGATTGCCAGGTGGACCAGCACTTTTTGAAGCTGGAAATGTTGTCCGCTTGCTACTGGGGGAATGGTGTTGGCTGGTGGACTGAAGTGACTAGGACTGAGAAGAGGCAAAGTGAGGACAGTTGCAAGGTGAGTGATGGCTTTTACTTCGCCAGCATTGCACTGAAGGTGACTTCGCTGCTGGGCGGTTGGAAAGGGGCCTTCAAGGCATGAATAAGGGTTGCTTGGAACTCACACATTCTTCATATTGCAGTTGTTGTTCGTGGTCTTTTTCAAGCTGTTGGCCTAATTTCACGAGTTCATCGGCTGTATTCACCCGACTGTGTAGCTGGCTTGTAAGGTATGGGTTAATATTTTTTAGAATGATCTTCACCAATTCACTGTCCATCAAGGTGTTCTTCCACCTTTTGCAGAGAGCTCTGTATGTAAATGCAAAGTCTCTAATGCACTCCCTTTCTCCCTGTGTTCTTGTTCGGACCCTCTCAGCCAGCTTGTCTTCATAATCCACAGAGAGGAAAGCGGATTCGAACTCACCCCACGTTGTTATAGAGGATAGTGCAACTTCCCACCAGTCCCAGGCAGTACCGTAAAGGACAGTGCGGAAAGTGGCCTGGATGTCAGCATCAGTAAGAGGATGTAACGCCAAGAAATCCTGACAACAGGATAGATAGAGCAAGGGATCCACATCATCTGATTGTCTACCAAAAGTTGGAAATGTAATCTTAAGATGATCACTCTTTACAGAAGGAGTGGCGAGAGGTAATGGTGAGAAATCTCTTGTCTGCAGATCAGCAATTTGATTCTCTTGCCTTTTGAGTCTATCCTCAAGTTCCATTTGTAAGCTTTTTACAACTGTACACAGTGTGTTAGTAGTTTGGGAGCACTGGGTGAGCTCTGTAAACAACTGGTCATGATTTCTTTGAAGGTTTACCAGGTAGGATTTGATGTCCTGCTGAAGCTTTTCTCCTCTTTTCTACTGTTTCATCTGCATGTATTTTACCTGTTGCTGCTGGCACCTAGCCAGAGTCTGTGTTTGTAGACTGCTAGTTTTATAGCATCACTTATATATCTGTTTTCAGCCTTTAATCCTTAACATCTGCCATTTTTACGCACGCATCGGGTGTTCCCTCATATTATTCTCTTATCGCGATTCAACTGCGCACATATTCCACCTGCATCCGTGTTCTATTTTTATCATGATTAAACTGCGTGCATTTTTTCAACGTGCACCCATTTTTTTTCCTCTGAGAAAAATAATAATCTGTACACAGATTATTGCATCGATCTCAAAGCAACGCTTATCAAGAACAACCAACAACAACAAACAATTACGTGAGTGATTCACATCAATCTCAAACCCTCACCGCTCAGGAACAACCAACAACAAACTATTTGCGGTAAGTCATGGCATCCGCTCATGTTATTTCTTCCTGCATTGCATGTTACATGTTTAGAATAGCCTCCTCCATCAGCAGTGAGGGATTCACATGAGATGAATGTAAGGAATTAGTCAGGCTGACTTAATGAGTTAGAGACTCGCATCTGAACACTAGTGGAGGTCAGTGAGAAAGAGAAGCAGGTAGATACTGTTTTGGATGCGAGTAGTACAGAGAGCAACATACACACTTTGGGTCCGGCTGTAGAGCCCCTGCAGCAGGGCATTTGGGTGACAGCATACTCGCTCAGCAAAGAGACACCACTCTCCCGTTCCTGTTAGGGTTTCCAATCAATCTCCTCACTCAGTGATACACCCACTGAGAATTATGTTGAAAGAGCCCTTGTTATTGGCGATTCTATTGTAAGAAATGTGGAAAAGAGACTCCAGCAACTATTGTTAATTGCATTTTGGGGGCCAGAGTGTCTGACATCAAATCAAATTTACAAGTGCTGGCTAATGCTAGAAGTAGATTTTCTAAAATTGTTATCAATGTCGGCACTAATGATGTTGACAGTTAGAGATCACTAAAGATAATGTTAAAGAGGTGTGCAAATTTGCAAAAACAATGTCAGACACTGTAATATACTCGGGTGCCCTCCCAGCTCATCGTGGTGACAAGGTTTATAATAGATTAGTGTCACTGAATGGTTGGATGTCTGAGTGGTGTCTGAAGAATAGAATAGGATTTATAGACAGTTGGAAGATTTTTTGGGGTAGACCTGATCTGATAAAAGAGACAGACTCCTTCCCTCCACGGAAGCTGCCGCTATCCTCTCTAGTAATTTGGCTCATAGTCTTAATAATGATAGCATTTGACTAACTGGGGCCCAGGTCATGCAGCAGACAAACTGGTTAATCTGAACGTCTGCTAGCTGCCTTGATACGTCACACAGGTCACATAAACTACAACACATAGATACCTATATAGAGACTGTGTCTGTTCCCCGAACTACCAAACACAAACCCTCACTAAATCATTTAGAAAAAAATCTGATTAAGGTCAAACTTGAACAAAATAAACATATATAAATCATATACAGTAAAAATAAGGTGTGGCAGCGTGGGTGTGGTCAAGCGTCCGTCCGGGGAGAGAAAGCGGTAAGGGCGCTTGCACCTGAGCCAAATTATGTCTAACACCTGTCTCTAATTCCAGTAAGCATGGGGAGAGCGGCATAAGAGCGGCCACAGAAGCTACAGAGGGCAGAGAGAGAAAGAGAGTTCTGCATGTACACGGCAGCCCAGCGTTGTTGTTTATGTTCAGTTAGAATTGTGTGTGTCATAAGTTGTTTGTTTAAGAAGTGCTGTATGAGACTGTGGCCATTAAAAAGGAGTGAATTATCAGAACCCACGTCTCTGTAACTCTTTACACTGGTGCCGAAAAACCCATTTGAACCAGCTACGGTACGCCCCATGGAGCCCTCCCAGCTGTCCGAGATCCTCCAGTCCCTCGCCAGCATGCATCAGACGCACCAACAGTCCCTGATGGAGCTACGCCAAGACCAGGACCGGTGGTTTTTTGAAATCCTGCGGGCGCAATCAGAGGACCGACACGCGATCTGGAGCCTCCTTGCCCAGGAGAGTGCCCCGACCGTGTCCTCCGACATCCGCTCCCAGCTGCCCCCCGCAACGCTTCTGAAGATGGGTGCGGAGGATGACGCAGAAGCCTTCATCGATCTTTTCAAGAGGACGGCGGAGATCTGGGGCTGGCCGCGTGACCAGTAGGCGGCGAGACTCCTACCACTGCTGTCGGGCGAAGCGCAACTCGCGGCCCAACAATTGCCGGCGGCGAATCTGCTAAGCTACACGGACCTGAGGAAAGCTGTCCTGCAGCGGGTGGGCCGCAGTCCCGAACAATATCGCCAGCTGTTCCGGTCGTTGAAGCTGGGGAAAGATGATCGCCCCTTTTCTTTTGCGCAGTGGCTCCGAGACGCGTGTCGGAAATGGCTGCTGGCGGGGAGCTCGGACCGGAGGTAAACAAAAGCTGTGATCATAACACCCCGGTCATCTGCGGGGATTACCTCTCACCGTACCAACTTGCAGAGGTTGCTGAGTTGCAAAAAGAATTTGCAGACGTGTTTTCCCCTCTACCGACGTACGAATCTCATCCAACACCATATTGAGACCGAGCCGGGACTGGTAGTACGTAGCCGGCCATATCGCTTACCCGAACACAAAAAGAAAATAGTTCGAGAGGAATTGGATGCGATGCTCGAGATGGGCGTAATAGAAGAGTCCCACAGCGATTGGTCCAGCCCGGTCGTGCTTGTTCCCAAGAGCGACGGGTCGGTGCGGTTCTGTGTGGATTATAGAAAAGTCAACGCGGTGTCTAAATTCGACGCGTACCCGATGCCCCGTGTTGATGAGTTGCTCGATCGGTTAGGTACGGCTCGCTTTTATTCGACATTGGATTTAACAAAGGGTTATTGGCAGATCCCCTTGACACCAATTTCCCGTGAAAAAACAGCCTTCACCACGCCGTTCGGATTGCACCAATTTGTGACACTTCCGTTCGGTTTGTTTGGAGCCCCGGCTACGTTTCAGCGACTTATGGACCGTATCCTCCGGCCGCATTCGGCTTATGCCGCTGCCTATTTGGATGACATTATCATCTACAGTAACGATTGGCAGCGGCACAAACAACATCTGAGGGCGGTCCTGAGGTTGCTGCGGCGGGCCGGGCTCACAGCAAACCCTAAGAAGTGCGCGATTGGGCGTGTGGAGGTACGGTATCTGGGGTTCCACTTGGGTCATGGCCAGGTGCGTCCCCAAATTGACAAAACCCAAGACCAAAAAGGGGGTGAGGCAGTTCCTGGGGCTGGCTGGCTATTATAGGAGGTTCGTGCCTAATTATTCGGAAGTCACCAGCCCGCTGACTGACCTCACTAAAAAGGGGGCTCCAGATCCGGTCCAATGGTCGGAGCAGTGCCAACAGGCGTTCATGCAGGTTAAGGCTGCACTTTGTGGGGGGCCGCTTTTACATGCACCTAACTTCTCTCTTCCCTTTCTATTGCAGACGGACGCTTCAGACAGAGGACTGGGGGCCGTACTCTCGCAGGTGGTGGGGGGGGGGAGGAGCGCCCGGTGCTGTACATCAGTCGGAAGCTCTCCTTAAGGGAAACGAAGTACAGCACCGTAGAGAAGGAGTGTCTGGCCATCAAGTGGGCAGTCCTCACCCTCTGATATTACCTGCTGGGGCGGGCCTTCACTCTCTGCTCAGATCACGCCCCGCTCCAATGGCTCCACCGCATGAAGGATACTAACGCCCGGATCACCCGTTGGTATCTGGCTCTACAGCCCTTTAAATTCAAGGTGGTCCACAGACCGGGGGTGCAGATGGCTGTCGCGGACTTCCTTTCCAGAAATGGGGGGGAGTGGTAGGCAGGCCGGATGGCGCCCCGGCCTGAGTTGGGCGGTGGGGGTATGTGGCAGCGGGGGTGTGGTCAAGCGTCCGTCCGGGGCGGAGACGTCGTAAGGGTGCTTGCACCTGAGCCAAATTATGTCTAACACCTGTCTCTAATTCCAGTAAGCATGGGGAGAGCGGCATAAGAGCGGCCACAGAAGCTACAGAGGGCAGAGAGAGAAAGAGAGTTCTGCATGTACACGGCAGCCCAGCGTTGTTGTTTATGTTCAGTTAGAATTGTGTGTGTCATAAGTTGTTTGTTTAAGAAGTGCTGTATGAGACTGTGGCCATTAAAAAGGAGTGAATTATCAGAACCCACGTCTCTGTAACTCTTTACATAGGGCTACTAAACATTAGATCTCTTTCTACCAAAGCACTAATTGTTCATGAAATGATTACAGATCATAGATTGGATGTGCTCTGTTTGACTGAAACCTGGTTAAAACCGGATGAATATATTAGTTTAAATGAATCTACTCCCCCAGGTTATTGTTATAAACATGAGCCTCATCTGAAGGGTTGAGGAGGAGGCGTCGCTACAATTTACAGTCAAATGTATGGTGCCACTCAGAGGACAGGATATAGATGTAAGTCTTTTGAACTAATAATTCTTAATGTGATATTGTCAAATAAAAAATCTCTGTCGTCTTTTGTCCTTGCTACAATGTATAGATCACCCGAACCTTATTCTGATTTCCTTGGTGAATTTGCTAATTTTTTGTCAGATCTTGTAGTTACTGTAGATAGAGCTTTCATTTTTGGTGACTTCAATATTCACATAGATAATGAAAATGATACATTGGGATTAGCATTTATCGATATTCTCAACAATCTTGGAGTCAGACAAAATGTAACAGGACCAACTCATCGCCATAATCATATGCTAGACTTAATTATGTCATATGGAGTTGATGTTGATAATATAGAAATTCTGCAGCAGAGCGTTGACATCTCGGATCATTACCTCGTCTCTTGTATCTCAATCTACACCACGCTAACGTTCTGGTAGAACTATTCTTTCGACCACTAAAGATAGCTTCACTAATAATCTTCCAGATCTATCTCATACACTCAATAAACCCCAAGGCCCAGAAGAACTTGATGAAATAACAAAAAATATAAATGCAGTCTTCTCTAGCACCCTTGATATTGTCGCCCCACTTTGATTAACGAAAAATAAAGAAATAAGCTCTGCACCATGGTACAATGATCACACTCATGCTCTCAAGAAAGCAGCTCGGAAAATGGAGCGCATGTCGAAAAATACAAAATTAGAGGTATTTTGTGGTGCATGGAAGGATAGTGTCTGTAGCTACAGACAGGCACTAAAAGCTGCCAGGTCAGCATATTTTAGTAAACTCATAGAAAATAACCACAACAATCCTAGATGTTTATTCAGTACTGTGGCTAAATTGGTTTGGAATAAAGTCTCAACAGATCCAGATATTACGTAATAGTAATGACTTCATGAATTTCTTTACAGATAAAATTGAAATAATCAGAAATTAAATTGGAATTATGCAATCATCTGTCATAGCACATCAGAAAACAGTTTCTAATAATTTTCCTCACGTACAACTTCAACCCTGCTCTGTCATAGATCATGAAGAGCTAACAAAACTTATCAAAACATCAAAAGCCACAACTTGTTTGTTAGATCCTATACCAACTAAGCTCTTAAAGGAGGTATCTCCTGTAATCTCAGAACCTCTTCTTAATATCATTAACTCATCGGTATGCTTAGGACATGTCCCAAAGAACTTTAAAATGGCAGTTATCAAATCGCTTATTAAGAAACCGCAACTTGATCCTGGAGAACTGACTAATTATAGACCGATTTCAAATCTCCCGTTTATGTAAAAAATACTAGAAAATGTAATATCATCCCAAATATGTTCATTTCTAAAGAGAAATAGTATATACGAATAATTTCAGTCAGGATTTAGGCCTCATCACAGTACAGAGACTGCACTTATCAGAGTTACAAATGACTTGCTCTTATCATCTGATCACGGCTGCATTTCTCTTCTAGTGCTTTTAGATCTTAGTGCTGCATTCAACACGATAGCTCACGACATTCTCTTGAATAGGCAAGAGAATTATGTTGGCATTTGTGGAGTTGCATTAGCATGGTTTAGGTCCTATTTAGCAGACTGCTACCACTTTGTCTATGTAAATGAGGAATTGTCAAACCAAACAAAAGTAAAATATGGAGTGCCACAGGGATCAGTTTTAGGGCCTCTGCTTTTCTCCTTATATATGCTTCCCCTGGGAGATATTATCAGGAATAGTGGAATAGGTTTCCACTGCTATTCCGATGATACACAACTTTATATTTCTTCAAAACCTGATGAGATTTCACAATTCTCGAAATTAGCAGAGTGCATCAATGAAATAAAAGATTGGATGGCCAAAAATGTCCTTCTACCCAATTCTGACAAAACAGAGGTACTAATTATTGGACCAAAAATGAGCCACTAAAATATAATTTGACTCTGGATGGATGTACTGTTACATCATCTTCAACAGTGAAGAACTTAGGTGTTATATTTGATACCAATCTTTCCTTTGAAAATCAAACTACCAATGTTTGTAGAACAGCATTCTTCCACCTAAGAAATATTGCTAAATTAAGGCACATGCTCTCTGTTGCTGATGCCAAAAAACCAATTCATGCATTTATAACCTCAAGACTAGATTATTGTAATGCATTACTGGGAGGATGTCCAGCAAGTTTAATGAATAAACTTCAATTGGTTCAAAATGCAGCAGCCAGAGTGCTAACAAGAACCAAGAAATATGATCATTTTAGCCCCATTTTATCATCATTACATTGTTACCTGTTAAATTCTGTATCCATTTTAAAATCCTGTTAACTACGTACAAAGCTTTGAATGGTCTAGCTACGCAGTACTTAAGTGATCTTCTACCATGCTATATTCCAACACGTTCATTAAGATCACAAAATTCTGGCCTGTTAATGTTCCTAGAATATCAAAATCCACAAAAAGAGGAAGATCCTTTTCATATTTGGCTCCTAAACTATGGAATAGTCTCCCTAACACTGTTCGAGATGCAGACACACTCTCTCAGTTTAAGTCTAGACTAAAGTCTCATCTATTTAGCCAGGCATACACCTAATTTATCCTCCAACCCACAATTAGGCTGCTTTAGTTGGGTCTGCCGGAACCAGAAACCAGAAACATTGATCATGATTTATAACTCTGCAATAAATTTAATGGCATCTATGCTAATATTATTTTATTTGTTTATTTGTCTCAACCCTGACTCCTATCCTGAGGTCACCAGAACCGGGTGGATCCAGCACCGTTCCTGCTTCGTGTTGGACTCCACTGCTACATGTCGCTGAATGATGATGACTAAATGCAGCCGGTGCCAGCCAAAACATCACTTCAGTCTATTATGATGGACTTCAGAGGATGAACTGATGCCAGCTCAAACCATAAGACATGGGATATTTCATATGCCATTGTTTGAACCTTGGATTTAGGATGGACCACACCGAACCTCACAAAATGACCGGGCAGGTTGAACTGCGTTTCACATCCCTTATCTCTGCCTGCATCACCTCAGTCTATTGATGACTACGATCTTGAAATGGAATACATAGTCTAACAATTGCCAACAAAAGCCTTCATCAGCCAATTAACAAAAACAACTTAATCTATGTGAACTTCTGCAGTTAATCCAGGATGGACTTCAAAGACATTGGTCATTAATCTTACAATTCAAACACAATCAATGTTTAAACACTGACCCTTAACACAAGTTTAATAATTTTAAACCATGATTTTAACTATACATAAGTAATATTTACATTATATTCATGATGTTAGCCAGAGGGGAACTGGCCCTCACAGTGAGTCTGGTTTAGGGTTATGGTGGGGTTAGTCAGAGGGGAACTGGCCCCCACAGTGAGTCTGGTTTAGGTTTAGGGTGGGGTTAGTCGGAGGGGAACTGGCCCCCACAGTGAGTCTGGTTTAGGGTTATGGTGAGGTTTTGTGTTCCTTGCCACAGTCGCCTTCAGCTTGCTCACTGGGGTTATAAATACAATTATTATTTAATTATTTTTAAACACGATAAAGAATCAAATTACACAATGATGATTCATTGACTTTATAGACATTACAGTTTTATCGTCTGTTAATGTCTGATCTTCTGTATAGTTATGTTATATTATGTGAGTTGTGAAAGTCACTATACAAATAAAATTGACTTATTTATATTAAATTAAATGCACTGCCAAAATACTATTCTTAATCTAAATAAAATAAAAGTAATCTCTGTATGTTAAACACATAAAATAATATAGTATTTAATGTGAAAATGAAGAGTTAGAGTTGAGTATGGTGTTTTTTAAATCTCTATATTTTGGATCTAGAACAATAAAAGTTCAATTCCACAGTGTAAAATACAAAACTATTGCTTTATAATAACACTAAAATGACAGAAATCCAGTTGGGACAAAACTTACCTATAATTATGTGACACATTTTTAAGTTTGTTTTTTTCCCTTCAAACTGTAGACACTCAAAACTTTATTTGATGCAACCTTGCGCAATATTTTGCACACGACTGCCCCTGGATTTGTTCTCCTGAGTGAACGAAGGTAGTTCATCTGTAAAAAAAATATATATAAATAATGTTTTTTGCCAGATTTCACACTCTTTTTAACCGAGAAAGGCCATGCATAGCTTAAACATCCAAAAATAAGATTGGTTCCGTAAAAACGGTTAAAACTTTGGGTTTCATTGGAAGAGGAGGCCGTGCATAACTTTTGTCAGATTTATAATGATCGAGAAACGTCTCGGTTACGTATGTAACCTCCGTTCCATGATGGAGGGAACGAGACGTCGTGTCAAAGAAGCGACACTAGGGGTCTCTCTTGAGCGCTGAAAGATGCCTCTGACCTATGAAAAAAGGCCAATGAGAGTTGGCGAACAGTATTTGCATACCCCGCCTCCAGATACGGATATAAAGGCAAGGGGTCTTCTGGGAAAGGAAGCGCACTGTTTTGCCTCGGCAGAGGGAAAAGGCGCTGGAAACATGCGATTCACCCGGTCAGACCGTCAAAGTGTACCGAGTTCTACGGGCTCGGACCTGAGAGAACACGGGACGAGACTGACTCAACCCTGAGATTGTAAAATCTCGCAAAGGTGTTAGGTGCTGCCCAGCCCGCAGCTCTGCAAATTTCTGCTAGGGAGGTGCCCCTAGCCAGTGCCCATGAGGATGCCACGCTCCTAGTAGAGTGAGCTCGAACCCGCAGAGGGGGTGGCACGGCCTGGGTGTGATAGGCCAGCAGAATGGCGTCCACCACCCAGTGGGACAACCTTTGTTTGGAGACAGCGTTCCCTTTCTGCTGTCCTCCAAAGCAGACAAAGAGCTGCTCAGAGTGCCTGAAGCTCTGGGTGCGTTCCAGGTAGGCACGCAAGGACACTGCAGTGAGGGGGCTGGGTCTGCCTCCTCCCGGGGCAGCGCTTGTAGGTTCACTACCTGATCTCTGAAGGGCGTGGTAGGAACCTTGGGCACATAGCCCGGTCGAGGTCTTAGGATCACATGAGTGTCTCCAGGCAAATGTCGTTAGTAGAGAACGCTTGCAGGTCCCTGACGCTCTTGATGGAGGCGAGCGCGATCAGCAGGGCCGTCTTTAGAGAGAGGGCCCTGAGTCCAGCTGATTCTAGCGGCTCGAAAGGGGATCTCTGAAGACCGGCGAGGACCACTGAGAGATCCCAGGAGGGGACAGGTTTGGCCGGGAGGGATTTAACCTCCGGGCACCTCTTAGGAACCTGACGATTAAGTCGTGCTTGCCCAGAGACTTGCCGTCTACTGGGTCGTTGTGAGTGGCGATAGCGGCAACATACATCTTCAAGGTGGAAGGGGACAGCCTCCCCTCCAACCTCTCCTGTAGGAACAGGAGCACCGACCTTACTGCGCACCTCTGTTGTTCTTCTGCACGGGAAGAACACCAGTTCACAAACAGACGCCATTTCAGGGCGTAGAGTTGCCTGGTAGAAGGGGCTCTGGCTTGGTTGACTACGTGACTACATGGCTATGACCGTGGGTGGTAGACCAGATAGATCTTCCGCGTCCGGTCCAGGGGCCAGACGTGGAGGTTCCAAAGGTCTGTGTGCGGATGCCAGAGCGTGCCCCATCCTTGAGAAAGAAGGTCCTTCCTTGGGGGAATTTGCCAGGGAGGGGCTGTTGTGAGGAGTACGATGTCTGAGAACCAGGCCCGGGTGTGCCAGAAAGGAGCCACAAGAGTGACTTGCTCCTCGTCCTCCCTGACCTTGCACAGCACCTGTGCAAGAAGGCTCACTGGGGGGAAGGCATACTTGCGCAGCCCCACCGGCCAGCTGTGTGCCAGTGCATCTGCCCCGAGGGGAGCCTCTGAATGGGCGTACCAGAGCGGGCAGTGGGAGGTCTCTCGGGAGGCAAACAGGTCCACCTGGGCCTTGCCGAACCATTCCCAAATCAGCTGAACCGAGTGGGGGTGAAGCCTCCACTCTCTGCCAGGCAAGCGTTGTCGTGACAGCGCATCCATTATCACATTGAGGTTGCCGGGGATGTGAGTGGTACGCAGCGACTTGAGTCCAATGGAGGAGACGACGGGCGAGTTGCGACACGTGGCGGGAGCGTATGCTGCCATGGCGATTTATGTATGCCACTGCAGTGGTGCTGTCCTTTTTTTCCTGACCAGGATATGTTCGTCTCGATCTAACGGGAGAAACTTCCGCAGGGCCAGAAGGACGGTCAACAACTCGAGGCAGTTGATGTGCCAACGCAGCTGGGCCCCTTTCCAATTGGCCTGCCACTGCATGCCCATTGCATACGGTGCCCCAACCCGATCTGGAGGCGTCAGTCGTGACCAGGACACGTCGGGACACCTGCTGTAAGGGTACTCCAGCCCGTAAGAAACAGAGGTTGTCCAGGGTTTGGATGTTTTGCGGCAGGTGGTGGTATTTGTCACACGGTGCATGTCGCAGCGCCATGCTCATCTCGGGACTCGAGTCTGAAGCCAGTGCTGAAGCTGTCTCATATGCATCAACCCCAGCGGCGCGTCTGCCACGGAGGATGCCATATGCCCCAGGAGCCTCTGGGAAAGTTTTAAGGGGACCGTTGTGCCCGGCCTCGCCCCTCTCAGGCTGGGCACAACAGTGATTGCTCGTTGAAGAGACGTGCAAACATTGAGGCTGAGTCAAACTGCTGAGAAAAGAGATGCTCTGAACTGGAGTAAGCTTAATCTTTTCCCAGTTGATCTGAAGCCCCAAACGGCTGAGGTGCTTGAGCACCAGGTCTCTGTGAGTGCATAGGTAATTGAGTATGCGGATGCCGGCTTCTCGGAGCGGGGCAAGAGCTGCCTCTGCGACTTCCGTGTAGACGCGAGGGGACAGAGACATGCTGAAGGGGAGAACTTGTACTGATACGCCATCGAACCGCAGAAAGGGGCGTTGTCAAGGCAAAATTGAGATGTGGGAGTACGCGTCCTTCAGGTCTACCACTGCGGACCAATCTAGTTGCCGGACGCAGGTTAAGCGTGAGCATTTTGAACTGGAGTTTGTGCAATGCTTGGTTGAGAACTCGCAAGTCCAAGATCGGTCGTAAGCCGCCGCCTTTCTTGGGTATGATGAAGTAAGGGCTGTAGAGACCCTTCTTCATCTCGGTTGGAGGGACAGGCTCTATCGCATCTTTGAATTAGAGTGTAGCGATTTCCGCATGCAGGGACCTGGCATGTACACTGTGTACTGCGGGGGGGGGGGAGCCTGGCAAACTGAATTGCGTAACCGAGTCGGATGGTCCGGGCCAGCTAGCGAGACGGGAAGTGAGAGCAACGTGTCCAACTCCACGCTAGGGACACCAAGGGGACGATTATTTTGACATACCTGGTGGGGCGGAGCAGGTAGGGCAGCGTTGAGCGGCGACAGGGTGACCCACGGCTGGGGTGCTGAGAAAAAGACTCAAAGCACTTACCTTGCTCCACACACCTGGCAGGGGGCGGGTTAGCGACTGAGCAGGAGGAGGTCCAGGGTAGGCGTCCTTTAGACTCAATGGAACCGGCCGGCAGGGGAACAGTCGTGGGGGCTGGAGGCAGGTGGCAGAGTGCCGTGAGAACGGCATTTGCGGGCCAGGTGACCCAGAGACAAAAGGAAATAGCTTGTTACAGAGAATATGAGAATGTGAAAACTAATTCAACAAAAAATTCTCCTCCCAGCCCTCCACCAGGGACGGAGCGGTCTTACCACCTCTGGAGCTAACATCTTGGTCCCTGGGTCGAACGTCTACGGAGCGCCTGGGAGCCTTCCGGGTCCTCAAGGGGGTCCGTGAGACACGGGCGTGTGCTTCCTGCATAGTGCTCGATGCTGGTGCTGAGAGCTGGGCCCGGTTTGAGGCGGAGCAGGGTGTTTCATAGCCGCAGGAGGACGCCCTCGGCGAGCAGACGGGGCATGGCCCATGGCGGCAGGCTTGCGGCGGGGCAGGATGTGAGATGGCCTCCGTCTGCTTCAACGCTGAGGACTGCTGGGCAGAGTCGTCAATGGTGGCGCCCAATGGACGGAGCTGGGAGACGGGGGTGTGGGAGAAGGTGTGCCTTGTCCCGCATTTCGACCAGGTCCAGTCCACAGATGCGTTTCTGGACCACAAAGGGTGGCCATCACCTGTTCGAGTTCCGGTGCTTCTGACCTCTGTGGCCCGGGGCGTGGTTGGTCATCCAGTGCAGTTCCTGCAGCACATCAAGAACAGGACTACTCAAGGTGCAAGTTTTGAAGTGCCTTGGCCTGGCGTTGGTTGCAGGAAGGGCTGTGGCGTGCAGGGTGGAAGCAGTCTGGGACTGTTCCACCGCGAGTGTAGTGAGAGCGGAGGAGCGAAGAAGCCTTGGCTTTGCTCAACTCGTCATGCACGTCCGAGAAGAAAGGAACCGGGGGGGGGGGGGGGGCACACCTGCCCGCGGGACCGATCAAGTAGCCCGGGAAAGCATAGCGGATCTCCGTGCGTCAGGCTCAGGCTGGGCGAGCAGACCCGAAGGTGGCGGCCCAGGCGAGTGATCAGCATCCGACGCTGCTGTAACGCTCTCCGATGCAGCAGTGATGTCATCCAATTCTGAAGCAAGCAAGCGTGCCGGGGAGGCGGGCGGTTTGAGGAGGTTTACCCAGCGAACAGAGCCCGTCATTGTCCCCAAATCGCCTTCATCGCCTGCGTCAATCCCATAGAAAGGAGGCGAGGCGCGGGGGGGGGGGGGGGGCGGCTGAAGTGGCTTTCTCTCATTACAAAAGAAAGCCACACGACTTGCACTGAGAACATGAACCATTCATAAAACGCTGCCTACATGTGATCGCAGCCCAGGCATGCAAGGCAGCTTTTATGACAGTGAGAGGTGGGGAGATCACCGCATCCAGAAACTACACAGGGGCGGAAATGACATCTTTATAAAGACGCGTCCTGAAAAGGACGTTCAACGCCGCTGTGTAATGCTCTTTCAGAGAAATAAACTCTTTTACAGAGAAAATCACTCTTTCAATGTAACTCTTTAAGCGCCCAGGGGCAAAGCTGCATGCCGTGCAGTGAAGAGAAAAGCCGCCGAAGTGCGCCGTAGATCCAACAGCAAAGCAGAGCGTCAGAGGATAGAAGCAGGATATCAGTTGTGTTACACACAGCTGGCTGCATACACGACCATCGGCTCCGAAGAAAATTACTGAATGAATGAGCATATTTCCCTCGCCTTTATATCCGTATCCGGAGGCGGGGTATGCAAATACTGTTCGCCAACTCTCATTGGACTTTTTTTATAGATCTTTCGGCGCTCAAGAGAGACCCCTAGTGCCACTTCTTCGACACGACGTCGAAGTGAGCGACAGACGGGGATCTACGCAAACACGTGGAGAACATGCAAACTCCACTCAGAAAGGCGCAGTTGAGGCAGGACTTGAACCTGGGACCTTCTTGCTGTGAGGCGACAGTGCTACACACTGAATTCTGGCAGTTTGTTGTTCATTTACATTGACTTTATATTGTTGCATAATATTTGGTAGCAGTTTTTCAACAAGAAAAAGATGTTCAAGCTCAAACTGATAATGCTTTGTTAATTTACGCTAATCATATTGTAGATAAACAAGATCGAATCTCCTGCTAACTTTATTTATGTTTTATCTTGTGACATTCTGCTGTTCGAGCAAACTCATGTTCATTATTTATGCATGTCACAGGGCTCATTGCCTTTGCTTGCTTGGCTGCAGCGTGCGCAATATAATGTGACAAATGTTTCACACTTCTGTGAAACACTCACGCTATTGTACTCTATAATATAATTAAGTTCAGTCATAAACTGTACCATGTAATGATGTATGTTGCCACCCTATCTATGATTTTATCTATGAGTGAATGAATGACTGAAGGTTACATTTATATAGCGCTTTTTCTAACAGTACACACAAAGTGCTTTACACAGTGAACAGGGGAATCTTCTCAACCTCCACCAGTGTGCAGCATCCACATGGATGATGTGACGGCAGCCATGGTGCGCCTGTACACCCATCACACACCAGCTATTGGCGGAGAGGAGAGAGTAGAGTGATACAGCCTATTAATGGATGGGGATTATTAGGGGGCCATGATTGATAATGGCCAATGTGGGGAATTTTGCCAGGACACTGGTATTACACCCCTAGATGAGAAGTGCCCTATTATTTTTTTTTAATGACCACAGAGTCACAAACTCAGTTTAACATCTCATCCAAAAAATGGTGCCTTTTTACAGTATAATATCCCCGTGGGCAGGATGTGATGGGCCGGCAACTGGACCAGAAATTCTGTCCATAGGACTTTTCCCAGTGAGACAGCCATGAAACTGGGCCGAATGGGGCTGAACGGGTGGTGATGAGCTTAAACAGGCGCCGCGATACGCAGAAAAAGACAGCAACAACCCAACACAATAGTCAAGTCAAGACATGTGGATTTGTTGTCATTTCAACCATATACATTTAGTACAGTACACAGCAAAACGAGACAACATTCCTCCAGGACCATGGTGCTACATAAAACAACAGGACAAACCCAGACCCACATGAGACTACACAGACTAAATAACATTTCTACATAAAGTGCACATGAAAACGTGTGCAAAACAGTACGGGACAGTACAATAAATTACTGACAATGAACAGGACAATAGACACAGTAAGAGACAGTGCAGCACCGACCAGTACACATACTATGAAATAGAGTTTTATTCACATAGCAGATATTGAGGTAGCAGCCAGTTAAAGTGACAATGAATTAAAGTGCAACTCTGGTCGAGCAAAAGTTGGATGGTGTACAGGAGTGTATGTGTGTCAGTCCAGTCTGAGTATTGAGACTTCATGACTTGAGGGAAGAAGCTGTTACACAGTCTGGCCGTGAGGGCCCGAATGCTTGCAGAAGTGCACCTCCCAACCTGGTTGTTGGGAGGAGGGGTGGTCTTCCTCATCACCATGTTGTTCTGTGCCTCAAGCCGAGTGTAGAAGTCGTCCAGCGAATCTGGAAGGGAGGCATCTTTTTCACAGCAACAGATGTTGTCCTGTAGTTGGCGATGGCCTGGATGCTCTGCCACATGCCCCGCCTGTCGCCGCTGTCTTGGAAGTGACTGTGGATTCTCTGGGCATGTGCGCGCTTTGCCTCTCTGATGGCCCGGGACAGTTTGGCCCTCGCTGTTCTTAGGGCCGCCTTGTCGCCTGATCTGAAGGCGGAGTCTCGGGTCCTCAGCAGTGCACACACCTCCGCAGTCATCTATGGCTTCTGGTTGGAGCGTGTGGTGATGGTCTTGGAGAAGGTGACATCATCAATGCACTTGCTGATGTAGCTGGTCACTGATGCTGTGTATTCCTCCAAGTTGGTAGAGTTGCCATATGTTGCAGCCTCCCTGAACATGTGCCAGTCAGTACACTCAAAACATTCCTGAAGAGAAGAGATGGTCTGTATGCTGGTATTAACATTACAGAGATGTGGTCTGAGTAGCAGTGGTGGGGAGGGGCTCCGCACGGTACGCGCCTGGGATGTTTGTATAAACAAGATCAAAGACAAGACCTTGTTGCAAAGGCCACAAATTGATGGAATTTAGGGAGCACTGTCTTGAGATTCGCATGGTTGAAATCTCCAACGACAATAAACAGTCCATCAGGGTGCGCGTTCTGCAGTTCGCTCATAGCCCCATACAGTTCACAGAGCGCTTCTTAGCGTTAGCACTGAGGGGAATGTAAACTCCGGTTATGATAACAATGGTGAATTCCCATGGTAAATAAAAAGGTCTGCATCTAACAGTCACAAGCTCCACCAGCGATGAGCAGTAGCTAGAGACTAGCATAGAGTTATTGCACCATTCCGTGTTGATGTAAACACACAAGCCACCACCGCCAGTCTTACCACACAGAGCTGCATTTCTGTCGGCACGAAACGAAGCAAGCCCGTCTAGCTGAAAGGCGGCGTCCGGAACTCTGTCGCTGAGCCACGTCTCCGTGAAAACAAAGACGCAGCAGTCTCTAAACTCACGCTGCGTAGCCTGCTGGAGTCGGATATAGTCCAGTTTATTGTCCAGGGAGCAAACATTTGAGAGCAGGATAGATGGGAGAGCCTGCCGGCTAGGGTTTGTTTTTAGCCTAGCATGGACCCCCGCCCTCTTGCCGCTCTTCTGCTTCCTCGCACACCGCTTACGACGTCCTCTCCCCCGGCCTCAGGCAAGCTCAGCAATAGATAATATAATAAATATAATAAATAATGTTTGAAATGCTACCAACAGAAATGTGCATTTAATACATTTTACAATATTTAATACTTTAATATAAACTCAGCAAAAAAAGAAACATCCCTTTTTCAGGACACTGTATTTTTAAGATAATTTTGTAAATTTTATGTTCTTACAAATATTTACGCATGTTAAGTTTGATGAAAATAAGTGAGTTTATTTGTATTTTAATTTGATGTACAATGGTGCTCTAATTTATGCAGTATGTCATACAATACACACAATTCCATTTTTGATCTTTCAATTTTATGATGTTATCTGAAAACAATGTGGTGGATCATTTTTGGTGCAATATTGCAAAATGTAAATCTGTTCTGACTGTTAATTTGACTTTAAGTTTAGTGAAATATGTCTAATCAGTAAAAAATTATTCCACCAATCAGGATAATTTATGAATTAGTAAAAAGGCATAAATAGTAAAAAGATCACAAATAAAATAATGCCATTATTTGTCAGAAAACTCAATTCAAATTCCAACTCATAATTTGAAAGACAGCCAATTGATGATTGATGTGCAGTTGTGTTTGGAGGGTTCTAGAGTGTGAGGTCTGTGGCATTATATTTGAGCTTCATATGATTTTAATCTTTCTTTCCTGATTTACTGGTGCACTTCCATGATGCCAAAGTGTGTTGTCCAGCTGCCTGTGACGGCCAGTGAGAGTTGAATGACTGTCACAGATACACCTGTTCCCTTGACAAACACCAGCGATGACTCTGACATGCTGCACTGCACAATCCACATGCTGTACACACCAAAAGCACATTTATGGAACAAATCCTCATATATGTCTATCATATCACAGTTGTGCACTTGTGTTGAGGGTTACATATCTAACACTTTGACACTTCTGCAAATGTTTTCATTCATTCATTTGGTTTGATTTCTTATGTACTGTCTTTGAAAGGGCAAAGTCTATAGTGCCGATCCCAATGTCCAGTTCACCGTGAAACTCTGGGAGTTCAGTAGTCTTCAGTGTGTTTACAATCCAGACAGACATCAGCTGAGACACTGGAAGACAAACACACATACAGCACATGTTTAACATCACGTGTAAGCATATGCAAGACAGCAAAACATTAAATCAGATACAGTTTTTATAAAAACTTCTCCAAACTATAGTCAATTCTTTCAAAACAAGAAGCACACACTTAAGTTTGCAGAATATTGAAGTGCATATTGAAGCACTGTATTAGCTTTTAACAGTTAAATACTGTATTCAGAATTGTAATGTCAAATCAAAACACTACCAATTGCTGTAAAATAATAATAATAACAATGTGGCACTGCATGAAGATAACAGTGGGAACTTTTACATATTTACAATAATATTGCCCCAGTTGGCACTGTGTTACATGGAGAAATGTTAACGATTAACACTAAAGTTGGATCATTAATGTACAGTTCTGTACATGAAAATAAAGGAATAATATGTTTACATAAATATGTGGGGAGGGATGTTAATTGGGGAGCTTCAGTTAATGTTCACATCAACCATCAGAATGGAGAACAATGTGAGCTCAGTGATTTGGAGCGTGGCATGACTGCTGGTGCCAGATGGGCTGGTTTGAGTTTTTCTGTAACTGCTGATCTCCTGGGATTTTTACTCACAACAGTCTCTAGAATTTACTCTTAATGGTGCCAAAAACAAAAAACATCCAGTGAGCGTCAGTTCTGCTGATGGAAATATCTTGTTGATGAGAGAAGTTAACAGAGAATGGCCAGACAGGTTTGAACTGATAAATTCTACAGTAACTCAGATAACCGCTCTGAACAATTGTGCTGAGAAGAATATCATCTCTGAATCCTGTTCTGTAATGCAGGATGGTGCTGTTTTGGTGGCATGAGGGGGACCGACACAATATTAGGCAGCTGATATTAATGTTGCGGCTGATCGGTGTGTGTATATATATATATATATATATATATATATATATATATATATATATATATATATATATATATATATATATATATATATTAGTATACATGTGTGTGCTTATTTTTTTGTTTTTAAATTATATTTATTTAAAGTTACAGTGGTTGGTGTGAATTAGTTTAAAGCTCAAGTTCTTTGAAAATACACATGGACTGATAGTTCAGGGGCTGTTCGCTCGACTCTCATATCAACTCCAAATACTGCCAGAACCGTGACAACAGTCATGAGTGTCTGTGTATTCAAATGAGGTTTCTTAATTTGGTATGTCGATGCACATTTCCCAGCAATATGTCCATGTTAACTTCAGTACCTCAGGTTCACATCAAATCTGAACGTGTTTTTCTCACTGAAATGCTGCTCCCAAATATTATGCCACATTATAAAATCATCAGTAACTGAATGCACAACAAACTGCCAGAATTAATAAAGCCATGCTGAGTTTGTTTGTTCTTTGTGCGGACATGCTCAGTTGGCTTGCTCAACATGCAGGTTAAGTTAATTGGAGACACTAAATTGCCCGTAGGTATGAGTGGGACTGTAAATGTGTATGTGTGACAAGTGGTATGTGAAAGTATAGTTCCTAACTCATTTTGACACCAAGTAATCTATTTGAAAAGCAAATCTCATTTTGAAGTTTATTCCAGCACTACAGAATAAAATTTTTGGGACATGTAATTTAATTTAATTTATAATAGCTAATGGTTATAATAGAGTTATAGTAAGTTGGTCACTTTTTAAAACTATACAGACGAGTGAAGGCGAGAGCTGCGTGTGTGTCTCTTCAACCTTCTCCCATTACTTTTCCTTTTTTTAAGGTAATTACCACTCACAAGTAAAACTTAAACATGTGTTGATAGTACACTTTACGTTACTATGGTGTTATATGAGTAAAAGAGATGTTTTTGCATGTGTATATTGTTTAAAGTGTTTCGTGCTAACTGAGAAGATGTGTATGCTAGTAGCCGGAGACCTCATGGCTCTGTCATGTCCGAGTCCCGCCATGTCCAAGCGTTTACTTTGTCATTGTTGTTTAAGCTAGCTACTGTTACGTTCACATATTTGTGCTGTAAGGTTTACGTGCACATTCATCACTATAAGGGCCAAGTTCATGTCATGGTAGAGCCAAGGAATAAGTGGATATGTTAAAAGTACATTTTATTATGTGTTATGTGAGAACTCAGTTAAAAAGGAGTATTAAAATGTTAAGTGATAACTTTGGTTAAAAGAATTTACATTTCATATGCTAAAAAAGATAAATTAGAATGCATTAAGAAGATACTCATGTGACTGTGGTCCTGAATTTGAGTGCATGAATATTGAAATGTATGTTTTTGTATACATTGTTTAAAAAGTAATTCAATACAGACGAGTGAAGGCGAGAGCTGCGTCTCTTCAACCTTCTCCCGTTACTTTTCCCCTTTTTAAGGCACAACATATGTCTGTGTGTTTTACCCTGTGATGGACTGGCCACCTGTCCAGGGTGTTTCTCTGCCCTTGGCCAGAGACAGCTGGGATAGGCTCCAGCTCTACCCGCCATCCTGTGTAGGACAAGCGGCTATAGAAGATGGATGGACGGAATGCCAGAATTAATATATTAAAAATAAATCCCTGCTGAGTTTGTTTGTTATTTGTACGGACATGCTTAGTTGGCTTAAGTCTAAATAGTGACAGAAAAAACAGTAGCCAAAATCACCAATTGTTGCCCATTGACTGGGATACCCCAGCGCACTTGAGCACAAATGCGGATGCAGGGGACAGTAGTACATTTTTCAAATTGATGTGTTCTGGTGATTCATTTGGACAGTTCATATGAATTAAGAAGTAAAAAAAAAAACAACGTTTAGCCCCTTAAAGACGATTGCACCTTCATTCTTTTTTTAATAAATGATTTAGGTATTTGCAGCTGTTTATCAGCATATTTAGTATGCTTTCAACTCAGTTCATAAAATCTGTTTATTTACTTTTATTTTTTATAAATATATTTTTTCAATGTATGTTGCTAATCTAATGGATCATGTTTGATCTTGTCCCGACTGCACCTTTTTCAGCTCAAACTAAAGATTTAAACACCTCCTCCCCCCAAGCATGGAACCAAACCTTGGTTGTACAGACACAGGCACTGGCACCCCATGACACTCTCAACGCATTTTGTCTTATATCCTCTTAAAAAGCATGTAAAATTAGCCTAAAACGCCTAATCAAGGCATACCCAAAGTAAATTTAAAGCTGTTCTTGAACCCTTTGGAGTACATGCATGGTTTTGGTCTCTTTTGAATGGTGACACTCTGAAGTTTCTTCCCCAGCAGTCAGAATTACTGTAAGTGCTACTGATTTTGAGTAATAGAAGTTTGAACACAATGAAATAGAAGTTTGTTTTTCCGCCTGAATTTTTTTTTTTTGCATACAGATGCCTGCAGATGACTATAACTTGTAGCTATTAGCTTGAAAACAAAATGGGATTACAACATGAAGCCTTACCTTGTCCAAGTACAAATTTCATAACAATACCACAAAAAATGACTATTTACACCTGTTTTTTCTAAGGGTACACCCAGGCGTTTTACAAAAGTGCCTTTTGGATACTCCAAAAGGACCCTTGGTAACCATGGCCATATACCTATTATAAAAAGGCTACTACTTTTGAACGCTTCAACGTACAGTCATAATTTTGGGCTCTAATGAAAGATGACACTTAGAGCTATCACATTCCAGATCCACTATTAGTTTTGCTGACACAGAGTAACTGATGCATAAACACATTAGAGTGCCTTTTCCCTTCTTGAAACTAAACGTTGTGCTATGGTGGAAAATGTGTTTATATAAAAAATCCACATCTAACTATTTACATACATTTTTACAAAAAGTATTTACAAACAATTATGCAATTTTACAAGTTGTTTTACACAGCAGTGTGTACATCGAATAGTTATTTTTTGTTTACATTGAAGGCCCGTCGGCGGGCCTTTACACTAGATGGCGATATTTCTATATTGCCAATAATCTATATGGGTTACATCTGTGTGTAAAATTCACTGCAAAAAATAATCTGTGTCATCGAGTTTTAGGGCAATTTAATAGCAAATATGAACTAAAACTTAGTTGATAATGCAAGTGAACCGTATTACTACAATAGAATTTCTATTCAATTCACACAATAACACAGTGAACTGAAAACTGAGGAATGTGAGTTCCTCAGTAATGTGGACACCGAGGAACTTGAAACTGCTGACTCTCTCCACCGGTGCTCCATTAATGGTGATGGGGCTGTGTTCTCTGTCTTTCTTCCTGAAGTCCACCACAAGCTCCTTGGTTTTACTGACGTTGAGGGAGAGTTTGTGCTCCTGACACCAGCGCGTCAGAGTGTGCACCTCCTCTCTGTAGGCTGTTTCATCATTGTCAGTGATCAGACCTACAACCGTCGTATCGTCAGCAAACTTAATGATGGCATTGGAGCTATGTGTCGCCACACAGTCATGTGTGTAAAGGGAATACAGGAGTGGGCTGAGAACACAGCCCTGCGGGGCTCCAGTGTTGAGGGTCAGTGATGAGGAGATGTTGCTGCCCATTCTAACCACCTGACGTCTGCCTGACAGGAAATCCAGGATCCAGCTGCACAGCGAGCTGTTTAAGCCCAGAGCCCGGAGTTTCACATCAAGCTTGGAGGGCACTATGGTGTTAAATGCTGAGCTGTAGTCTACAAACAGCATTCTCACATATGTGTTCCTTTTTTCCAGGTGGGAGAGAGCAGTGTGTATTGTAGATGCAATAGCATCATCAGTGGAGCGGTTGTTACGGTAGGCAAACTGCAATGGGTCCAAAGAGGTGGGCAGAACAGAGCAGATGTGATCTCTGATTAACCTCTCAAAGCATTTGCTGATGATGGGGGTCAGAGCAACAGGACGCCAGTCATTTAAGCAAGTGATTTTGGCTTGCTTCGGTACAGGCACAATGGTTGATGTTTTGAAGCATGTGGGGACTACAGACAGGGAGAGGGACAGGTTGAAAATGTCCGTAAAAACACCAGCCAGTTGGTTCGCGCATGCTCTGATGACGCGGCCCGGAATGCCGTCTGGACCCGCGGCTTTACGGATGTTCACCCATCGAAAGGATCGGGTTACATCCGCAACAGAGACGGAGAGTGAACCATCATCTGTAGTATCGGCCGCGAGTGCTCTCTCCGCGAGGGCGGTGTTGTTGTCCTCGAAACGAGCATAAAATGTATTAAGCTCGTCCGGGAGAGAGGCAACGGTGTTCATGGCGTTGTTTTTATTCTGTTTATAGTCCGTGATGATGTTAATTCCCTTCCACATACTTCTGGAGTCAGTGGTGTTGAACTGACCTTCAATTTTGTGCCTGTACTGGCGTTTGGCTGTGCTGATGGATTTACGGAGGGCATAACTGGCTTGTTTACGCTCCTCCACGTTCCCGGAATTAAAAGCGGTGGTCCGCGCAGTAAGTGCCGCGCGAACATCGCCGTTAACCCAGGGTTTCTGGTTGGGGTAGATCCGTATGTTTTTCGTCGGAACAACGTCCTCTACGCACTTCCTGATGAAACACGTTACGCTATCAGCGTAAACCTCGATGTCGTCATCGGAGGCAGACCGGAACATCTCCCAGTCCGCGTGATCAAAACAGTCCTGTAGCGCAGAGTCTGATTGGTCCGACCAGCACTGGATCGTTCTGAGGGCGGGTGATTCCCGTTTCAGTTTCTGCCTGTAAGCGGGCAGAAGCAGAACGGAAGAGTGGTCGGATTTGCCAAATGGTGGGCGGGGGAGGGATTTGTAGCCATCCCGGAAAGGAGAATAGCAATGATCCAAAACCCGGTCCCCTCGTGTGTTAAAGCTGATGTGTTGGTGGTATTTTGGTGCTATTGTTTTGAAGTTGGCTTTGTTGAAGTCCCCGGTAACAATGAACGTGGCCTCAGGGTGCGCGGTTTCCTGCTGACTTATACTGCCATACAGTTCCCTGAGTGCCCGGTCTGTGTCGGCTTGTGGGGGGATGTACACAGCAGTGATAATGACCGCTGTGAATTCCCTCGGTAGCCAGAATGGTCGACACAGAAGCATGAGAAATTCCAGATCAGGAGAGCAGAAAGACCTGATAAAATGTACATTCCTCTGATCACACCATGATTTGTTGATCATAAAACATACACCTCCACCTCTGCTTTTACCTGAGAGGTCTTTCGCTCTGTCCGCTCGGTGCACGGAGAAACCCGTGGGTTCGATGGCCGAGTCTGGAATCTCCGCGGACAACCAGGTTTCCGTAAGACAGATAACACAGCATTCTCTCGTCTCTCGTTGGAAAGAGATCCGCGCTCTCAGCTCGCAGAGCTTGTTGTCCAGAGACTGAACATTTGCCAGTAGTATACTGGGTAGCGGGGGGCGATTTGCGCGACGTCTTAATCTGATGAGAACGCCGGCTCTTTTTCCTCTTTTCCTTCTGCGTTTCCGCGGCCGGGCAGCCCAAACAAAGGGCTCCGCTGGCGTGTTTGTAAACCGCGGGTCGGCATTGAGGAATGTGAAGTCCGGTTTTCGGTGTATGATTGCCGAACCAATGTCCAAAAGCATTTGTCTGTCGTACACAATAAGGCAGACAACATCCAAGACAAAAAAACACAGAACTGTAAACAAAACAAACAATAAACTGCAGTGTTTTGACGGAGCTCGCAACGCAGCAGCCATACTCGGCGCCATCTTGAGATTATCAATGCGCCATCTTGAGATTATCAAGAATCTCAAAAGTTATACATTTAGTTATACATTGAGAAGTTATACATTTTATTATACATGTGACCGTACATTATTTTGCAATAATGATTGTCTGACTGTTCGTTACCTCGCTTAAAAATAATATTACTAATAAATACATTTGAGTGTAAATGATTTTATTATGTGAGAGCAGACATGAAATGAACAGCAATGTAGGAAAGCACTTGCCTGAATCAATAGTCAGTTATATAGTATAGTGATGACTATATAAAAATACTGCCTTCAACAATCACAATATTTTATTCCTGTGTATTAATATCTGTTTTTATATTCATAATATCATGACTGTTTATGGATTGAGGAGATCTAGAATGAAGTTATCTCTCGGGATGAGTTGAGCCGCTTTCTGTCCGAGAGAGTGCTTTTGATGGAGGAAACTATCACATATTTCATACTGTTAACTGAACGTTTAATAATACTGACTTGATTTCTTTGCAGTCATGATGGCGGCTCATTTGATCTGGCTGTGAATAATATCAACATGAACACACTGCTGCAGTTAGGTGATGATGATGCTGGTCATCTGTCTCCAGTGTCACCTGCAGTGATGATGTGGGAGGAGTGCAGATTCAGTTCCACGGAGGTGCGAATAAAAGACTGACATTCTGAGAACTGTGAATATCTCTCATTATATAATACTGTAACTGACACATGCAGATATTGATCAAATAGGGATCTAATATCACACACACACACACACACTCACACACACACACACACACTCACTCACACACTCACACACACACACACACACACACACACACACACACACACACACACACAGACAGACAGTCTTTCAAGTCAAAATGCTTCAATATACAGTAAGTCTGTGTTCAGTGTGAAAACATGGAGGGAAGAGTATGCCAATTTTCATGGTTATAATCAATAGATTAGTGTGCTGTAAATCTTCCATATTATCCCAAATTGTTTGGATCTGGGATTATTCCATATCCCTGCAGTAATGAGTGAAGTGATCATGATAATTCAAATGTTGATAATAACATTTACAGTTCTTTACATCTGGTCTAAATGTGTTTTTCTGCAGCTTTTTGTTCCAGCCATTTGTAAAAGTGCTCAGTGGACATATTTCAGATGTGTTACGTCAGAAGGTTTGTCATGCTTTTAAAGACAGATGAATGAACACTATTGCCTGGTGATGATGCTTTCATTGGTATGTTTTCATTTTTCTTTTCTTCCTCTCTCTTTTCTTTCTTAGATTTGCCAGGCAACTGAACAAGCAATTGTTGACTTGGAGAGACACCTACAGGAATATTCTGGTACTGACAAAAGCAGGATCAATTTACTCAAACTTAATCACCCTCATGTTGTTGCAAACACATATGGAACACACAAGGTAACATTTTGAAGAATCTTCAAACAGCTCTTTCCCATATAACTTCAGCTGTGATGGACTGTAGCTTCACTATAAATGAAGCTATTAGCTGAAGAGTTATTTTACCCCAAAATAAATATTCTCTCTCTGTTAGTCTATTCAATGCAAGTGAACGATGACCAGAAGACTTTGAAGCTTAAAAAGCATATAAAGACAGCAGAAAAGACTGGTTAAATCGATGTCTTCAGAAGCGATATGATAGTATTTGTTATAGAGTGGCAAGGGGGTGGCATGCAGACTATGAGGGGTGGCAACACCAAAGCAAGTGGCCATGCATAGTTCTTCTGGATTAAGGTACCACGCTTCATTGCATCAAGCACTAGTTCAAATGTCCATGAATGTGCGATACAGGAACCACATAGTAACTATTTTGCAAAATGAAAAAAAAAATATGGACAATAAAAAATAAGTAACAAAATGTTTATCAACAGAGCACCAAGACATTGTCTATTAAACACATCTCCAAATTCTAAATGTTCCTAAACTTCACATATACAGTAGAAATGTCAATCTGGACTAAACGTCACCAGCACATATTCTTATTTTGTTAAGTGTATATATGGATGGAAAATGTATGCATATCCCATGTTATTCTGCTAATAAAGTCATCTTTGTAACAGTTGGAATAAGTCATTTGAAATAAAAATAAATAAAATAAAAATAAACTGTACAGAATATTGTATTGTGTGGGCAGTGCTGTAAAACTCATGATTCCCCTTCTGTCACTCTCTCGACGTAGTGTCGAAGGAAGTGACACAAGGGGTCTTCTCGGACGCCGAATAGTACCTCTGAACCTGAGAAAAGGCCAATGTCAAGTTGGCAGACAGAATTTGCATGCCCCGCTCCAGACATACGGGTATAAGGGGAAGCGGGGCAGCGAATGCCAGTCAGAATTTTTCTTCGGAGTCAAATGGTTGTACCGCAAGCAGCTGAAACACACTTCTGTTTCACTCACCTCTACCAGCGAGAAGCATTGCTGTTGGATCCGCACGGCGCATTTCCAGCTGGCGTCTCTCTCTCTGCAAGCTGTGCAGTTCACGTCCCTGGGCGCTTCGACAGCGCTTCTTTCTGTTTGAAAGAGTGTTCTCCTCCTAAAAGAGTATATTTTCTCTAAAAGAGTTTGAGTTCCCACTCATAAAAGAGCAATACACAGCAGGCATTGAACGTCCTTTTCAGGACGCGTCTTTTTAAAGATGTCTTTCTGCCTCTGTGTAGTTCCTTGATGTGGTTGATTTCTCTCCACCTCTGACGGTCATAAAAGCTGCCTTGTGTGCCTGGGCTGCGGTCACACGCAGGCAGCGTTTTATGAATGGCTAATGTTCTCAGTGCGAGAACTAACCATGGCAACATCGCGTTCGTGCGGCTTTCTTTTGTCATGAGAGAAAGCCACTTCAGCCGCCTCCTGCGTTGTTCCTTCTTCCCACGGGATTGAGGTCTACCTGGCTGGCGATGAAGGCGATTTGGGGATGACCACGGGCTCGGTTTCGCCGGGTAAATCCCCACGAAACACCCGCCCCCGGCACGCTTGTTTGCTTCCGTCTGAGCTCGGGAAGAGTGCGGCTCGCTTCCCGGCCAGCCGGCATTTTCCCTTGACCCCCCGGAATTGGATGACGACATCGCCGCTGCATCGGAGAGCGTCACAGCGGCGTCTGATGCTGATGACTCGCCTGGGCTGCCACCTTCGGGGCTGCTCGCCCAGTCTGAGGCTGATTTGCAGATGTCCGCTATGTTTTCCCGGGCCGCCGCGAGCGCGAGGCTGGACTGGAGATCTCCGCCCCCCCCCCCCACGGGTCATGGCGCCGCTTATAGCCACGCCCCCCCCCCTTGGTTCCGTCGTTCCCAGAAGTTCATGACGAGCCAACATGGTCGGAACTGCCCTCTGCTTGTCCACTCTCACTACCCTTTCGGCAAGGCAGAGGTAGACCTCTTTGCCTCCCAGGACAACTCCTATTACCCACTCTGGTAATCCCTGATGGACGTTCCCGTCGGGACAGGCGCGCTGGCACACAGCCGGCCCCAGGGGCTGCGCAGTTATGCATTTCCCCCAGTGAGCCTTCTTGCATCGGTGCTGTGCAAGATCAGGGAGGACGGGGAAAAGCTATTGCCTTAGCCTATCATGCCCAGGGCGTGCCCGCCCCCCTGCAGGTCCGAGCACACTCCACTAGAAGTGTGGCGTCCTTGTGGGCACTGAGCCACGGCACCTCCCTAGCAGACATCTGCGGAGCAGCGGGCTGGGCAACACCCAATACCTTTGCCAGACTTTACAATCTAAGGGTTGAGTCGGTCTCGTCCCGTGTTTCGTCAGGTCTGAGCCGGTAGAACTCGGTAACGCGGCACAACTGACCGGGTGTTCCGTTTGCATCTTGCACCCTTCACCAATGTGATCCAGTGCACCTTCTGTCCCAGGTCAGTCACTGAGTGTCACTGCCTGGATGCTTTTTTCCTCCCTAGCCTTCTGGCCCGCGAATTCAGCAGAGCAACTCGCGGCTAGACCCAGTACGAGCCTTAGGGCTCTGTACTGGGGTCGGGCTCCATGGGCATAGTTCCCTCTTCAGGCTAACTCCCCGTGATGTATTCTCCGCGGTACGGTCCCCCTCTCGGTGGACCCACGTTTCCCTCAGGCAGCCCCGCTGCCTCGGCCCCATGTCTGTAGAGTCCCCCCTTCATTAGGCTGGACCTACCACCGCACCGTTTCCCACGTCCGGCTTCACAACCCTCGTGGTGTATTTGCCATACATTACCTCCCTCTGGACTGGGCAGGGTATGGCCTCTGCAGGGTCTTCCCCTCCAGAAAGAATATGAAATCTGCAGGCCGGACAGCTACCTTGTCTCCGGTCCTGCCTCAGCGCCCGGCATGCCGGCGCTGACGAGTTTTGAAGACGTCTCCTTAGGCCTCTTCCTCAGTCTCTAAGCTGCCCCCTGCCTGGTGTGTGGAGCAGGGTTAATGCTTCGAGTCTTCACTCAGCACCGCCCAGGCTCTCCTGCTCCCCCCCCCCCGGGGAATGACCGCCTTCCCCAACATCCTATGTGAGAGACATAGTGAGAGAGAAGGCCGCGGCTGTTGGGCTTGCTCCCATGCTAGCATGTAATACCTTTTTCCCCCAGGGGTGCGGGAAAACCTAAGGTGGATATGCTAAAACTCTTTGAGGGGGCGTTGGGGAGGGTGACGTACATTCGGTTCAGGTGCTTCTAACACGCAATAGCCTGCTTTGCCCCTGCTCTGACAGTCACGTCACATGGTCAGTGCGTGGCGTTTTTATATGGACCCCTTGTGTCACTTCCTTCGACACTCCGTCGAGAGAGTGACAGAAGGGGAACGTCTCGGTTACTGTTGTAACCTCCGTTCCCCGAGGGAGGGAACGAGACGTAGTGTCCCTCCTGCCACGGCACTAGACCTAGCACTGTAAATGGCCGTGCTTCATCCTTCGGCTCCTCAGTGCAAAATCCTGACTGGCATTCGCTGCCCTGCTTCCCCTTATACCCGTATGTCCGGGCATGCAAATTCTGTCTGCCAACTTGACATTGGTCTTTTCTCAGGTTCAGAGGTACGATTCGGCATCCGAAAAGACCCCTTGTGTCACTTCCTTCGACACTACGTCTCGTTCCCTCCCTCGGGGAACGGAGGTTACAACAGTAACCGAGACGATATGAATTATGCTATGCACAGTTAAAGATTATTTTAAATGACCTGATTTCATCAGCAGACATTTTTAATGAGCGATTCAAGCATCCAAATATTTCACATAATATGATTGTTTCATTTCTACATCTGCTTTGGGATTTATTTAGTCGGTAGATGAACACACAGATCAGCACTCAGTCATAAGAACATGACTGACTGATAGAAGGAACTTATGCCTTTAGTTTTTAGAGCTTTTGGATTCTAATTCGCCCAAATAACTTTTAATTTGAATCAAACAAGATTGCATCTGTCAGTGGAGTTAGGGTTAGACAGTTCTGTATATGAAACAACAGTGAACTCTGAAATTCAGACAGTGACAAACACAAACTCTCTGCACCAGCAGCAGGAACTTGTAAAAAAGCGGCCGTTATGCGCTACGTCTCCATGGCAACGCATGCAACAAGTCACATGTAAGATATGCAGGTTGACGGTCTCAGACGCGGAGGCAGCTGGGATTCGTCCTCCTCCAACCGGGTTGAGGCGAGTCACTACGCCACCACGAGGACTTAAAAGCGCATTGGGAATTGGACATTCCAAATTGGGTGAAAAACGGAAAAAATCTAATAAAATAGAGAGAGGGAGAGAAAAAGACAACACACACACTACATACACACACTCTACATACACACAAACAATACAGTGGAGAACGCCATCACAATGAAGGACCCTATGCCACCCCAGTAGATCTGCCCCTGTATGAAAGGTGTGGGTCAGAAACAGATCAATATTGTGTATTTTTAATCAATATTCCTTTACATTGTTCCCCTCTATATTGGCACATTTAGTGTCTTAATTATAAATAGTTCCAAAATAATAAAATCTATTTGTGACACATTTCAGTTTTTATAACTAAATATACTAAATATAAGACTAATGCTCCATTGAAAAAAGCAGTATTATTAAAAAACTCAAATAGGCCCATGTTAAGTCATTATAATGTTACACGGGGCTGAAAAATATTTTAGAGCTACAGATGAATGCAATGATTATTAACTGTACATGTCACTTTATTGTGCTTCAGTTTCTTGCACACACTGGGAGTGCGGTAATTTCAAATAATTGGGTACGTTTCAAATTTGGACACCGCATTCACTTTGCGATAGTCTACACAGAACCAGACCGACCTGTCACTCTTATGCACTAGAACCACCGGGCTGGCCCAATCGCTGTGCGACTATTCTATTACGCCCATATCAAGCATAGCCTCGAATTCTTCCTTAACAACCTTTTGTTTGTGTTCAGGAAGGCGATAGTGCTGGCTACGAATCACCACCCCTGAGGAGGTCTCGATATGGTGTTCTATGAGGTTAGTGCGACCGGGAAGTGGCGAGAACACGTCCGCAAATTCCGTTTGCAACTTGACCATGTCTGTGAGCTGCGATGGTGCGAGGTGGTCTCTACAAGGGACTGGGGTGAATGAATTTGGTTTGAGCGTCACCTCTGGCCCGAGCTCCACCCTCTAGGGGACTACCGTAGCTAGAGCCACAGGGGCCAACTCCCTCCTTGCTTTTAGAAGGTTTGTGCCTAGTTACTCTGACTCGCTCCTTCTGTGGTGAGCTGGTGGCCTTTAAGTCTCCCTCCGCCATCATTATAACAAGAGACAGGTGTTAGAGATAATTACAACTCAGGTGACGAGCCTTACCGCTCTCCTTCTCCCCCATCCCCACATCCATTCAAATCATGTGCTATATTCCAAGTATAATGAAGTCAGCTTTGTGTGAGGAACAGATCTAAATATGGACTCCTTTTCATGGTTTTGTTGTATGGAAATGAGCAACTTGAAGATTCTTTAAAATACCTCCTTTTGTGTTCTACGGAAGAAAGTTCAACATGTTTGGAACACACATGAGGGTGAGTACAAGATGATGACAGAATTTTTATTTTGGTGTGAATTTGTTTGTTCAACAACTTGGAAGTCCAAATCATTAGAAGACCAAAATATTCACCCTCAAATATTAATATTGATTTTGTTCTAGTGAACATACGTATGGATGAATATATATTCATGAACATCCCTCTCACATCCTCGCCCTCTGTGACAGATAACAGCATTGAACTAGATATGAAGGTAAAGATGAATTCAGTATTTGATATCTTGATTTCAGTTTTTTCATAAGTGAGACAAATTCATGTTAGTATGTTTGATTTTCTGTTGAATATGTTCATTAGCTTCTCTTTGTTCAGCAGAGATATTGGTTCTCACAGGTTTTAACGGTGCATTCAGTCATTGTTTCCTTGTTAAAGAAGTTTAACTCCTAAAGACGTGAACTGTATTTTGTAATATATCATGAGCACTCATATTAAAATGAAGACTCCAGTCATATCAGTAATCTTATAAAAGCTGTTTTATTCTTCATGGAGAGGGTCCACACATGTTAAAATCACATGACCAGCCGAATACTACTCGTGTAATCTCAGTAACGTCCTGTTATTGGACACTTTCATTGATTGAAGTAATCATGTCTGACTGTGAATACTTCATTTCTACAATGTCATCTGAAACTAAAAACTATTAATGATGAGGCATTCAAGCTGCTAAAAGTTAATGACTGCACCTTTAAATACTTGTTATGGAGGGTTTTATTTCTTTATAATGAGCTCTGTGTGACCTTAAAGGGATAGTTATTTGATTAAATGAAAATTCTCACATTTTACTCAACCTCATGTCATCCCAGATGTGTGTGACTTTCTTTCTTCTGCAGAACACAGATGAAGATTTGTTTGAAGAATATTTCAGCTCTGTAGGTCCATGCAACGCAAGTGAATGGTGATCAGACCTTTGTCACACCAAAAATCACATAAAGTAAACATAAAAGTACTTCATATGACTCCAGTGTTTGTATTCATGTCTTCAGAAGTGATATGATAGACGTGGATGAGAAACAGCTCAAAATGTATGTCCTTTCTTTACCCTAAATCTCCACTTTTACTTTCACGTGGTGCCTGTTTAGTTTCACTTTCACATCTGAAAGTTAAAATGGAGATTTAGAGTAAAAGAAGGATCTGTTTCTCACCAACATCTATCTTTTTTCTTCTGAACATATGGGTTAAACCACTGGAGTCTTATGGATTACTTTTAAGCTGCCTTTATATGCTTTTTGGAGCTACAAAGGTCTGATCACCATTCACTTGCGTTGCATGGACCTACAGAGTTGAACTATTCTTCAAACAAATCTTCATTTGTGTTCTGCTGAAGAAAATCACACACATCTGGAATGACATGAGGGTGAGTAAATGATGACAGAATTTTCATTATTGAGTCGACTATCGCTTTAAGGTGTTTTTGATGTGACGGTGAGTTTTACAGCAGCAGTTCCCCGTCTGTCGCTCACTTCGACGTCGTGTCGAAGAAGCGACACTAGGGGTCTCTCTTGAGCGCCGAAAGATGCCTTTAATCTATGAAAAAGGCCAATGAGAGTGGGCGAACAGTATTTGCATACCCCGCCTCCAGATACGGATTTAAAGGCGAGGGAAATATGCTCGTTCATTCAGTAATTTTCTTTGGAACCGATGGTCGTGTGTATGCAGCCAGCAGCGAGTAACACAACTGATCCTGCTTCTGATCCTCTGACGCTCTGCTTTGCTGTTGGATTTACGGCGCACTTCAGCGGCTTTTCTCTTCACTGCCGGCGCGCAGTCTGCCCCTGGGCGCTTCAACAGCGCAGAGTTTGAAAGAGTTACATTGAAAGAGTGATTTTTTTCTGTAAAAAGAGTTTATTTCTCTGAAAGAGCATTACACAGCGGCGTTGAACGTCCTTTTCAGGACGCGTCTTTATAAAGATGTGTTACCGCCCCTGTGTAGTTTCTGGATGCGGTGTTTCTCCCCACCTCTCACGGATCATAAAAACTGCCTTGCATGCCTGGACTGCGATCACACGCAGGCAGCGTTTTATGAATGGTTCATGTTCTCAGTGCGAGAACATAGCCATGGCAACATTGCAGCTTGCGCTGCTTTCTTTTGTAACGAGAGAAAGCCACTTCAGCCGCCCCCAACACCTCACCTCCTTCCTACAGGATTGGCGCAGGCGCCGCGGGCGATGAAGGCGATTTGGGGACTATGACGGGCGCGGTTCGCCGGGTAAACCCCCTCAAACCACCCGCCTCCCCGGCACGCTTGTTTGCTTCCGTCTGAGCTCGGGATGAGCATTCTCTCCAATGGTTCATCTTCTCAGTGCGGGAACGTGGCCGTTATAGCATTGCGGTCGCATGGCTTTCTTTTGTAATGAGAGAAAGCCACTTCAGCTGCCACCCGCGCTCCGCCTTCTTCCTACGGGATTGGCGCAGGCGCCGCGGGCGATGAAGGCGATTTGGGGATTATGACGAGCTCTGTTCGCCGGGTAAACCCCCTCGAACCGCCCGCCTCCCCGGCACGCTTGCTTGCTTCAGAATTGGATGACATCACCGCTGCATCGGAGAGCGTTACAGCGGCATCGGATGCTGATCACTCGCCTGGCCCGCCACCTTCGGGTCTGCCGCCCAGCCTGAGTCTGACGCACGGAGATCCGCTATGCTTTCCCGGGCTACTTGATCGGTCCCGCGGGCAGGTGCGCCGCTCACAGCCACGCCCTCCCCCTGGTTCCTTTCTTCTCGGATGTGGATGACGAGTTGAGCAAAGCCAAGGCTTCCTCGCTCCTCCGCTCTCACTACCCTCGCGGTGGAACGGTCCCAGACCGTCTCCACTCTGCACGCCACAGCCCTTCCTGCAACCAACGCCAGGCCAAGGCACTTCAAAACTTGCACCTTGGGTAGTCCTGTTCTTGATGTGCTGCAGGAACTGCGCTGGATGACCAACCGCGCCCCCGGGCCACGGATGTCAGAAGCACCGGCACTCGAACAGGCGATGGCCACCCTTTGTGGTCCAGAAACGCATCTGTGGACTGGACCTGGTCGAAATGCGGGAGGTAGACAAGGCACACCTTCTCCCACACCCCCGTCTCCCAGCTCCGGACATTCGGCGCCACCGTTGACGACTCTGCCCAGCAGTCCTCAGCGGTGAGGCAGACGGAGGCCACCGCACACCCTGCCCCGCTGTAAGCCTGCCGTCATGGGCCATGCCCCGTCTGCTCGCCGAGGGCGTCCTCCTGCAGCTATGAAACACCCTGCTCCGCCTCAACCCGGGCCCAGCTCTCAGCCCCAGCGTCGAGCACTCCGCAGGAAGCAGATGCCCCCGTCTCACGGGCCCCCTCGAGGACCCGGAAGGCTCCCAGGCTGTCCGTAGATGTTCCACCCAGGGACCAAGATGTTAGCTCCGGAGGTGGTAAGACCGCTCCGTCCCCGATGGAGGTCCGGGAGGAGAATTTTTATTTTTTTGTCAAATTAGTTTTCACATTCTCATATTCTCTGTAACAAGCTATTTCCTTTTGTCTCTGGGTCACCTGGCCCGCAAATGCCATTCTCACGGCACTCTGCCACCAGATCTCAACAGTCCCGGCTTCCTGGACATGGACCACCCATCTCCAGCCCCACGACTGTCCCCCGGCCGGCCGGTTCCGACGAGCCTAGAGGACGCCTACCCGAGACCTCCTCCTCAGTCGCTAACCTGCCCCCTGCCGGGTGTGCGGAGCAAGGTAAGTGCTTTGAGTCTTTTCTCAGCACCCCAGCCGTGGGTCGCCCTGTCGCCACCCAACGTTGCCCTACCTGCTCCACCCCGCTGCGAAGCCCCGCCGGGTACGTCAAAATGAATCGTCCCCTTGGTGCCCCTAGCACGTGGCTTTCACTTCCCAACCCGTCTCGCTGGCTGGCCCGGACCATCTGACTCGGTTACGCAATTCAGTTTGCCAGGCCCCCGCCCCCTTCATGGGCATCCGTCCGCAGTCCCTGCGTGTGGAAATCGCGACTCTTCTGGCCAAAGACGCGATAGAGCCTGTCCCTCCAACCGAGATGAAGGAGGGTTCCTACAGCCCTTACCTCATCGTACCCAGGAAAGGCAGCGGCTTATGACCAATCTTGGACTTGCGAGTTCTCAACCAAGCGTTGCACAAACTCCCATTCAAAATGCTCACGCTTAACCTGCGTCCGGCATCTAGATTGGTTCGCAGCGGAAGACCTGAAGGACGCGTACTTCCACGTCTCCATCCTGCCTTGACACCACCCCTTCCTGCGGTTTACGTTCGATGGCCAGGCGTATCAGTACATGTCCTCCCCTTCGGCATGTCTCTGTCCCCTCACGTCTTCACAAAAGTCGCAGAGGCAGCTCTTGTCCCGCTCCGAGAAGCCGGCATCCGCATACTCAATTACCTCGACGACTGGCTTATTCTGGCCCACTCGCGAGAGTAACTATGCACCCACAGAGACCAAGTGCTCAGGCACCTCAGCCGCTTGGGGCTTCAGGTCAACCGGGAAAAGAGCTAGCTTACTCCAGTTCAGAGCATCTCTTTACTCGGGATGGAGTTAGACTCGGTCTCAATGTCGGCACATCTCACCAACGAGCGTGCCCAGTCAGTGTTGAACTGCCTCGCCGCCTTCTGGCCAGGCACAGCAGTCCCTTTAAAACTTTTCCAGAGGCTCCTGGGGCATATGGCGTCCTCCGCTGCGGTCGCGCCGCTGGGGTTGATGCAGATGACACCACTCCAACACTGGCTTCAGACCCGAGTCCCGAGACGAGCATGGCGCCACGGCACGCACCAGGTAACAATCACCCCTGCCTGCCGCCAAGCATTCAACCCCTGGACAGACCACTGTTTCTTACGGGCAGGAGTACCCCTACAGCAGGTGTCCAGACGCGTCCTGGTCACGACCGACGCCTCCAGATCAGGTTGGGGCGCCGTTTGCAATGGGCACGCAGCCTCAGGCCATTGGAAAGGGGCCCAGCTGCTTTGGCACATCAACTGCCTCGAGTTGTTGACCGTCCTTTTGGCCCTGCGGAAGTTTCTCCCGTTAATTCGGGACGAACATATCCTAGTCAGGTTGGACAGCACCACTGCGGTCGCGTACATAAATCGCCAAGGCGGCGTACGCTCCCGCCACATGTCACAACTCGCCCGTCGTCTTCTCCTTTGGAGCCAGCACCGACTCAAGTCGCTGCGTGCCACTCACATCCCCGGCAACCTCAATGTGATAGCAGACACGCGGGGAGTGGAGGCTTCACCCCCACTCGGTTCAGCTGATTTGGGAATGGTTCGGCAAGGCCCAGGTAGACCCCTTTGCCTCCCGAGAGACCTCCCACTGCCTGCTCTGGTATGCCCACTCAGAGGCTCCCCTCGGGGCAGATGCACTGACACACAGCTGACCAGTGGGGCTGCGCAAGTACACATTCCCCCCCCAGTGAGCCTTTTTGCACTGGTGCTGTGCAAGGTCAGGGAGGACGAGGAGCGAGTCACTCT
>JAVLUX010000134.1:1027500-1067500 GCA_032164185.1 Moxostoma hubbsi | reverse complement strand
ACATAGGTTAATAAATGCTTTAATAGATTAATTATTCATAGTTAATGATACATAATGCATTAATGTTAACAAACAGAACATTATTGTAAAGTGTTAATGCTTTTATTAGAAAACACATGCAGGTCATGTTAATTGTAAACTCTAGTTGTAAGTGACAGTATGAATGCAGAGATGAAGATGGATTTAATAAAATCTGTCTTGTTCCTGAAGTATTTTTCTTAATCATTTTTCCATGCGGATTTAATAAAGTACTTCATAAGAGTACATCATGAATCAAATCAACCAGCTCTGACATGAATCACATTACAAACTTTGTCTTTTTGTCTGAACTTCAAATCATAGGAACAACAATGTCTGACTGATGTCTTTAACGAGGGAATGAAATACAATCCCATAAAGCATTGCAAATCAAATTAAAGAAGGTAAATCTATGTAAATATATAAAATAGTTATAAGTATAAAAACAATATATAGTTAAATAAGTTTACAAATACTCATATAAGTTTGGCCGAATGAAAGAACCTGACACTGGAAGACTTCGCCCCCGGAAGCGAACCTTAGGAACTTTCCAATGTCTGCCATTTCGGCTTGCCACGCCTTGATTGATGGGGCGCCTGTAGGGAGACATCCTCTGCTCACTCGCTTCATTCGTGGAGCCATGCGGTTGAGGCCCCCTGTCAGGACTAGAACTCCTTCCTGGGACTTGGCAATAGTCCTGAAAGGTCTAGTTGAGACCCCCTTTGAACCTCTAGAGTCAGCATCTGACAGACTTCTGACTCTAAAGATGGTCTTTCTTATGGCGATTACCTCTCTCAAGAGGGTTGGGAATCTACAGGCTCTGTCTGTTTTGCCGGCCTGTTTAGAATTTGCCCCAGGTACGGCTAAAAGCTATTCTATATCCGCATCCAGTCTATCTCCCCAAGGCGCCTTTTTCGACAGTACATCCTGTCACTCTGGAAGCCTTCTGCTCCCCGCCGTTTTTAACGCCGGATCAAGAAAGACTTCACCGACTCTGTCTTGTCTGTGCCCTTCAGACTTATGTCCACCGCACTAGCCAGTGGCGTAAGTCAGGGCAGTTGTTTGTCTGTTTTGGGGGCCGCAACAAAGGGGCGGCCGCTACCAAACCGACTATGTCACATTGGGTGAGGGAAGCTATTGCCCTGTCCTACGAGGCGCGCAGTCATGCTTCGCCAGTAGGTATCAGGGCTCACTCCACCAGAGGTGTCGTTTCCTCTAAAGCCTTGGCTAGAGGTGTCCCTCTGCAGCAAGTTTGTGATGCGGCAGGCTGGTCCTCTCCGCACACATTCATCAAGTTCTATAGTTTAGATGTTCACGCTACTCCAGGCTCTTACGTCCTCGAGTCGACATCTCAACCCCATGCCTCTACAAGTTTGTGATGCAGCAGGCTGGCCTTCTCCGCACACATTCCTGTGTTCTCATGGTCTAGGTGTTCAAGCTACCCCGGGCCTTTAGGTCCGGGGGTAGGAGTTTTAGTTGGGTTTGTGTTGCAGCAGGCTAGTTCCTTTCCGCGCACAGTCTCAGACTTTATTGGCTAAACGCTTTTTATGCCTGAACAAGTTTATGATGCGGCAGGCTGGTCCTTTCCACACACATTCTTCAGGCCCTATGTCTGGGCTCCCATGCCCCTGAGTGCATTTCTGATCTCAAGTTTAAGATGGTCTGTGTACGGCAGGCTGGTCCTTTCCGTACACATTCCTAAAATCTTACGATTCATGCTGGAACAAGTTTGTGATGTGGCAGGCTGGTCCTTCCCGCACACATTCTTCAGGCCCCATATTTGGATTCCCTCGTGTTCATTTATGATCTCAAGTCTAAGAAGGTTTGTGTATGGCAGGCGGGTCCTTATCGTACACATTCCTAAATCTTACGATTTAGATCCTTATGCCTAAACAAGTTTGTGATGCGGCAGGCTACTCCTTTCCGCACGCATTCTTCAGGATCTATGGTTTGGATGTTTATGGTACTCCAGGCCTACAACCTTGAGTCGACGTCTTAAGCCAAGTCTCAAATAAGTCTGTGATGCGGCAGGCTAGTCCTTTCCGCTCACATTCTACGATTCTTATGAGTGGGATTTTTGCTACTCCGGGTCTTTCGCCCTTGAGTCCACATCTCAAGCTCATGTCTGAGACCTCTCGCGTCCTTGTGAACACACCTCACAACCGCGGGTGTCCGGACAGCCCCAATGCGGATGCGTGGGTATTTCCCAAAGCGCTTAGCAGCGCAGCATCATAGTGTATCTTTTTGTAAAGTGAACGTCTCGGGTTACGTATGTAACCCTTGTTCCCTGAAAAAAGCGGAACGAGATGCTGCGCTTGTTTTCCACACTGGGTCGTCCCAGGACTGCTCTTCAGAAAAGACAAGTAGTATCTGACGAACACGCTGGTGACGCCTCTATTTATAGCCTGGTCACAGGTGCGTACAATGATCTCACCAACCGAGGCTATAAATTTCCGGTTAATGTTACATTGACGTGTTACACACATGTTCACAGCTGGTCACAATGCAAGATTGTTCCCAAAGCGCTTAGCAGCGCAGCATCTCGTTCCGCTTTTTTCAGGGAACAAGGATTACATACGTAACCCGAGACGTTTTCACTATAGTAAACCTGCAACCCTCAGGCCATCCCAGATGTGTAAGACTTTCTTTTTTCTGCAGAACACAAACAAAGATTTCTTGAAGAATATCTCATCTCTGTAGGTTCATACAATGCAACTGAATGATGACCAGAACTCCAGAAAGGACATAAAGTCAGCATAAAAGTAATCCATCAGATTCGAGTGGTTTAATCCATGTCTTCTGAAGTGATTCAGTTGGTCTTGGGTGAGAACAGAACAAAATATAAGTCCTTTTTCATTGTACATCTTGACAGCTATCTCCATGATGTCAAGCTCGATTACACTTCCAACAGCACCATCTAGCACTCTGTACATGTGTCAAGCACTAGGAAGTGTAATCAAGCTTGAAATCATGATCGTGTCTTGAGACTGCAATGGCAAGATGTACACCGAGTTATATTTTGGTCTGTTCTCACACAAAACCAACTGGATTGCTTCAGAAGACATTGATTAAACCACTAGAGTCATATGGATTGTGTTTGTGCTGACTTTATATCCTTTTTGGAGTTCTGGTCACCATTCACTAGCATTGTATGGACCTACAAAGCAGAAATATTCTTCTAAAAAGAGAATTTTCATTTGTGGGTGAATGATCTACTATTTCAAGTGTCTAGATGATTTTTGGTGAGAACAGACCAAAATATAACACATTTTTCACTGTACATCTTGCCATTGCAGTCTCTAAACACAATCATCATTTCAAGCTCATTTACACATCCTATAACGCCATCAAAGCTTAGATATTCTTCTAAAAACCTGCGTTTGTGTTCTGCAGAAGAACTCATTCACATCTGGGATGACAAGAAGGTGAGTAAATGATGAGATTATTTTAATTCTTGTGTGAATGAACCCTTTTATACAGGAAAAACAAATTGTTGTAAGGGAACGGAAAATGTACTGCTTACTCTAAGACGGAGAGTGCAATTCACAGTGTTACAGTGGGGTTCCCAAACTTCCTGTACTGAACCACTATGAGATAGATTTGATGAAATTATGCTTCAAAGTGTGATTCAGATAATCCAAGTCACATGATTCCAGGAAAATAAGCATTGAATCAAATTTTTATTTTTATTTTTTTGTCTTTTTGGTGGCTTGATCCAAAAGTGAACAAATCAAATGTATGGTATGAACAAAGTGGATATTACGAAAATGTACTTTATGTCACTGATACACGAGGAACTTGTTTTGAGCTCAAAATTGGTCACCAGGGCTCAACGTTTCTGGCCTGAGCTTTTCAGGCCTTTTTGCAAACCTGTTGCTAGGTAACAGCAGCAATAAACTATCCACTAATTAAGAGTAATACATTTAGTCACAGAAATAACCATCATGCAAAGCGTGGTAGTTTTTTAACCATGTTGTCACAAAGATAAGTGGATCTGTTTTTTGATGTACACTTGAGTAACATCACTATTACACTTGTGTTTACATGTACAGTAGGTAAATCATTTGTAAACCTCTAGACTGGACTATTGTATTGCTTTACCAAATGCACGTTCAGAATCTATAACAATTATTTCACCTGATCAAATTTTTATTTATTGATGAAAATTGGAAGTTGCTCGCATACTGGTATACTTGATTCTGATTCGTCATATGATATTTTCAGACATATCTAAATAAAAGTTGCATAAGGATAAGGTTACTGTATATCAGACCAGCCATCGGCGTATTGCGACATCTTTCCTGCTTGTATCACTCTATGATCTCTACAAAGAAGCTGATTAAACCATTTCAACTCAAATCAATATTTCATGTCCATTTATGTATTTATTTTCAAGTAGTCACAAGTGTATAAGTGCGATAATGAGCAGAAAGATGGTCATCTTTGCAAAATAAACACCAACAAATCAGAGGTGAAATTCAGCTGTTTCTAAAGACTTTGCATGTGTTCAAATCTTTTTTTACTGAGGAATCAGACAATCAAACATTGTTACAGAACTCCTTCAATACCAATTTAAAGACATACAAAGAACAAAATACACAAAACCTGTAGAACAGAACATCTGCCTCCACAACTACCCAACTCTCCCTCCCCTCCCCTTCATGTCATGTCTCACTAATGGGGTAATCAGTGCTCTTTAATAGCTCAACTTACACTATCAAGATAGTGGAGGTGGTGAAACCAAATCTTATTGAAATGCTCCATTTTTTTTTTTTGTTAAATAAAAGGATTTTTTTTTTCAGATGTAAAGCTTTACCCTATCTTATAGCCATAGTGTAATAATAATAACTGTAATATAATTTTCTTTGCCACAATAAGAGCATAAGAAAGAAGCTGTTGTTGAGATTTTTGAAGTGAGGGAAGTTTATCAGAAACCCCAAGCACCACCAAACATGCTAGTATGGATGCTAGTATGATATGTAACATGTAAAGTAAAATATTTGTCCAAAATGGAGTTAGCTTAGGGCAAAGAACATAATTAAGAAGGAGAGTGTCTTCCTCAATCTGACACTTATCACACAAGGGGATACATCAGAAAGAAAAAACGTGTAGCTTTGTTTTTGCATAGTGAAGTCGATGAATGATCTTGTATTCTGTATGTAACGAGGCAGGCAAAGAGAGAAGATCTAAGTGCAGCTTTTTAATAACAAAAAACAAGAAAACTTGGAATAATAAAATCCACGCAGAACTTAACACAAAACATGCAATAACATGCAGGAACTTCAACAAAAGCACAAAACAAAAGTCAAACGAATGTGACAGAGCCCCCGCTTTAAGGAGCGGATTCCAGATGCTCCAAAAAAAAAAAAAAAACATTGTCCATGGAGCACAGTGGCAAACAGGTAGTTCAAGGGGGCACAAGGGGAGCAGAGGAACAAGGTAAGGTCAGGGAGACCAAGGGGATAACCTCAAGGTGGGGACCGGGTCAGGAGGTTTTGGAGGTGGCCGCAGGGCCGAGACTGGGTCAGGGGATCTGGGAGGGAGCCACAGGACGGGGACTGGGTCAGGAGGCCTGGGAGAAGGCCACAGGACGGGGACTGGGTCAGGAGGCCTGGGAGAAGGCCACAGGACGGGGATGGGGCCCTGGAAGGCGGAGTTGTGGGAGGCTCGGGAGGCAGAGCCCTGGGAGGCTCGGGAGGCAGAGCCGGGGAGGGCAGAGACTGAGAAGCAGAAGCCCCTCTGCTCCTCTTCTGGATGGACGAGGCTGGCAACGCTGGCTCTGGGACAGACGAGGCTGGCAATGCTGGCTCTGGGACAGATGAGGCTGGCAACGCTGGCTCTGGGACGGACGAGGCTTCCAGCTCGTTGGCCGTGGCAGGCGTGGGCATTGGCTCATTGGCCGTGGCAGGTGTGGGCGTTGGCTCATTGGCCGTGGCAGGCGTGGGCGCTGGCTCGTTGGCCGTGGCAGGCGTGGGCGTTGGCTCGTTGGCCATGGCAGGCGTGGGCGCTGGCTCGTTGGCCGTGGCCGGCGTGGGCGCTGGCTCGCTGGCCGTGGCAGGCGTGGGCGTTGGCTCGTTGGCTGTGGCCGGCGTGGGCGCTGGCTCATTGGCCGTGGCCGGCGTGGGCGCTGGCTCGCTGGCCGTGGCCGGCGTGGGCGTTGGCTCGTTGCAAGTAGCCTCAGAAGCAAACATCACCAAAATCAAGTCCACGTACTCCTCCCATGTGTAATTACCCGTCTCCGGCAATTCCTCCCATCCATGGGCAAGGAGACCTATCCGGTAGATGGACTTCAGGCGTCTATCCGCAAATCCAGTGCATCTGGCAATGGTGCTGAACAGACGTGAGTATTCAATTAAAGGGAGGTTAGCTCGACTCAACTGGACGAAGACTGCTGCTAGATCCATCTATGGGTCTGTTATTCTGTAACGAGGCAGGCAAAGATCTAAGTACAGCTTTTTAATAACAAAAAAACAAGAAAACTTGGAATAACAAAATCCATGCAGAAGTTAACACAAAACATGCAATAACAGACAAATAGACAGGGGGAAACAAGGAACACCTGGGAAAACAATCAGGGGAAAACCAATAAGAAAAAGAAACTGCAAAGGACTACAAAAACCAAACAGGAAACAGGAACAAAACAGGAACTTCAACATAAAAGCACAAAACAAAAGTCAACTGAATGTGACAGATCTTAAATTGAATGAGGCAGTGCCTTGAGTTAACAGAGCATTTGTGTATGTTCTCTAATGCATCATCCCTGAGCTCATCACAATCACCTTCCCCAGCTTCTGCCACCAGAGTGTTTTTATGCCATCTATAGAAGGTGATATAACAGGTGTCTGACCCCACCTCCCAGACCCAGGAGCTCATCAAACTTTGCAGGTTTTGCTTCAAGACTAGGCAAACGTTTCCTCACAAAATCCCTGATCTGCAAATATCAGAGAAAAAAAATCCTATGTAAATTATATTGTACCAGTAACTGGTTGAAGGAGGCAAAACTCCCATCCACAAATAAGTCTCCATTGGTGCAATTACTTAAATCTCTCAATTGTTTAAAAACAGAGTCCATAATTGATAGGACAAATATGGGGTTCCCTCCAATTGGTAAGAGGAAAGATATGGAGCATTTTTTATTTGATCTGTTTCCATATGGTGATTATGCTGTGTATTATGCAATTAAGATTATAAAACACACTTATCTATGTGCGTAGGTGATAAGATCAGTGCTCCAATGTCGTGGGATACTGTTGTGGCAAAAACAATAATTAAACAATAGCATCACAGCATAAAAGACATCAAGATTCAAATTGTATTTTAAAAGATATTTTATTCTTTTAAAAGAGGCTTGTTCACAAAAAAGTACCACGACAGCTACCTCGTGATAGGAACAAGACCTAAATCACACTAAAACAGACAGCCTTTTTATGCCCCTGACTTCAAAGTCTCTTCTTCTGTAATTTTCCACTCACCCCCGTAAACCAGATCTGGCTGGTTTTAGAAATACAATGATCCTAACCCCCCCTGGGCTTTACTGTCCTCACACCTGTGAGGTCAAAAGGTCTTTATTTATGGCTAAATAACCCCTCTGTCTTTCCTGAATGCAAATTACCCATACTAAAGAGTTAAAAGGCTCTTTCTGACCATTTGTTTTACTGTGTGTCTTTGTTCCTGCCACATACATTCCTTGAGAGAAACACATGATTGAATCGAAAGATAAGATTAAAAAAGTAAAATATACATTTTTCCACAACAATTCCTCCTCTTTATCATTCTCTGATAAACGATTTGGTTTCATTAACATTAGTTTTGATTATAACAACTTAACATGATTATATATAAAAATAAATAAATAAAATAAAATAAAATAAAAATCCCTCATTTCAAACACTCTCATCACTCTCATAATCATCACATTTGTGTGCATCATCTATCGGATAAACGATAAATTTTACTGCTTGTATGGACATCCCAGCCCTGACCAATCTCTGTACTGAGTTGGAAATACATCTCATAATGCATGGCAAGCAGAACAGAATCAGAATTCCTATCACTACAATTGGCAGAACAGTTTGAATTATCCAGTACATCCATCCTCCCCACAAAGACATAATCCACCCGGCCCACTGGTTGTCAGTCCTTTCAGGTTCTTTTACGGCCTCTCTCATGTGTTCAATTATGTTGGTTAGATTATCACTGTAATCAGGAATGTTAAAACAACAAGACACCCCCAGCATTTTACAGACTCCGCCCCTTTCTGCCGTAAGTGTATCAAGAACTAAACGGTTCTGGCTTGCACTTGGTGTTTGGGCTCGATCTTGGGGCTTATTGTTGAACTTGTTGTTGTTGAGGCTCCTGTTGCCCTTCCGATATGGGTGGAACTCTCCTGCAGTGGTTGGCGTGCACCCACGTAGCTCTCTCTCCGACCTTCACCGCCGTGTGTGTTGTCAGCAAGACTTGGTACAGTCCTCGCCAACGTTTTGCCCTCCAGTTCTTCCTTCTCAGGTCACGAATTACCACGTAATCCCCCGGCCTGATCTTATGCAGGAACGTCTCAGCAACCTTCCCCTGGGCAGCTTTGACCTGCACAGAAATGTTGGATAACAGACACGACATTTCTTTGCAGTAATTCAGCATCTCATTTTCACACACATCTGTTGATGGAAGCCTGCGTTTTCCCCCTCTACTCCCATGAATGGTGGTCTACCAAAGAGAATTTCGAATGGGCTCAAATTTGTTTTGACTCTCTTTCTCATTCTCATGTACATTAACACGGTTGGGAGTGCTTTCACCCATGAGAGTCCAGTTTCCTCACAACACTTTGCCAATTTGTTCTTTACCATCTGGTTCTCACGCTCCACAGCGCCTCCGCTGGCGGCGTGATAGGCACAATGTGTTCTCATATCAATTCCTAAGAACTGACCCACCTGCTTTATTGCCTCATTGACAAAGTGTGTTCCGTTGTCAGAACTGATTTTTCTTGGAATTCCCCATCTCGGAACAATCTCGGTTAGCAGAGCCTTGGCTACTGCTGCCGTGTCTTGTTTCGAGGTTGGGAAGGCCTCGACCCATTTGGACCACATGTCAACCATTACCAGGCAATATTTCTGCTTCCCACAAGGGGTTAATTCAATGAAATCGATCATTAAGTACTCAAACGGCCCTTCTGGGGCTGGCTGAGATACCAGCCATGTTTTAACGCCTCGTGCCACATTGTGGGTATTACAAATAACACATCTTTTGCAAAATTTCTCAGCGAATATTGTGAAGCCCTTGGTAAACCACAATTCTTTCATTTGTGCAATCATTCCCCCTTTTGACACATGATCTAAACCATGCGTCAATTTAGCATAATGTTGAAAGAAATGTTTGGGTAAACAGGGCGTTCCATCAACTGATGTCCACACTCTATCTACAAGGCTGCAGCCTGACGCCTTCCATTTGTTTTTTCTCAGCTCCTGTGGAAAAAGACTGCATGCTCTGTAAACAAGGAGAAATGTCGAGGTTAATGTCAACTTGTGCACAAGTGGTGCTTTTACGATCATCTTTAGTTTGATCCGCTGCCGCTGCTTTTGCAGCCATATCAGCTCTGGCATTTCCTGTTGAAATGAAACTGTTATCATTAGTATGCGCTGCGCACTTACAAATCGCAATTTTGTCTGGCAACAGAATGGCCTCGAGGAGGTCCGATACCAGAGACGCGTTTAGTATCGGGCGCCCATCTGACTTCAAAAATTTCCTGTGCTTCCACAAAGCACCAAAGTCATGCGTGACTCCAAAAGCATAACGCGAGTCTGTGTAAATCGTCACACATTTATCCGTCATCAGGTTACATGCTTCAGTCAGCGCGACCAGTTCAGCTGCCTGCGCAGAATAATGTGATGGTAATTTGCCAGACACCAGAGTTTCAAATTCAGTCATTACTGCATAACCAACTTTATTCTGTCCCGTTTGTTGATCTTTTGACGCAGATCCATCAACAAACAGGACATTGTCACAATTATCCAACAGTACATCTAAAAGGTCTGGACGTGGTGTGCACACCTGTTCGAGCGCTGACAGACAACAATGATGTTCCTCGCCATCCTCCTGTGTGGGCAGAAGGGTGGCAGGATTCAAAGTTGTGCATCTTTTCACAGTTATGTTTGGCATGTCCAACAAAATTGTATGATACCTCAGCCATCGGGCTGTAGACAAATGTGACGTTCTCTGCTCTTGCAAAATCATAGAGACTGCATGTGGAACCATTAAAGTTAAATCAGAATATCCCACAAACTCTCTGGAGGCCATTGTGCATGCTTTCATCACCAGCAGGGTGGATTATTGTAATGGACTCCTCACGGGCCTTCCCAAGAAGACCATAAGACAGTTGCAGCTCATACAGAACGCTGCTGCCAGAATTCTGAGCAAAACCAGAAAATATGAACACATCACACCAGTCCTCAGGTCTTTACATTGGCTCCCAGTTACATTTAGGATTGATTTTAAAGTATTATTACTGGTATATAAATCACTCAATGGGCTAGGACCTCAATATATTGCAGACATGCTCACTGAATATAAACCCAACAGATCACTCAGATCATTAGAATCACATCAGCTAGAAATACCAAGGGTTCACTCTAAGCAAGGAGAGTCTGCTTTTAGCTATTATGCCAGCCGCAGCTGGAACCAGGTTCCAGAAGAGATCAGATGTGCTCCTACAGTAGCCACATTCAAATCCAGAATCAAAACACATCTGTTTAGCTGTGCATTTACTGAATGAGCACTGTGCCACTGTGCGTCCGACTGTTTGTACTGTGTTTTATTAGATTATTTTTTTTATCTAAACTGTTTTAATTATTCTTATTTTATTATTCTTGTTTTTTTTTTCTTTTTTAATTTCTACTATGTAAAGCACTTTGAATTACCATTGTGTATGAAATGTGCTATATAAATAAACTTGCCTTGCCTTGCCTTGCCTTGCCATCACAGCCAGCTCAGCTGCTGCCACTGCCCTGAGGCAATGCTGAAGTCCTGCAGCTACAGCATCGAGTTTCTTTGAGAAATAGGCCACAGGTCACAGTCTGTCACCATGAGTCTGCAAGAGAACAGAAGTCATGAAATTATTCTTTTCATCAACCATCTGTACAAACGGGAGGTTTATGACAGGAAGGCCTAACGTTGGAGCCATAGCCAATTGCACTTTCATGTTATCAAATGCTTCCTCAGCCCCACTTGTCCAAACAAGTCTGTCACATGACCTCAGCCCTTTCCCTGTCATTAGGGCTCGCAAGGGCTGTTCAAAAATGGCATAATTAGGAATGAATGTACTGCAGTAAGCGCACATCCCCAAGAATGACAGCATGTGTTTCTTTGTAACTGGTTTTGGCACCTCTTTTATGGCCCGCACCCGTTTCTCAGACAGTGCTTTGCTGTTAGGTTTGATAACATGCCCCAGGAATGGTTTCACAATAGCAGTTACAGTTCTCAAAACTCGCACATCAAAACCACAGTTTGATTTAAATGCTCCAACACTTTTGCTCTGTGCTAGGTCTATATCAATTTCAGCCCAATCTGTAGCCTGCAAACAGTCATTCACAAAATCCCCAATTCTGCCCACTGCTGATTCGTGCCCTTGGACACAGATAATTGAGGAACACTATCTCCTGCCATTAAATAACTCTGCAATTGTTTTTTTCATTCAAACACGCATACAACGCACACACATTCTCTGTCCAGAAAATCTTGTCAAATTTCACACTTTCATTCTCCCCTCCACTAAACCAAGTTTCTTCATTGTGTGAATCACGCTCATTTACGACATGTGACGTACAATGCATTCTATCAGGCGTCATAAACTCTGTGTTGACTGGTGTTATTCGATCTTTAGCCAATTTGAAAATCATCTCTGCCCAATCAACATCTTTTATATGCCATTTGTAAGCCCACTGCGGCTCAAATTTAGAACATGTAATTTGTGGTGCTTCCTCAATGCTGATTCCGGAGAAATCAGCACAGAGGATCAAATTTAATTCACACATTAAATCTCTGGCCATTAGCGCGCGGGACAATTGGCCGACCAGAGAAACTCATGTTTCAGAGTTCGACCCCCCTCTGTCTCACACTCTAAGGGCTCGGTGAATTGTTCAGAGATCAAATGGCCCGAAGCCAAAGTGCTTTCATACACTTTTTTTATTTTATTTTTTTTATTTATTTATTTCAAGGATAGCCCCTTGATATGAACCATCTCATTTTCGAGGGGATCCCTTCTTTACAACAAACAAGATCATAATAGAAAATCATGGATAAAGTAAACACAACACAGAACTATTACAAACATTTAGATACATTAACATTCTCATTCATAAACACACACACTCTAACAATGCTCCCATAAACCTACTCCCTTCCCATTTGTCCCATACCATCATCAAAAGCAATCAATAAAACATCTGCGAAAAATGAAAATACACAATCAAGATATGGAAATGAATCAAAAACAAGAACATAATGTTTGAAGATAAGTAAAAAGAAATGATTTGAAAACAAAAAAAGAAGTTATAGATCTGAGCGAACTGGGAAGTTTGTTCCAGTCTGATGGAGCTTTAAATTTAAATGCACGACGTCCTATTTCTTTGTTAATTCTAGGTGTATGAAAAAATAACTGTTCTGTGTGCCTTAAATTGTACTGAGTGTTAAAAGGAATTAGGTAATATTTCAGATATGAAGGGAAATTAAAATGAATACATTTAAAGATAAGTAATGACCAATGAAATTGCCTTCTTGACTTGGGTGCCAGCCAGTTCAAAGACTCATACAATTGACAGTGGTGAGTTCTGTAAGGACATCGGAGCACAAATCTACAAATACTATTATATAGTACAGAAATAGGTCGAATATTTAAATCTGAGGTGTTCCCATAAATGACATCAGCATAATCAAGTATTGGAAATATTAAATGGGTAATAATTCTTTTGCGAACCTGTTGTGAAAAGCAATCAGCAGAGCGATAAAGTGACTTCAATTGCCCATATACTTTCTTGCAAATGGAGTTAATATGAGGTTTGAAGGAGAGCTGAGAATCAAGCCAGAGACCAAGATATTTAAATTCTTCAACTTTTGTTAAAGTTGTTCCATCCTGGAAACTAATAGACCAATTTTTAGATAAAGGTAAAGAATTAAGTCGAGTGCAAAACAACATACTTTTAGATTTGCTCCTGTTCAATAAAAGTTTATTAGAAGAAAACCATTTCTGAACTAAGTTGAAGTCCATTTGTAAAGAATGTTGGATTTGTAAAATGTCAGAACTGGAGAAGTATATTACAGTGTCATCCGCATATAAATGAATTGAACAGTCTGAACAAATTTGAGGCAAATCATTAATAAAAATGGAAAATAAAAGAGGACCTAAAGCTGAACCTTGTGGAACATCTTTATCTATCATTTTGAAGCCTGACTGGCTGCCTTGAAAAGTAACACACTGACTTCTGTGATGAAAAAAAGAATTAAAAAATAGTAAAGAGTCCAAAAGAAGATAATGATCAACCATATCAAATGCTTTAGTAAGATCAATAAATATAGCTCCTGTCGGCATATTACTGTCAGATGCTGACAGTATGTCATTTGTAAATTTTAGAAGAGCAGTGGTGGTCGAAAAATTTGATCGAAAACCAGATTGATGTGGAGATAATAAATTTTGGTCATTAAGATATTTAGAAAGTTGGTGAAAAATTAGTTTTTCAAATATTTTTGTTACACTATTGATAATTGAAATAGGTCTGTAATTATTAATATCTGTGATATCACCTCCTTTATGAAGAGGAACTACTCTGGCGCAATTCCAAGAACTGGGTGTTTCACAAGTTACCAACGATAAATTAAATATATCAGCCAGTGGGAATGATAGAACACAAGAGGCGACTTTATAAAACTTAATCTCCAGCCCATCTGGACCAGCACTGCATCCAGAGTTTATACCATCAATAACCTGCTGAACATCAGCTGGAGTAACAGTATTAAAGCAAAAGGATCTATTGCACCTGTTCTGGGTCACGAAATAATCCGAGTGAGAAGAAAAGGAAAAAGAACTGCCAATTGTAGAGAAATGCTGACTGAAAGCTTCTGCAATTAATAAAGGTTCACTAATAATTTCATTGTTTACTCTGATATGAGAGAAAAGGCTTTTTGTGGGTTTATTGGTTATAGAATTGATTTTCTTCCAGAATTGCTTTGGATTCTTAAAGTTAGTTGATAAACAGTTATAATAATTTGCTTTAGCATTTCTAGTATTGGTTTTACATTTATTTCTTAATTCTTTGTAAGCAACCCAATCAGCAGGATCCTTTGATGTATGATATTTTTTCCAAGCCTTATCTCTTTGTTTGAATAAGCGTATAAGATCTCCTTTGATCCATGGTAAGTGTCGACCCTTAAATTTGATTGATTTCCATGGAGCATGTTTATCTATTAACTCAACAAATTCAGTGTAAAAGTAGTTCCATGCATCTTCAACAGATGGAATTAACTGAAATCTCTCCCAATTTATTTTTAGTATATCTTGAATAAAATGTTCAGAATTAATATTATTTGATTTCCTTTGATTAATTTAGGAGGAAGATGAGGCATTTTGATTTTCCAGATGCAAAAAACAATAGAATGGTCACTAAGAGAATCAGGTAATACCCCAGAATTTAAAATTCTACCAGGATGAGAAACTAGAATCCAATCGATCAAGGAAGAAGAGCTAGGACCAACTCTGGTAGGTTCAGTTATAAGTTGAGTTAAATTTATACTGTTAAAGTGATTGCGGTCTTTATTAGAAGAGTGAACTAACCAATTGGAGTTAAAATCACCTAATATAATTTTTTCATTAGCACTGTTTAAAGAATTAATGGTAGACAAATTACATTCAGTAGTTTCAGCTGGAGCATTTGGAGGTTTATAAATATTTCCAATGATAAGTAGTTTATTTTCATGAAAAATAATTTTAACAAAGAGGCCTTCAAAGTGCTGAGGATTCTCACTTGGCACTACAAGTTCTGCAGTCAAATGTGAGGATACATATGTTAAAAGGCCCCCACCTCTTGTGCCCCTGTCTATCCTGAATAGAACATAGTTGTCAAGTTTGATTTCATCATCAGATATATCCCTGTTTAACCAGGTTTCAGAAAGAGTAATTATATGTGGTTTATTATAAGTGAGCCAGGCTTTTAATAAATCAATTTTAGATGGCAAACTCCTAATGTTCAAGTGAATAACTAGTAAACCTTTAGTATTAGAAGACATTACTCCTGAATAATAGGATAAATATACATATAACGTGTAAGCAAAAATGGATATCATCAACGCAGGTTATAGTATATTGCAGTAGTAGGGCGGGTGATGAGAAGGGCAATAGGAGAGCAAAACAAACAAACACACTCACCCACACACACACACACACACACACACATGGACACACACATACACACCCACACACACAAAAACAAAGTATATACATAAGTGTGTACAGAGTGTACAGCTCTGACTGCATGCCCCATTAATGAACATAATAGAATAAAAGTTCTAGGTCTATTAATGCTGGAATAGTTATGTAGCGTAATTAAGACTGTATGAAATCATCAAATAACAATACATATAAATAATAATAGTACTAATAAAAAAATTAAAATAATAAAAAAGGAGACTGTAGATGCTATAATATTTAATGTATTCAGAAATACGGGCTATTAATTACCTATACAACGTATAGGTATCCATCCATTCCCATTTAGACAACATAAACTAACCCATCTTTTAGCATTACTCCTTTTTACGGCAATTGCGTCATAATATACGGCAAACAATAGTAAGGCTGCTCACAAGTCACAACCAAGCTCCCAGCATTGATTTGCAAGAAAATAAAAAGAAACAAAAAGAAAGCAGCCACTCAAACAACATTTATGCCAGTAACAACACAAATGATAAATAATAATTTGAATGCCAATCCGGCAAGCTAAAGAGTTAGATAGTCCATCAGCAAGTTGAGTGTAGCACTATTAACGCTAGCCTTCGATCGCTAACTTTAGGCTGTCATATCAGAGTCAATGGAGGAGTTCATAACAGAGAGTTCACCAAGGAATTCCTCAGCTTCCTCATGTGTACGAAAGAATTGTGTCTTACCAGCAAAAGCAACTCTCAGTGTGCAAGGATAGATCAATGCATATTTAATGTCCCGATCACGGAGCTTTTTCTTAATCGCATCAAACCCTCGACGTCTCTGGACCAGACCTGCGGAGAAGTCCGGATAAATAAGGACACGAAATCCTTTATACTGTAGGGGCTCCTTATTCTCCCTGGATAGTTTCATTATTTTTAGCTTATCCTGGAAACAATGGAACTTTACCAGGATCGGCCTAGGACCCTTGACTCTGGAGTTGTTTTGGATACCTGTACGATGACAGCGCTCAATCACCGGAGGAGTGGGGAAATTCCCTTCACCTAGGAGTTGTGGAATCAGATGTCTCATGAAGCCAAGTATATCTCTAGCCTCAGCCCTCTCTGGAATGCCAATGAATCGGAGATTCGAGCGCCTGCTTCGGTTCTCAGCATCCTCAGCCCATGCTTTCAGGTCAGTGTGTTCCTTTTCGAGCACTTTCACATGTTTGACCAGATCTGTTATATTATCCTCATTTGAGCTGACTCTCTGCTCAAGCTCGATGACCTGCTCTCCAAACATTTGAAGCGATCCATCTATTTTGGTCAGATTGGCGGCAATTGAGTCAATTTTAACGTCCATGTGTGAAATCATATCAAGCTTCATTTGATGCATCATGTCCAAAATGCTTTGGAGAGTAATTGTCTCGTCACCCATTGAGAGACCAAACCCTTTCCACTTACTCAAAAGAGAAGGATATGGTCCAGTAACTAGATAGTTTAGAGCTGACGATTGGCTTAGTTTGCCTTTCTTATTAAACCACTAGTAGACCTTTGCACAGCAAGGGAAAATATATGTCAAATATATGTCACATTAATCTTAATAAGCAAATTATTGAGGCAGCAGACTGCAGCTTGTAGCACAAACTCACATCACGGTGGCCATCTTGACTTTTCTTGTCATTTTCGGCACACATGGCAAGTCACATGGTCGTAAAGTGCTAATTGAAGCTCCCGAATCGACCAGAAAGTTAATTACTACTCCCTCGACTATCACTGGGTATTTTGGCATTTGAGAAAACCCTGTGCTTTTGTACATTTTCAAACATTCATCGGGAAACACTGCTCAAAATTTCATCATTCACAACATTGCTCAAAACACACAAAGATTTGCAAGCAGATTCTTCATTGCAGATAGCAGAATGTAAATCAGTGTATGTGTTTGTGTGTGTCGTGTTTGCGTGTTAGTAATAAATGGTCACTTCCCTGTCTTGTGGTCAGCCACTGATTGCCCTGAACCAGACCCTCTCCGTCCTGCTCTCGTTTCAATCCGACTTCAGATTCGGGCACGCACTGCTCCAATGCCCGTCTCTCCTGCACACTCTGCATTTGGTACAGTCTCTGACCATATGGTTGTTTGTTACACACATAGCACAACTGCCATTGTGAGTGGTTTTCGGTCTTTCTTTTTCCTGCAGCTGATCTTCGGCGTGTATAGCGTGCATCAGGGCTGAAGTTAAGTGCCCGTTCTTCCACTCTATGTAACTTGCCTTCGCTCCTCTTGAAATTTCTGGTCTCAGTCCTTTTAGAAAATAACCTAGCAGAAGGCTTTCTCACGTACTTGGTTGATTCCCTCTGTCCTCAGGCTCCGTCAAGCTGCTGTGTTTTCCAAATGTTTCAAAAAGTCTGAAGTAATAGTTGCTAACAGGTCTTTCTGAATCAGTTGTGCTGGGAACCATTTCAGACGCGTCCCCGAAAACTTCCTGTTCTTCGTTCTCTTCCCTTTCTTCTTCGCTGCCTGTGGCAGTGGGCGCTGAGGATTCTACCGCCGCCTGCTGTACTGGAGGTGATGGTGCTCGTGGGAATTCTTGCGCTTGTATCACTTGCGCTGCTGCTCCCGCTGCTGCTCGTTCATCTTGTGCTGGTCTTCGGATCGGAGAGCAGTCGAGATTGTGGTCCAGTTTCAGGGCTTTCAGCTCCGCCACGGGGTAGTGATGGTTATATGCCGGCGGCGCCGAGACAATCTTGGTTACATTTTGGAAAAATCAAACACACTGTTTATTATTAGTATTCTGCTCTGGGGAGCCGTTTTCTCACACACATCCTCATTCATTCCTTTGCTTAATTCATTCTGTATTTGCTTTCGTTCTCATCTGTCAGCTTCCTCAATCCAACAATCTATAGTCTGCTCACATTCTTTACACACATGACAAAAACAACCGCAACAACTCTGTTTCTTTTCACTGTTTTTTTTTTTTTTTTAAATTGACTTTTTCACAACATTCAGTCTTATTTTGCTCAGTGTCCCTTCTTCGGGAAAATCATGATATTTGATCAACTTCTCTATGTCCAGCATAGGGCCTACATTTATTTCCATAATTCTTTTTCATTTGACCGAAAACTGGTGTGTAAAAATTATCTAGTTTAGGCCTACTGTTAGATGACCCCATATTGGCTGATCTTATCTCTCCTGGATTTTCCTTCGACGCATGTCTAATAATCTGTCAAACGTCTTCAACAGATCTGACTTTGTCACCTCAAATCGGCAAGGGTAGCAAATATGCTTCTGAAATTATGGTTTACTCAAAATCTTTCCGTGAGCATTTCCAGCGCTCGTTTTGATTCTGGTTCACCTAATTAATCAGGTGTGGCTCTTCCGTCCACATTTACGAGCTAATGTTCGGCATAAAATTGACTTGACTTCCTCAGGTTACAATTTGCCCCTCGAAAACCTTCTCTGCCCGTACCAAAGAGATAGTTCCAGACACTATGGTTCACTCACAGTCAAATCAAATTACACCACACCAAGTAAAATAATTTTACTGTCTCTTACCCGAGATGCTGTTAATGCCACCGGGTTCTTTCTAATCTCAGTCGAGTCACTCCTGGCCCTGAAAGCAGTTTGGCTCTTCTCTCTCAATTTTTGAGGTAAGACCAGAAGCCTGATGCTTCTAGGATGATCAGTCGTCAAATCCGCTGTCTTCAGGACCAGAAGAATCTGCCGTGAGATCCCGACTTCTGACACCAATTGTTGTGGCAAAAACAATAATTAAACAATAGCATCACAGCATAAGAGACATCAAGATTCAAATTGTATTTTAAAAGATATTTTATTCTTTTAAAAAAGGCTTGTTCACAAAAAGAACCACGACAGCTACCTCGTGATAGGAACAAGACCTAAATCACACTAAAACAGACAGCCTTTTTATGCCCCTGACTTCAAAGTCTCTTCTTCTGTAATTTTCCACTCACCCCCGTAAACCAGATCTGGCTGGTTTTAGAAATACAATGATCCTAACCCCCCCTGGGCTTTACTGTCCTCACACCTGTGAGGTCAAAAGGTCTTTATTTATGGCTAAATAACCCCTCTGTCTTTCCTGAATACAAATTACCTAAAGAGTTAAAAGGCTCTTTCTGACCATTTGTTTTACTGTGTGTCTTTGTTCCTGCCACCTACATTCCTTGAGAGAAACACATGATTGAATCGAAAGATAACCCACACAATGTCTAAGAAAGTAAATAAGAAAAAAGTAAAATATAAATTTTCCCACAACAGGTCGCAAATCTTTTCATGAGAACATCTTAAAGGCTTGTGAAGTGATGTAGGCAGCATGTAATTGGCCAATAAATGTCAAATGCAATTAGACAATCATTAACATATAGTGTGTTGTATTTTTTTCTTTGTTGTTTTAACACAAAATGAACAAAACAAAATGTGTTAAAATGGTGCTAATAAAAGTGTTAACACATCCTTTTTAAGAGTTTGGGGAAAAAAGCAACTGTGCCCGACATCACTGCCTGGCATGGCCACCTTACCATCGCAAATGTTTTTTGGCATACGTCAGCATGACATCAGAGAAAGTCGGATCTAACTCGAACACATTTCTAAACGACATGCACATTGCTGTGATCGGTGTGGTGCAGATTTTGCTTTTTTACATTACCCTTGCAGGTTCATCATTGGCTAATACAGGAGTTGAGGGGGGCCATTTTATGCTGAAATTACTGTAGTCCTTATTTCACAACACTTATGCGTCACCTCAGTCGCTGTTAAGAATTATGCTTAGACTTTGCTGAAAATTGTTTTCTGCTTTTTTTTTTATTAAAGTCCTACTCTTGGACAAGTCCACATTTTTACAAAGAATTATTTGATAAATCAATGCTTGTAGTTTTTCTTAAGGGCATTTCTGAAAAGTTTTATACATACAGCCGCAGATATTTGAGCATATCTGATGCTGAGACTGAAGGTGGTAATAGTAGCATTTTAGGATTTAAATCCACAGAGGTCTGTGCAATAAGCCCTGAATGTCCACTGACCCTAGAACTGCCCCAGGTCTCTTCTATGAAATGCTGCTGCTGCTCTTAGTATGACTCCTGTTATTGCATCTGCTGCTGTGTATCTTACTGCTGATTTTACTCCTGCTACTAATGCTGCTGCTCCAATTGATGCTACTACAGCTCATGCTAGTGCTGTGTGTCCATAGTCTATTGCTGTTTGTTTCAAATTCTCCCATTTAATCTTGCTTTGAGCTTATTAATACATTTTATTAGTGTAGTGTCTCTTCATTTCCAGCCACCATTTCATCTATTTTTCTCAGCAGCTCTATGATCTGATCTTGATTCTCTCTTTCGTTATTGATGAATTTCAGTAAAAGTAAAAATCTCCAGGCACTGATTCACCACTATACAAACTGCTCTACAGGGCAACCCTTCAATTCATCTGCATGAGTGAACAGAATGATGTTGTATTTTATAGCATCTTCTCCAAAGTTCTCTTGAATCCATACCACTAGAAGAATCGCATGAGGACCGGGAAGATATTTTTCTCCACACTTTCTATTTTACCCTTCAGTTTTTCTTTAGCCATTTTAAGTAATGGAGTGACTGTTATTGAAATCTTCCTTCCAGCCACAACTTTATATGTGATGTTGACTTCGCTTCAAACAGCAGTTCAATACCTGAAAGTGCTTTTCGGAGTGAAAAAGGCCAGTTGCCAGATATCAGCATAAACTCTGCCTCTAATTTGAAGAAACATATCAAGGTTAATTTCGTTTCTGCTTACTAAATTCTGTGTGTTTATAACGTAGCCTGTGAATTAGCTGTCTATGACTGAGATTATTGGGTTGATGTGATGGATTAATGCAGTGTTATCAATAGAGCTGCATGATGGAAAAAAAGAGATGCCCTCGATATCGATGATATCGAGGGTTAAAGTGGGTATGTGCCTAAACTATCAAATACACTTTATAATTCCACCAGTGTCTTGATGAGGTATTAATGTAAACGCATTCGGTTTGGTCTAAAGGTAAACAGTGGGACTAATAAACATATTCATTTCAAAATCTCAGACTTCAAGTGTAACTGAATAGACTGTCTATTATGTCATATTAACGCTATTAATCAAATGACAATAACAAGAAAACGAGAAAACCCCTCTCTAATATTGTTAGCTTTTTAATAATACCGACCCCTAATGTAGAGTGTGTTATTTGTATAATAAATTACCAGAAAAGTAGAGATGATCAAATAATTTATCAAGTATTTTCTAATGCCTTATAAAAAAAGTATCTTAGTAGAGGAATACTTCAGGCAGAATAGTCCCATCAGTAACAAATACACTTCAGCAAAACTTAAATATTGATCTGTTTCTCCCACACGTCACTTCTGAAGACATGGATTAAACCACTGAAGTCATATGGATTATGCTACTATTATTCTGATTTATGTGATATTGGGAGCTTCAAAAGGCACCCATTTACTTGAATTGTATGAACCATAAAAATCTTCATTTGTGTTCTGCTGAAGAAAGTTGTTTGGTACAGGGGCCACCATGGGCTTTAAAGGAATAATTCACCCAAAAATGAAAATTCTCTCATTATTTACTCACCCTTATACCATCCGGATGTGTATGACTTTTCCCACCCCTGCTCTAGCTCCTCTCTTAGGTGGGACATGACATGCCAAGTGACCCTGCTTTTTTAGCGTTTTTTGCATTCCTTTGTTTTGAACATGTTTTATGTGCAGCAATATCTCACTTTGTCAGCATTAAGGGCATTTTAGACCCTTCATAAAAATTGATTTTAATGTAATTGTTTCATACGTTATGATTTAAAATGGTGATCTGTGAATTGAAAATAACTTTTTTTTAATCTTTTCGTTTCTATAATCATGTCGCCCTTTTATTTTTTTTTGGATTCAGATTAAAGTAGTGTTCATCATAGAGAAGTGATGTATTTTACCGGTACTCGCTACTCATGGGTACTTTTAAATGAGTTACTCTTTTACTCTTATTCTTGTTTTAAGGACTGGTAATTTTACTCTTCTCACACTAAATTTTTTGGAAAGTAACAGTACTTTTACTTGAGTATTTTTCAGTACTCTTTCCACCCCTGGACAAGCATTAAAACAAGTAATCAACTTTCGAAACAGTTAATCATCCATGCAGAGACTGCTGTACTCACGCTGTGTAATGGACTGACCGAATGCCCCACTGAAACACGTGTGACACAGTGGCCGGCACTATTTCTCTATTCTTCCGGACATGACGTAAGCACTCAAGGACGAATGGTGTCAGTCTGAGACTTTGCGCAAAATCCGTCCCGACAGCTCTAAATATATATTTACATTTCTGCATTTGGCAGACGCTTTTATCCAAAGCAACTTACAGTGCACGTATTACAGGGACAATCTGCCCGGAGCAACCTGGAGTTAAGTGCCTTACTCAAGGACACAATGGTGGTGACTGTGGGGATCGAACCATCTGATTTACAGTTATGTGCTTTAGCCCACTACGCCACCATATAACTTATTATTGCAGGCTCAGCGAATCAGAGTAAGAAAAGGATTTTTTTATGTACTCAATGTTTTTTTTGTTAATTATTAACAAAAAATGTTGTGTAGTGCAGCTTTAAACAATCAAAATTATCAATCCCCCCCCCCCTGTAATTGAGAGAAGGTCATTTAGGGATATTTTTAAATATTTTAAAAACTTTAGCAGTTATTATATTTAACAAAATCTAAAATGGAAACTAAATAAAAGTTTTTTTGTTAACTAAAAGTAATTTTTCATATCTCCAAAAAGTAAATAAATAAATAAGATAATGATTTCTAATTCATTTTAGTATTAGTTTTTGAATCACTAGTGTCAAATATGAGCAAAGTGGGACACTTTTGGAAATTGTACTTTTCTTAACATTTTTATTTATGATCCAAGCGTTCAAATACATTTGAAGAAAGCTTTGGATGTATCTAAGGATGTATCTCCTATCTAAGTCAAACACAAAAAATTTGTTTGAAGTACTTCCACTGAAGTACTTCACCATTAGTCAATCCCTAAAAATAACATTAAAACTGAAATAAAAAGCTATAATAACTAAATAATTTTTATTTATTCAATAAAAACAAATAAAAACATTAAGTCAAATACTAAAACTAAAGCTATTTTTTGAAAGCATTGAATCATGGATAAAAGCGACATTTCACTCAATCTCCTTCTAAAGTAAAAGGCTTGTTTGTTTTTTACACATGGTTGGGAGATAATTTTATTTGAATTCCAAGGTATCACAGTTCTTTATTTAACATTGCTTTGATAAATGAGCAAGTATTTTTTCTCTCTTGGAAATTTGACTGTTTTTGTTATTTATGATGAAAGGAATATTCTCTATTTAATGTTACAGTGTACTGTAAATGAGTTATTGAGGCGATGAACACTATTTTTATCTGAAAGTATGTCTTGTTATTATTATTATTTACATTTATATAGCACTTTATCTGAGACCTCAAAGCGCTTTACAAGGAAGGGGGGAATCTCCTCAACCACCACCAATGTGCAGCATCCACCTGGATGATGCGACGGCAGCCATATTGCGCCAGTACACCCACCACCTTACTGGTGGAGAGGAGACAGAGTGATGAAGCCAATCAATATACGGGGATGATTAGGAGGCCATGGGGCAGATTTGTCCAGGACACTGGGGTTACACCCCTACTTTTTTTCAAAAGATATCCTGGGATTTTTAATGACCACAGAGAGTCAGGGCCTCGGTTTAACGTCTTATCCGAAGGACGGTGCTCTTTTGACAGTATAGTGTCCCTGTTACTATACTGGGACGTTACGACCCACACAGAGAGCACCCCCTGCTGGTCTCACAACACCTTTTCAAGCAGCAACCTGATTTTCTCGTGAAGTCTCCCATCCAGGTACTAACCAGGCTCAGCCCTGCTTAGCTTCAGTGGGCAACCAGTCTTGGGCCGCAGGGTGATATGGCTGCTGATATTAATGTCTCTATCAAGCATACACCATTTTTAACAAACCACCCCTTACACAAACTACCTTAAAATATGTTAAAGTCCTATGCCCATAAAAGTACTAAATCATTATTTATAAACCTTTTGTAAACATTTACAATACATTAATATTTTCAGCTTTAGAAACAATAATATACAAATTGATTAATAAATTGTTGTATTTGTAAAGATGGGAAACTATTAAAAGCATGCTTACCACTAGAAACAAACAGAACATTTGTCGGCTTTTACAGACATTGATTACTAATTATCTGGACATTAATGAATAAATAATTTACATGAAAAGTGTGTGAAGTGGTGAAAAATATAAAAACATTTTGAAAACATTTGCAAATGTAAAAAGTGCATGAACTCATTTATACAATATTTATTGTGTAATAGCATTTGTAGCCATTTAAATGTACATTTACTAATGATCTGTTAATCATTAAATAATGATATTGTTTATGTTAAATATCATAGTTTTTAAAAGGTTCATGGCCATGCAGGAATGGAAGTTTAAAAATATTTGTAAGTATTTAAATTTATAAGATAACTAGTTAACGGTAGTTTAATCCATTAGTAACCATTACCAAGCTTATCTCAAATTTATAACAATTTGAATATACATTAATTAATGATTTGTTAAGCATTAAATAATATTTGTTAATGATTTATTAATGAAAGTTACCATAAAATGTAACCACTTGGAGAGGCATACACATACATCTCATACGTTCTTTTTTCAACTCTCTTTCTTTCTCATTAGGACTGTAACTAGAGAGGATTCTATATGTGAAAATGGCTTCATCCTCCAGTCCAGTTCCTAAAGTGCAGTCAGCCATCACAGCTCAGTCTCAGAGTTCTGTTATTTCTCCTGTACTCAGTGGAAGCACATTTCATGGCCCAGTTTACATCACTGACTTGAAGCATAGAGGTAAATAAACTAATACTTGCTTTAACAGATCCCCTTAAGATACTGTGATAATGTATTAAAAAATAATGTCCACTTCAGATTTTTAATAATATGATGAATAACATGGGGTGATGTGTTAGATTTTTACATCTAGTTCTTTTCTGTGTCTGTAAACAGTAACAGCTGAGACCGAAGGCTCCACTGAGGATCCTGCACCATCTGGACGTGGTTATATTACAGTTCCCCCTACTCAATGTTAAACTACATTGAATAATGATCTTTTAACAATTTAAATTAGATGTGCATTCTCAATAATTTCCTTTTCCCCTCCTTGTATTCCTTTTGTTCTCTTAGTCACAACTACAGAGAAGAGCAGATCTGATCATGTTGACTACAGTGAAGTCAGTCTCAAACTGAAGGACACACTAAAACCAGAATATGAGCGGATACTGGATGGTAATTTACAGACCAGCCATCAGAAATACCTGAATGATATTTACACTGATCTCTATGTGGTGAAGAATGAGACTGGAGGTGTAGTGAATGAGCATGAGGTGAGACAGATCAAATCAAATCTCAACTGACCTGCTACTGAAGATATCCAGATCCAATGTAGAGACATTTTTAAAGTCCAGCGAGATACAGGTCGGTGAAACAGAAAAGTTCTGACAATGGGGATCGCAGGCATGGGAAAAACTGTCTCGGTCAACAAATTCATCCTTGATTGGGCTGAAGGAAAAGAAAATCAGGATATCGTGTTTATTTTTCCTATCCCATTCCGTCAGCTCAATTTGAGAGAAAACCAATGCAGTCTCATGGAACTGCTTCACAAATACTTTAATCCTGTTAAACAACTGCAGTCTCTTCCTGAAGGTGATGGTGAGGTCATGTTCATCTTTGATGGTCTGGATGAATGTCGCTTCCCTTTGAGTTTTAACATGAGTGAGATAGTTACAGACATTCATGAAAAAATATCAGTGAGTCAGATAGTCACAAACTTGATGAACAGAAGTCTGCTTCCCTCTGCTCTCATCTGGATCACCTCTAGACCAGCAGCTGCTAGTCAGATACCCCAAGAACATATAAACCAGGTGACAGAGGTACGAGGATTCAACGATGAGCAGAAGGAGAAATACTTCAACAAAAACTGTCCTGATGTGTCAGAGAAAATCATCTCTCACATTAAGAAATCAAGAAGTCTCAACATCATGTGCCACATCCCAGTCTTCTGCTGGATCTCTGTTATTGTCCTTGAGCCTCTGCTGAATCGAGGGAGTCATGACAAAATTCCCACAACCCTCATAGGGATGTACATAAGCTTCTTACTTTCTCAGATGCAACAGATGAAAAAAAGTATGTTGAAGGTTCAGAACCTTTTGATCAGATTGTTCTGAAGCTTGGGAAACTGGCCTTTAGACAGCTGGAAAAAGGCAATCTGATTTTCTACAAAAAAGATCTTAAAGAATGTGGACTGGATGTCAGTGAAGTGTCTGTATACTCTGGGATATGCACTCAGATCTTTCAGAGAGAAAAGCCTTTCCATGAGAGAGAAGTCTACAGCTTTGTACATCTCAGTGTCCAGGAATTCCTCGCTGCACTTTTTGTGTTTTTAATTTTTTTACATGAAAAACAAACCCATTTCTTCAAACTCTGAAAGAAAAACTAAATTGGAAATTCCAAAAGTCACTGTTTCACCTTCATAAGGCTGCAGTTAATAAGGCCTTAGAAAGCAAGAATGGACACCTGGACCTTTTCCTCCGATTCCTCTTGGGTCTCTCACAGGAATCCAATCAGGATGACCTGAAGGGTCTACTGCCTAGCCTCGAAGACACAACTGAGAGAAATAAAGACATTGCTGTCTACATAAAAAATAAAATAGAAGAGGCAGAATCCGCAGAGAAGACCATAAATCTCTTCCACTGTCTGAGTGAACTGAAAGATGACTCTCTGATGGAGGAGATCCAGAAGTATCTGAGCTCAGGAGATCTCTCAGGACAGACTCTTTCTTCTGCTCAGTGGTCGGCTCTGGTGTATGAGCTGTTGATGTCAGATGAGACTCCAGAGATGTTTGAGCTGCAGAAATATCGAAGATCTGATGAAGCACTAATGAGGTTACTGCCAGTGATCAAGAACACCAGAAGAGCACTGTAAGATTCATCTCTAAATTCATTTATTTACATGTTTAGTCATTTAACTTTAAAGTTATATTAACTCGGGGGATTCTTGAAGCTGAAGCAGTTTAGAGGTATGAATAAATATAAATGTTTCACGTTGGGGGATGATATTAAATGCCATTAGATAAGTTGTGCTTTCTATCTGCTGTTAAGATAAGGGTCATTCCTGGGATTTTGTATTTTTTAACTTAACTTGGATTTTTTTTTTACAACATTTCATACATTTTCTGAATACTCAACAAGTACATGTTATATTTTATTATTTTGTATTTTTGTTTTATTTGGACAACTATTGTTCTCAACCTCATCACAGTCATATTGGAAGTTGTTTGAAAATTAATAAACACAAAAAAGTTTATATAATAAACATCTACCGAATGCTTATGGCTGCAAATGTAACATTTATGACAGTTTTCTAATTTTTACATGGTGATGTTTAATATATTGGTAATTCCATACTTCTGATACAAATTCATAACTAAGAGACAATCCACGAAAATTATCATTGTGGAGTGGGGGGGGGGGGGGGGGGGGGGGGCTGGGCTGGAATGTCGCACACCTGGCCCCCAATCGGCCTGGGGCGCGCGAGGGATAAAGGCGGCCGGTGACGACGGTTCGAGAAAGAGAGATCAATCACGCACTTGTGTGTTGTTTGTGCTTTTCTTTTAAGTTCTTTATTAAAATATTATTTATATTGACAAGCCGGTTCTCGCCTCCTCCTTGCCCATCTTAACTCCATGTTACATTGGTGCTGAAACCCGGGAAGGAGGAGGGATTCCCAACGCAGAGTCCTCGACACTGCCGTCCACCCAGCGGAGCCGCTGCCATCTGCCGGGTGACGGAGTGGCCCAACCGCCCGGACGCGGAGAACGGCCGCCGCCCGTGGGGCGAGTGGGGACTGGATTCCCCAACCGCCTGGAGCGAGGGAGCCACTGCAGGGGGTGGAGGAGTGCCCTACCATCCCCAGAGATATGGAGGGGTCGAGGGAAGACCGCCGTCCGCGAGGGGAGGAGGGAAGTAACTCCCCATCCGCCCGGAGCGGTAGGGCCACGCGTCGCCAGGAAAGCGAAGGGGTGTTCTGTCCACTGGGGGTCGGAGGTTGACTCAGGTTCGCCTGGAGAGGAGTGGCTGTCGTCCGCCGGAGAGTGTGGAGGACTGTTCGAGGACCACGCGATAGTACATCAGAGAACCGGTGAGTGAGCTTTTTCTCTCTCTCCTCTCTCTCTCACTCTTTCGCACCGTGTTGGACTTTTCCCTCGCCTATTTTGTTTTTTTGTTGTCGTTTCCCCTCCTGTCTCCTCCCAGGTCGAGGAAGGCGGGGATAACCAGCTGGCAGACGGGTCGTAAAGCACGCCCCTCCCCAGGGAAAGAGGAGGGGGGGGATGTATGTCGGTGGTACCCCGGCCTGAAGTAATGCCGGGAGGACTGTGGAGTGGAGGGGGGCTTTAATGTCGCACGCCTGGTCCCCAATCGGCCTGATGGGGCGTTTAAGCCCGTTTATCGGTCCAATGGCGGTCTCCAATAATACGGGTGAAGGTCTCTGCGCGTTACTGTCTTTCTTTTACGCAACACAACAAGATTAAATGAAATGGATTTTCCCTTATGTATTACCTCGTTATTTCATCTGACTCCATAAATCAAAAAGGTTTTAATGATATCTGAGCATCATGTTTGAATGTTTGATTATTCTTTTTAACTCCTTTAATTATATTTTACCCATTCAGATTAGGAAATTATGTTGCTTTGAGGTCCTCGCGTGTTTTCTCTACACTGCGGGTCTCACGATCACAAGCGGTCAGTATTGGATCATCAAACAGAGGTAATTGCTATATTATATAGCAATTACCTCTGTTTGATGATCCAATACTAAGCACTACTTAGCATTTTCAGAGGCCCCCTGGTTGAGGGATCATTTAATCTCATGGATGATATTCTTGAAGCAGACAGATGCTCCATGAATGTGGAAATTTATGAGAGCCTTGCAATTGTAAAATCCATGATTAAAGCAAGGGAGTGGACAGCATCGACAATGACAATAGACCAGCCATTAAGGTGGTCTTGCCTGTCATCGTATCAAACATATCAAAAACATCTGCAGAAAAAGAAAGAGGCACAACAGGCACAAAAGAAGAAAAGGGTGAGTGAGGCAGCAAGGATTCGGCCATCAGAGATGGCAAACAAACTCATATGGCAGGCCAGGAATACCGCTGGATCAGCCAAAGCCTCCTCTAGACGAGCCAAACACTCATCCTCCTCCACTGGACCATCCAGACCCTCTTCAACCTCCTCTGGACCAGCCAAAGCCTCAACCTCCTCTAGACCAGCCAGACCCTCAGCCTCCTCCACTGGACCAGCTCCTGGTCCAATTGTCTTAGAAAGAAAGAGTTTGCAGGACTTTGCTTACAACCCGGAAAAAATAAAAAATAAGTGATAATGGCCTTGATTTTCACTTCTAATCTTCAGTTTAACAGTTCAGTTCTTTAGCACTTTGAGCACTTGTTATTTAAGCACTTTAAGCACTTGTTATTTTTCAGAAGAAAACACTTTATTTGACATAGTACTTTTAAATAAATGGTGCAAAGCATAATCATTGAAGAGAAGTGAATCTGTCCATCTCAGTCTCAGTTTACCAGTTTTTTAATCACTTTAAGCTCTTGTTACTGTATTTTTGTTATTATCGTCAATATTTGAAGATAAGTCCGTCTGTGCAGTTTCTCTCCAACCCTCCCCCCCTCCCACAAAAAAAAAGTTCAGGTTCAGGATTTTTTTTTCACTTTAACCCCTGTATATACCTAAGATTGGTCACATTCACATTTACACAATCAAAGATACTTCAGTATAGCCCCCATGGAATTGCATACACTTGAATTTAACTTAACGTTTTCTTCAGTAGAGGTCACGGCCACTATTACAGATGTAAGTTGACCAACATAACCAACATCTCTTGTAATAGCTTTGGATTGGCAATGCGTGGTTTCCCGCGTACACCTATCTGAAGAAACATCAAATCAAAACAGAGGTATGACACACCCGAATTTAGATTGGTCAAGCAGCATTAAGCTGTTCTAAACGGAAATACACTTTCTGTCTTTGCAAACCAAGTACACTTGAATTGATGCCAAATATTAGTCGTCACTAATCTGACGCAGACTTGCGGTAACATACGAATCATTTAATCTGTTTGGGAAAAACAATTTCAGAGACAGTCAGAATAAAATCAAATGTTTACAATTTATTGACCAGGTAACATAAGTTCATCGCAGTTACCAGATATGAATTACACACAGTAAACTGTGTAGGATCGTCTGACTACAGAGAACCACGAATGATGTGCCACATCTCCTTAAATACCCAAATAATTCAATATGTTAACGAAATGGTGGTGTCTGTCATTATAATTAGATTTTGGTCCCCTATTGAGGGGGTTCCTGTACATTTACATATAGTAGGTATGGAGGATCTGGGGGAGGGCACACCTTTAAGGGGCACACCACATCTCTCATATTTTATAACTTCTTTTTGCTTTTCATTATGGCTGGGAGGATGAGACCAGTTTACCAGGCGCACGGAGACACTTTAAATCATACCAAACATGTTATAGTTACTTTTTGTACACACTTCACATTGCGTAGGTTTTTAGTGAGCTTTAAGTGAGGAGGAGAAGGGGGAGTAGGGGGAGATGATGAGACTGTAGAAGGGAGGTGTTAGCTGCACAGTTTGTTGCATCTCGGATGTTGCTGTTACATGTGCAAGAGATAGTTCAAATGTTAATTCTCATGAGCCTTTTGTCTTGTCGAGGAATAGCCCAGACTCGCTGGCATGTCTCGTTTACTGTCATATCTTCCATTCCCTGTTGGAGGGAATGAGACATTGTCTCCCTCTTGCCACATGCTTAACTACACTGCTGTAGGGCCGGGACCTTGTCTCGGCTCCTCGGTGCAAAAACCTGATTAAATCCGCTGCCCATGGCCCCTTTATACCTGTATGTCGGGGGGAGTGGCATGGAAATTTAGATCGGCAGTTCGCCTACTTCTCATTGGCCTTTTCTCAAAGATCTGAAGGTGTCTCGGGCTCTCAAGAGCAACCCCTAGTGTCACTTCATCGATACAACGTCTCGTTCCCTGCATCAAGGAACAAAGGTTACTACAGTAACCGAGACGTTTTGTGAACTATATTTAAAGGGGCCTCAAAACATCCAGACATACCAACTGGTATATTTTTGCCGACCTATCACAAGTAGCATATATCCTCATTAAATATTTTAAATGTGAAAGTAAGAAATCGATGGCAAGTAATTTGATAAAATTAATTAAAATTATGGTTGTTTGTTACCAAAATAAGCAAAATAAAATACATTTATAATAATAACTGTGGTCCTGGTTGTGTAGTGCAATGGGTCAAATCAGTGTTTTATTACGGGAAAACCCGCCACAGCAATAATTCGTTTCTCCTCCATTTTGTCTTCGGAACTGGTGGGAACCAAAGTTTACACTGTTGTGTTCTCTAGACTTCACTAGAGCGGAGCACTTCTATATTCCAATAGGTTGCCGCCGAACCATGTCAAAGCTCATTACCATAATGTTACCCATACTTGAACTTTCCTGTGATGCCCAGACCACCCAAGACTCGCCGACCGAGAGATGCTGGCAGTCATAGAAAATGAATGACTAACGGTCGATTTGATGCTCTCAACACCTCTGGTCTGAACGCACCATTATTCATTGTGAAACTGTTTTTTTTTTTTTTTAATGAATGAATCACACCGAAGGACTAGACATTTAATGCGCGGCTCGCCACTGCGTCCCCACTGACCATTGAGCTGCTTAAAATGCATTGTTTTTCAGTATATTTCCACTTACCTAAAATATTAGGATTATTAGGCAGTGAAATCTTTTATTTATAATTTAATTAAATACATTTTCTAGACATTTACTATTCAGTGACAAATGTTGTGTATGAAACTAAACTTCAACTTGTTGAATTTAGTTGGTTATGTTTTTTTCAATTTCCTTTATCTTATTTTTATAAACCACCAGGTTTTTATCTTTGACATTTCTGAGGACAATTCTGCTACATTTATAAATCAATATTATTATTATCAGTGTTTTATCAATTCAACAAGAGCTCAGTGAATGGATCTTTGATTGTTTTTTGATGATTGTATAATGGTTGCAGATTGATGTGGCAGGCGCTCAAGCAAATATTAAATTTTTTTATCAGCAGGCGACACCTTCTGCAAGACACACAGGGACACATGGAGTTTGGGTGCACACATCTCCGAACAAAACAACCACAATGTGCCGTTTTCTGCATATGATCTACAAGACATTTGTGACTGTCATGTCCCATGTTAAATGCCCTAATAATATTCTCAGTGGGCTTTTCCAGTGTTGTGGATGTGTTTGCTGTCAAATCGTAAGATGTAACTTCTCAGTGAGTGCTATTACTATTGTGTTGACACATTTGCAGGTCTATGCATTTTCACAACACTGTCCGCAGAGTTTAACATAAGAATAATTTGAGATAAAACTTCACTAAAATGAAAGGACAAATTTAAAAATAAAAATATGATGGTATAACATGACTGTTCTCTTTTTCATTTCAATTAAATGTAAAGTACTTTATTGGCATGATTGTGTGTATACAAAACAGTAATGCACAAGACAAATACTGACAAGAAAAAAAGGAATAGTAATAATGAAGTAGTACCAACTAATAATAAACAGAATAAAATACGGTGCTGAGTAGTGAATAAGATAAGAATATCAATGCACACAATCAAATATAAATAAAATTGAACAAGAAATTATGTACATTGTTGCCTCTTTATTATGTTGATCTAGGCAGTGAAAGTGATTTAGTCATTGTTTGAATGGAGGGGAAATGCAACTAATCATTGAAATGTCAAAAGAAATCATTATGAAGTGTGTTGGAGGACATGCCTATTAGAAAAGAATAGTTTATTGAGTGATGTCTTCATACATTCATAGCATATTGTTCTGAAACAACTTTGACAGTATAGAGAGAGATGAAATGCAAAAGATGTATGTTTTTAATACATTTATGTTCATCTTAGTTGTAAAGGATAAAATAGGCTTAAAATGTTCATATGACACAGTGTTGACCTTACAGTTATAATTTTAATTCATATTCAGTTGCAGGTTCATGAGTACTCAGACTCGATTGGTTAAAGACTCAGACTGCACTAAAGTGGACTTGAACCCAACACTTCCATGAATCACATCCTATATTACTCTATTACAATTCTTTATCTTCACGTGGTACTTTTGTTGTCATTTCGGTGAGATCCATGTGACAGGGAATCAGAGAGAGTGTCTGCATGTCTGACACCACTCCATCTTTCTGAATCTATAAGTGTGACAGACATCTGTAAGGTGGTGATCTTTTCATTACTGTGGTTTGAGTTATTGGAATGCCAAGTTGACTAAAGAGATTTTAACATCAAGATGATCAATTTCGTATCTATTTCCACCTTCTGCTACTTACACCAAAGAGAATAAGAGAGTTTAGAATAGCTAATAATGTGGTAGAGGATTGTTTATAACTTTACTATGACTTTATTGTAATGCAGTACGTAGCACTTAAAAGTATAGTAGTTTACACAGGGATAGAAACTATAAATGGATTAAAGAGAAAATGTTTAATAACTGTAATGTACATCAGATTGTTACAATTTAGATGTAAAAGTTACAAAATAAATGTATGAAATATGTATATGAAACCAAAATGCATACTACCTGAGTTGAATAGAATTAGAGATGGAAAGAGAGAGAGAAAGAGTGGAGAAAGAGATGCCATTGAGGTTTGGGAGATGACTTAATGGCCTGTTTCCAGCTGCCCAAGCAGAGCTCAGAGGGAAGAGTAAGGGGGTTAAAAATAGAGAAAGAGACAATCCTCTTTTATCCTTTCTTGACCATGTGAACAAAACCAGACCTGTTATATTTAAACTGACCAATAAGCAGATCCTCTTTTAACCCCAACTGTACTTAAGTTTGTCAACTCTTTTCCATTCAAAGGAAATGAGGGTTGTAACACAGACAAATAATTTCTTTGTTAATTTTCAGACCTACACATCTGATTGAAGAGAGTGAGATCTCAGCAAAACAGCTGATAAGTGTGATACCCTCTGCTGAGATCTAGTTGTTTGGAGTCAACTAATGTAACATGAATTTAGTGACTGTCACTGCAGTTCTTATGAAACTGTAGGAGATTCGCTCTGGAATAATCTGTCGTATAAGCTTCTTTCTGATGATTTTGTTCCATGTTTAGATTGCCAGGCTGTAATCTCACTGGTCAGTGCTGTGAAAGTTTGTCTTCAGTTCTACAATCATCAAACTCCCTGAGAGAACTGGATCTGAGTAACAATGACCTGCAGGATTCAGGAGTGAAGCTGCTCTCTGATGCACTGAGGAGTCCTCACTGTACACTGGAGATACTGAGGTTTGTGTTTGCAGATTCATTACTACATTGGAATATAAGTTATGAATATATTGTGGTTGATAGCTGTGGTTATGGTGAATATGTGGATGGGCTTCATCTGCTGAATCTGGTTCCTCTCAAGGAAATCAAGTCATTGTGATTCTGACATCACAGTTCAAAATGATCACAACATTAATTTTTGTCCAAGTTGTGGAGCACTCAAGGAAAAACTTCCTAAGATGTTTTTATGTACTATATTTATCAATATTTATGTATTTTCTCTAAAATGTTCTAAGAATAACTACCATTTAAACTAAACAGCCATTGTAGACAAGTAGTTTTGAAATGTTTACTGCAAAAAGTTCAAATTTATCTACAAGAAATGAAAGCATGTTTTCCACAACGTGAACAATAAACAAAGAATGATCTCTTCATAGTGCAGCACAGTGGGTAGCACTGTCGCCTCACAGCAAGAAGGTCCCGGCACAACTGGGCCTTTCTGTGTGGAATTTGCATGTTGTTCACGTGGGTTTCCTCCGGTTCCTCCACAGTACAAAAAGACATGCAGGTTCAGTTAATTGGAGACCCTACATTTTCCATAGGTGTGAGTGTGTGAATGTGTATGTCTGTGTGTGTTGCCCTGCGATGGTCTGGTCACCTGTTCTGGGTGTTTCCCTGCCTGACACAGCTGGAATAGGGTCCAGCACCACCCGCAACCCTGCATTGGACAAATGGCTATAGAAAATCAATGGATGGATGGATTTTCATATTATGAATATGTTTGTGAATCAACAAAAATCTACAACAAACAAACCTCAAGTGCAATGTACAAAAGTGAAATATAGATCTAAATGAAAAACTTTTGTTCCTTTGGTAAATTATTGATTTTATTTCCATGTTAAGGTTGATATTTGAATGGAATTGTGAGTTGTGTAATTTTCTACTTTTAACTACTGTAATGTTTAAACGTTTGTATGACTGTTTCCCTTTTATGCATATTATGGATGAAAGATAGTTATAAACAAATTCTTTTAAAGACAGAAAACAAAGCTTTGACTAAATTTACACTTAAATTCATATAACAACTTGAAGACATGACACGATTTCCAGTAAGGGAACACAAAGACCTGTGATGCTCACTGATTTTTACAGTGCATTCTGGGATTTGTAGGGAGCAAACGTTTCAGTACACTGAAAAAGATTTTGCGATTGGGACAGCCCTGGAAATGGCCTACTCCCTGCCCAGTGCTCTGAGTAGTAAACTAGGGAAGATGCACTAAATTAGTTCAGTCACAGTGTACTTCAAAGACCTTCAGTCACCAGGGACCTGATATATAAATGTTACATGCACAAAAAATGAGCACTTAAATGTGTTTATGTAATTTCTTACACACACATCAGGATTTATGTTAATACGTGTGCACCATCTGCACACTCGCACTCTTTTACTGGTGTATGTGAATTGGTGACTCAAACTAGCCAAGTAATGAACTCGTAGACTGATTATAACTAGGAGTGTAACATTTCACTCTTCTTATGATTCAGTTTTGTTCACATTTCTGGATTCATGGTTTGGTTCAGTTTACAATACTTTAAATACCTGAATCATTTTAAAAAGTAATGAACTCGTAGACTGATTATAACTAGGAGTGTAACATTTCACTCTTCTTATGATTCAGTTTTGTTCACATTTCTGGATTCATGGTTTGGTTCAGTTTACAATACTTTAAATACCTGAATCATTTTAAAAATAGTTATTTTCCTGTACTAATTAAATTTAAAATATAGTACATTAAAGTGTTAAATGATTCATCAGAGACTAAAATAAATCCAGAACAGGGCAATGGTGACACCAAATGGACATATTAATTATTATGCTTACCTGAAAATACAGAAATATGTAAGATGTACCCTGTCACTGATTGCATACAGTACATTTAAATATTTAAAATTAATGTTACATTTTTCTAAAAGTGTTGTCACTGATCTAAAATATTATAAATTTTTTTTATTGAAATTCATGCTCAGAGTTAAATTGTGCAGTCTCTACAAAACATTTACCAATGAAATGAAAACATTACATTTGACCTTAGGATTGTAAGGGGGAGGGGGGGCGGGGGCGGGGGCACAGGCCCAAGGACGATATTCAGTGGCGTGGCTGAAGGTCTCCTGTATGTTCTGTCTTATCGTGCGCGTTAAGGTTATGTTATTTTGTTCTGATTAAATAACTATATTATTCGTTTTATGATCCCCGTTTATTTTATCTGACTCCTATTATAAGAGTTTCCAAGGATATATTAATGTTCCAATCTTAATTATTATTAAGTTGGTTTAACATTTGATCATCGTATTTAACTCTATTTGATATTGTACTCATTCATTCGGATTCCTGTCGCTTCGAGAGTCTCATGCCGGTTGTGTACGTGGATCTCACAGTAACAAATTAGCCAGTCTTGGTCATTAGACAGAGGTAATTGACAAATTACTATTGATTAGATGGCTGCTCATGCTCAACCTTTTATCTAAAAGTATTTTGTTTAGTCCCCATATATATTAAACACTTAATTAGAGTAAAATTATTTCTACCCAGAGGTCATGACCACTAAACTATACAAATATAGACCAACAATACCTAAATTAATAATAGCTTTATATTATAATGCCATAGTTTCCTAAGCACACTTGGCTAGACAAATATTACAATACCAGAGGTTTAGACTTCACCCTATTTAGGTTTGGTCGACAAATTCATGTTGTCCTAAATGGATATTCCATATCGAGCCTGTACACTCCAAGTACACTTGAACAAATGCCAATTAGTAAGTCGGAGCTCTAAAGTCTCAGTCGGTGTGCCACATGCTCCACTCAGAACTGAGCTTTAGTCCGCTACTAACCTGGTCGTAGATTTGCGGAAACATGGACTTAACGTAATCTACTAAAGACAATAATTTCAGAGTAAACCAGAATAAACTCAAATGTAACAATTTATTTACCAGGTAAAATCATTAATTTATCAATTCCAATTAGACAATAATAAGTCAAATTTAAACATTTATCAAAACATAAGAAATAAGAATTGTATACTTGGTAGAGAAAACGACACACAGCAATTGTGCGAGAGATCTGACTACAGATTCCTCGAGCTCCTTTGCCATCTCTCCTTAAGTACCAAACTATTCTATTGTTATTTCAGATCTGTTTGTTTGATGTTATTTAGGATTTGGTTTACAATTTAGGGGGTTGTAAGTAGACCTTTTGAACTTTTAACTGAGTAGGTAATTTGATTTGAACAAAGAATACACTTTATCTGCATACAACATATGTTTCCTGTGAGAGACCTGGGAGGGGCATGCCCCTGATTGAGTACAGTATTTTACTTACTCTCCATGACCGCGTCAGCTCGTCATGCACTTCCGTGAAGAACGGATTCGGGGGGGGCACCCTGACCTGAGGAACCGATCGAGTAGCTGTGAGGGGGGGACAGAGTTTTCCAGTCCAGCCTCACGCTCACGGCAGCCCGGGAAAGCATAGCGGACATCTGACTGGGCGAACAGACCCGAAGTTGGCAGCCCAGATGAGTCATCGGCATCAGACGCCGCTGTGATGCTCTCCGATGCAGCGCCAATGTCATCATCCAATTCCAGGGGCTCAAGGGAGAATGTCGGCTGGCCGCGAGGCGAGCCGCACCCATCCCGAGCTCTGACGGAAGCAAGCAAGCATGCTGGGGGGCGGGTGGTTCTTGGGGAAACCGAGCCGTCGTCATCTCCAAATTGGCTTCATCGCCAGCTGGGTCATCCTCAATCCCGTGGGAAGAAGGAACGATGTGGCTGAAGTGGCTTTATCTTGTGAGAAAAGAAAGCCATGACAGCAAAGTTGCCATGGTTATGTTCTCGCACTGAGAATTCATAAAACGCTGCCTGCGTGTGATTGCAGCCCAGGCACTCGAGGCAGCTTTTATGACCTTCAGCAGTGGAGAGAAATCAACCACATCCAGGAACTACACAGAGTCGGAAAGACATCTTTAAAAAGACGCATCCTGAAAAGGACGTTCAATGCCTGCTGTGTATGGGAACTCAAACTCTTTTCATTTACATTTACATTACATTTATGCATTTGGTAGACGCTTTTATCCAAAGCAACTTACAGAGCCCTTATTACAGGGACAATCCCCCCCGGAGCAACCTGGAGATAAGTGTCTTGGGCAAGGACACAATGGTGGTGGCTGTGGGGATTGAACCGACAACCTTCTGCTTAACAATTTAGTGCTTTAGCCCACACCACTTTTAGAGGAAATAAACTCTTTTTAGGAGGAGAAACACTCTTTCAGGCAATGAAAGTGCTGTTGAAGTGCCTAGGGGCATGGACTGCACAGCGTGCAGAGAGAGAGAATGCCAGCTGGAATGAGCCATAGATCCAACAGCAGTGCTTATCGCCAGAAGAGGTGAGTGGAACAGTGGTGAACTCAGCTTGCTGTTGCACAACCATTCAGCCGTTCATTCTATACACACACACACATACAGACAAACACACACACACACACACACAGCTAAACTCAACACACACACACAAACACATACAGCTAAACTCACTACACACACAGATAAACTCACCACATACAGTACATACACACACACACATACAGCTAATACTCACTACACACACACACACACACACACACACACACACACACACACAAACACAGCTAAACTCACCACACACACATACACACACACATACAGCTAAACTCACCACACACACACACAAACTCACATACAGCTAAACTCACCACACACACACACACACACACACACACACACAGCTAAACTCAACACACACACACACAAACACATACAGCTAAACTCACTACACACACACACACACACACACACATACAGCTAAACTCACCACATACATATACACACATACAGCTAAACTCACCACACACACTCACATACAGCTAAACTCACCACACACACACACACACACACACACACACACACACACACACACACACACACACACACACACACATACAGACAAACACACACAC
>JAVLUX010000134.1:1015000-1022500 GCA_032164185.1 Moxostoma hubbsi | reverse complement strand
CACACAGACACACACACCAAAACTCACCACACACACACACACACACACACACACACACACACACACACACATCTAAACTCACCACGCAAATACAGACACACACACATACACACAGACACACACACAAACACCTAAACTCACCACACACACACATACAGACACACACAGCTAAACTCACTACACACACACACACACACACACACACAACACACAAAGACACACAGCTAAACTCACCACACATACACACACACACAGCTAAACTCACCACACACAAACACACACACATATAACACACACCAAAACTCACCTCACACACAAACACACACACACAGCTAAACTCACCACACACATACAGACACACACAGCTAAACTCACAACACACATACAGCTAAACTCACCACACACATACAGACACACACAGCTATACTCACCACACACACACACAACACGCACACACACACACACAGCTAAACTCACCACACACAAACACACACACACACACCACACACAACCAAACACAAACACACACAGACACACAGCTAAACTCACCACACACAAACACACACACATACAGCTAAACTCACTACACACACACACACACACACAACCAAACACAAACACACACAGACACACAGCTAAACTCACCACACACACACACAAACACACACACATACAGCTAAAATCACTACACACACACACACACACACACAGATAAACACACCACATACACACACACACACACACACACACACACATACAGCTAAACTCAATACACACACAGACACACAGCTAAACTCACCACACACACACACAGATAAACTCACCACATACACACCTAAACTCACCACACACACACACACACACACACACACACACACACACATAAACTCACCACACACAGCTAAACTCACCACACACATACAGAGACACACACACATACACACAGCTAAACTCACCACACACACACAAACACAGCTAAACTCACCACACACACATACACACAGCTAAAATCACCACACACACACAGCTAAATTCACCACACAAACACAAACACACACAAAGCTAAACTCACCACACACACACACAACACACACAGCTAAGCTCACCACACACATACACACACACACACACACACACACACAAGGCTAATCTCACCACACACACACACACACACAGCTAAACTCACTACACACACACACCCACACATACAGACACACACACACACAGCTAAACTCACCACTCACACACACACACACACACACAGAGACACAAACACACATACAGCTAAACTCACCACACACACACAAACACACACACATCTAAACTCACCACACACAAACAGACACACACAAACACACACACACACAGCTAAACTCACTACACACACACACACACACACAGAAACTCACCACATACATACACACACACACAGATACTCACCACATACACATCTAAACTCACCACACACACACACACACACACACACAGCTAAACTCACTACACACACACAAACAAACACACACACAGCTAAACTCACAACACACACACAGCTAAACTCACCACACACACACACAGCTAAACTCACTACACACACACACACACAACACACAAAGACACACAGCTAAACTCACCACACATACACACACACAGCTAAACTCACCACACACACACACACACACACACACACACACACACAGCTAAACTCACTACACCCACACACACACACACACACACCTAAACTCACCACACACACACACACACACACACACAAACCTAAACTCACCACACACACACACACACACACACACATCTAAACTCACCACACAAATACAGACACACACACACAAACACCTAAACTCACCACACACACACACAGCTAAACTCACTACACACACACACACACACAACACACAAAGACACACAGCTAAACTCACCACACATACACACACACACAGCTAAACTCACCACACACACACAAACACACACACAGCTAAGCTCACCACACACATACACACACACACACACACACAAGGCTAATCTCACCACACACACACACACACAGCTAAACTCACTACACACACACAACCACACATACAGACACACACACACACAGCTAAACTCACCACTCACACACACACACACACACACACACACAGAGACACAAACACACATACAGCTAAACTCACCACACACACACAAACACACACACATCTAAACTCACCACACACAAACAGACACACACAAACACACACACACACAGCTAAACTCACTACACACACACACACACACACACACACACACACACACACACAGAAACTCACCACATACATACACACACACAGATACTCACCACATACACATCTAAACTCACCACACACACACACACACACAGCTAAACTCACTACACACACACAAACAAACACACACACAGCTAAACTCACAACACACACACAGCTAAACTCACCACACACACACACAGCTAAACTCACTACACACACACACACACAACACACAAAGACACACAGCTAAACTCACCACACATACACACACACACAGCTAAACTCACCACACACACACACACACACACACACACACACACAGCTAAACTCACTACACCCACACACACACACACACACCTAAACTCACCACACACACACACACACACACACACACCTAAACTCACCACACACACACACACACACACACACACACACATCTAAACTCACCACACAAATACAGACACACACACACAAACACCTAAACTCACCACACACACACAGCTAAACTCACTACACACACACACACACACACACAACACACAAAGACACACAGCTAAACTCACCACACATACACACACACACAGCTAAACTCACCACACATAAACACTCAGCTAAACTCACCACACATACATACAGCTAAACTCACTACACACACACACACACACACACAGAGACACACAGCTAGACTAACCACACACATACAGACACACACTCACACAAACATACTGCAAAATTCACCACACACACACACACACAGCTAAATTCACAACACACACACACACAGATATACTCACCACACACACACACGCACACACACACACACACACACACCTAAACTCACCACATACACACACACACACACACACACCTAAACTCACCACACACTGCTATACTCACCACACACATACAGAGACACACACACACACACACACACACACAAACAGCTAAACTCACCACACACCTACAGACACACACAGCTATACTCACCACACACACACACACACACCATACAGCTAAACTCACTACACACACACACACACACAAACACACACACACACACACACACATCTAAACTCACTACATACACTCACAAACAGCTAAATTCAACACACACACACACACACACACACACACACACAGCTAAACTCACCACACACAAACACACACATACAACTAAACTCACTACACACACACACACACACAAAGACACACAGCTAAACCCACCACACACACAAACACACAAACACACACACACACACACATACAGAGTCACACACACACACATACAGACACACACAGCTAAACTCACAACACACAACACACATACAGCTAAACTCACCACACACACAGACACACAGCTAAACTCACCACTCACACACACACACACACACACACACAAAGACACACAGCTAAACCCACCACAAACACACACACACACAGCTAAACTCACCACAAACACACACACACACACAGCTAAACTCACCACACACAACAACACACACACACACACACACACACACACACACACACACACAGCTAAACTCAGTACACACACACACATACAGCTAAACTCAATACACACACAGACACACAGCTAAACTCACCACTCTCTCACACACACACACACACACACACACACACACAAAGACACACAGCTAAACCCACCACAAACACACACACACAGCTAAACTCACCACAAACACACACACACACACAGCTAAACTCACCACACACAACAAACACACACACACACACACACACACACACACACACAGCTAAACTCAGTACACACACACACACACACATACAGCTAAACTCACTACACACACACACACACACACACAGCTAAACTCACTACACACACACACACACACACACATCTAAACTCACCACACACACCTAAACTCACCACACACACACACCTAAACTCACCACACAAATACAGACACACACACATACACACAGACACACACACAAACACCTAAACTCACCACACACACACATACAGACACACACAAAGACACACAGCTAAACCCACCACAAACACACACACACAGCTAAACTCACCACAAACACACACACACACACACAGATAAACTCACCACACACACATACAGCTAAACTCACTACACACACACACACACACACACCTAAACTCACTACACACACACACACACACACACCTAAACTCACTACACACACACACACACCTAAACTCACCACACACACCTAAACTCACCACACACACACACACACACACACACACACAGACACACACACCTAAACTCACCACACACACACACACACACACACACACACACACACACACATCTAAACTCACCACACAAATACAGACACACACACATACACACAGACACACACACAAACACCTAAACTCACCACACACACACAGACACACACAGCTAAACTCACTACACACACACAAACACACACACACACACACACACACACAACACACACACACACACACAACACACAAAGACACACAGCTAAACTCACCACACATACACACACACACAGCTAAACTCACCACACATAAACACTCAGCTAAACTCACAACACATACATACAGCTAAACTCACTACACACACACACACACACACAGAGACACACAGCTAGACTAACCACACACATACAGACACACACTCACACAAACACACAGCTAAATTCACAACACACACACACAGATATACTCACCACACACACACACACACACGCACACACACACCTAAACTCACCACATACACACACACACACACACACACACACACATCTAAACTCACCACACACTGCTAAACTCACCACACACATACAGACACACACACACACACACACACAAACAGCTAAACTCACCACACACACACACACACACACACACACACACAAAGACACACAGCTAAACCCACCACAAACACACACACACAGCTAAACTCACCACAAACACACACACACACACACAGCTAAACTCACCACACACAACAAACACACACACACACACACACACACACACACACACACACAGCTAAACTCAGTACACACACACACACACACACACACATACAGCTAAACTCAATACACACACAGACACACAGCTAAACTCACCACTCTCACACACACACACACACACACACACACAAAGACACACAGCTAAACCCACCACAAACACACACACACAGCTAAACTCACCACAAACACACACACACACACACACACAGCTAAACTCACCACACACAACAAACACACACACACACACACACACACACACACACAGCTAAACTCACTACACACACACACACACACACACACACACACACAGCTAAACTCACTACACACACACACACACACACACCTAAACTCACCACACACACACACACACACACACCTAAACTCACCACACACACACACACACACACATCTAAACTCACCACACAAATACAGACACACACACATACACACAGACACACACACACACAAACAGCTAAACTCACTACACACACACACCACACAAAGACACATAGCTAAACTCACCACAAACACACACACACACACACACACACACATACAGCTAAACTCACCACACAAACACACACACATACAGCTAAACTCACTACACACACACACAAAGACACATAGCTAAACTCACCACAAACACACACACACACACACATACAGCTAAACTCACTACACACACACACACACACACACACACACAGCTAAACTAACCACACACATACAGACACACACATACATACACACACACACAGCTAAACTCACAACAAACACACACACACACACACATACAGCTAATCTCACAACACACAAACAGCTAATCTCACCACACACACAGACAGACATACAGCTAATCTCACCACACACACACACACACAGCTAAACTCACCACTCACGCAAAGACACACAGCTAAACCCACCACAAACACACACACACACAGCTAAACTCACCACACACACACAAAGACACACAGCTAAACTCACCACACACACAAACACAACACAAACACACACACACACACACACACCTAAACTCACCACATACACACACACACACACACACACCTAAACTCACCACACACTGCTATACTCACCACACACATACAGAGACACACACACACACACACACACACAAACAGCTAAACTCACCACACACCTACAGACACACACAGCTATACTCACCACACACACACACACCATACAGCTAAACTCACTACACACACACACACACAAACACACACACACACACACACATCTAAACTCACCACACACAAACACACACATACAACTAAACTCACTACACACACACACACACACAAAGACACACAGCTAAACCCACCACACACACAAACACACAAACACACACACACACACACATACAGAGTCACACACACACACATACAGACACACACAGCTAAACTCACAACACACAACACACATACAGCTAAACTCACCACACACACAGACACACAGCTAAACTCACCACTCACACACACACACACACACAAAGACACACAGCTAAACCCACCACAAACACACACACACACAGCTAAACTCACCACAAACACACACACACACACAGCTAAACTCACCACACACAAACACACACATACAACTAAACTCACTACACACACACACACAAAGACACACAGCTAAACCCACCACACACACAAACACACAAACACACACACACACACACATACAGAGTCACACACACACACATACAGACACACACAGCTAAACTCACAACACACAACACACATACAGCTAAACTCACCACACACACAGACACACAGCTAAACTCACCACTCACACACACACACACACACACACACAAAGACACACAGCTAAACCCACCACAAACACACACACACACAGCTAAACTCACCACAAACACACACACACACACAGCTAAACTCACCACACACAACAACACACACACACACACACACACACACACACACACACACACACAGCTAAACTCAGTACACACACACACATACAGCTAAACTCAATACACACACAGACACACAGCTAAACTCACCACTCTCTCTCACACACACACACACACACACACACACACACAAAGACACACAGCTAAACCCACCACAAACACACACACACAGCTAAACTCACCACAAACACACACACACACACAGCTAAACTCACCACACACAACAAACACACACAC
>JAVLUX010000134.1:1007500-1010000 GCA_032164185.1 Moxostoma hubbsi | reverse complement strand
ACACACCCACACATACAGACACACACACACACAGCTAAACTCACCACTCACACACACACACACACACACACACACACACACACACACACACACACACAGAGACACAAACACATATACAGCTAAACTCACCACACACACACAAACACACACACATCTAAACTCACCACACACAAACAGACACACACAAACACACACACACACAGCTAAACTCACTACACACACACACACACACACACACACACACACAGAAACTCACCACATACATACACACACACACAGATACTCACCACATACACATCTAAACTCACCACACACACACACACACACACACACACAGCTAAACTCACTACACACACACAAACAAACACACACACAGCTAAACTCACAACACACACACAGCTAAACTCACCACACACACACACAGCTAAACTCACTACACACACACACACACAACACACAAAGACACACAGCTAAACTCACCACACATACACACACACACAGCTAAACTCACCACACACACACACACACACACACACACACACACAGCTAAACTCACTACACCCACACACACACACACACACACCTAAACTCATCACACACACACACACACACAAACCTAAACTCACCACACACACACACACACACACACATCTAAACTCACCACACAAATACAGACACACACACACAAACACCTAAACTCACCACACACACACAGCTAAACTCACTACACACACACACACACACACACACAACACACAAAGACACACAGCTAAACTCACCACACATACACACACACACAGCTAAACTCACCACACATAAACACTCAGCTAAACTCACCACACATACATACAGCTAAACTCACCACACACACACACACACACACACAGAGACACACAGCTAGACTAACCACACACATACAGACACACACTCACACAAACATACTGCAAAATTCACCACACACACACACACACAGCTAAATTCACAACACACACACACAGATATACTCACCACACACACACACGCACACACACACACACACACACACCTAAACTCACCACATACACACACACACACACACACACATCTAAACTCACCACACACTGCTATACTCACCACACACATACAGAGACACACACACACACACACACACACACACAAACAGCTAAACTCACCACACACCTACAGACACACACAGCTATACTCACCACACACACACACACACACACCATACAGCTAAACTCACTACACACACACACACAAACACACACACACACACACACACACATCTAAACTCACTACATACACTCACAAACAGCTAAATTCAACACACACACACACACACACACACACACAGCTAAACTCACCACACACAAACACACACATACAACTAAACTCACTACACACACACACACACAAAGACACACAGCTAAACCCACCACACACACAAACACACAAACACACACACACACACACATACAGAGTCACACACACACACATACAGACACACACAGCTAAACTCACAACACACAACACACATACAGCTAAACTCACCACACACACAGACACACAGCTAAACTCACCACTCACACACACACACACACACACACACACACAAAGACACACAGCTAAACCCACCACAAACACACACACACACAGCTAAACTCACCACAAACACACACACACACACACAGCTAAACTCACCACACACAACAAACACACACACACACACACACACACACACACACACACAGCTAAACTCAGTACACACACACACACACACACATACAGCTAAACTCAATACACACACAGACACACAGCTAAACTCACCACTCTCTCACACACACACACACACACACACACAGCTAAACTCACTACACACACACACACACACACACACACACACACATCTAAACTCACCACACACACCTAAACTCACCACACACACACACACACACACACACACACACCTAAACTCACCACACAAATACAGACACACACACATACACACAGACACACACACAAACACCTAAACTCACCACACACACACATACAGACACACACAAAGACACACAGCTAAACCCACCACAAACACACACACACAGCTAAACTCACCACAAACACACACACACACACACACAGATAAACTCACCACACACAACAAACACACACACACACACACACACACATACAGCTAAACTCACTACACACACACACACACACACACAGCTAAACTCACTACACACACACACACACACACACACACACACCTAAACTCACCACACACACCTAAACTCACCACACACACACACACACACACACACACAGACACACACACCTAAACTCACCACACACACACACACACACACATCTAAACTCACCACACAAATACAGACACACACACATACACACAGACACACACACAAACACCTAAACTCACCACACACACACATACAGACACACACAGCTAAACTCACTACACACACACACACACACACACACA
>JAVLUX010000134.1:1000000-1002500 GCA_032164185.1 Moxostoma hubbsi | reverse complement strand
AGCTAAACTCACCACACATACACACACACAGCTAAACTCATCACACATAAACACTCAGCTAAACTCACCACACATACATACAGCTAAACTCACTACACACACACACACACACACACAGAGACACACAGCTAGACTAACCACACACATACAGACACACACTCACACAAACACACAGCTAAATTCACAACACACACACACACATATACTCACCACACACACACACGCACACACACCTAAACTCACCACATACACACACACACACACACATCTAAACTCACCACACACTGCTAAACTCACCACACACATACAGAGACACACACACACACAAACAGCTAAACTCACCACACACACACACACACAAAGACACACAGCTAAACCCACCACAAACACACACACACAGCTAAACTCACCACAAACACACACACACACAGCTAAACTCACCACACACAACAAACACACACACACACACACACACACACACACACACAGCTAAACTCAGTACACACACACACACACACACACACACACACACATACAGCTAAACTCAATACACACACAGACACACAGCTAAACTCACCACTCTCACACACACACACACACACACACACACAAAGATACACAGCTAAACCCACCACAAACACACACACACAGCTAAACTCACCACAAACACACACACACACACAGCTAAACTCACCACACACAACAAACACACACACACACACACACACACACACAGCTAAACTCAGTACACACACACACACACACACACACACACACAGCTAAACTCACTACACACACACACACACACACACACACACACCTAAACTCACCACACACACCTAAACTCACCACACACACACACACACACACACACACACACAAACACCTAAACTCACCACACACACACATACAGACACACACAGCTAAACTCACTACACACACACACACACACACACACAACACACAAAGACACACAGCTAAACTCACCACACATACACACACACACACAGCTAAACTCACCACACACACACACACACACACACACACACAGCTAAACTCACTACACCCACACACACACAGACACACACACCTAAACTCACCACACACACACACACATCTAAACTCACCACACAAATACAGACACACACACATACACACAGACACACACACAAACATCTAAACTCACCACACACACACATACAGACACACACAGCTAAACTCACTACACACACACACACACACACACACAACACACAAAGACACACAGCTAAACTCACCACACATACACACACACACAGCTAAACTCACCACACATAAACACTCAGCTAAACTCACCACACATACATACAGCTAAACTCACTACACACACACACACACACACACACACAGAGACACACAGCTAGACTAACCACACACATACAGACACACACTCACACAAACACACAGCTAAATTCACAACACACACACACACAGATATACTCACCACACACACACACGCACACACACACCTAAACTCACCACATACACACACACACACACATCTAAACTCACCACACACTGCTAAACTCACCACACACATACAGAGACACACACACACACACACACACACAAACAGCTAAACTCACCACACACACACACACACAAAGACACACAGCTAAACCCACCACAAACACACACACACACAGCTAAACTCACCACAAACACACACACACACACAGCTAAACTCACCACACACAACAAACACACACACACACACACACACACACACACAGCTAAACTCAGTACACACACACACACACACACACACACACACACACACATACAGCTAAACTCAATACACACACAGACACACAGCTAAACTCACCACTCTCACACACACACACACACACACACACACACACACACAAAGACACACAGCTAAACCCACCACAAACACACAGCTAAACTCACCACAAACACACACACACACACACACACAGCTAAACTCACCACACACAACAAACACACACACACACACGCAGCTAAACTCAGTACACACACACACACACACACACACACACACACACACAGCTAAACTCACTACACACACACACACACACACACTCACAGCTAAACTCACTACACACACACACACACACACACACACACACCTAAACTCACCACACACACACACACACACACACACACCTAAACTCACCACACACACACACACACACACACACACACACCTAAACTCACCACACAAATACAGACACACACACATACACACAGACACACACACAAACACCTAAACTCACCACACACACACATACAGACACACACAGCTAAACTCACTACACACACACACACACACACACACAAAGACACACAGCTAAACTCAACACACATACACACACACACAGCTAAACTCACCACACACACACACACACACACAGCTAAACTCACTACACCCACACACACACACCTAAACTCACCACACACACACACACACACACAGACA
>JAVLUX010000134.1:952500-997500 GCA_032164185.1 Moxostoma hubbsi | reverse complement strand
CACACACACACACACACACACACAGGTAAACTCACCACACACACACACAGCTAAATTCACCACACACACACAGCTAAACTCGCCACACACACACACACACACACACACACACACAGCTAAACTCACCACACACACACACACACACACAGCTAAACTCACCACACATACACACACACATACAGCTAAACTCACTAAACACACACACACAGCTAAACTAACCACACACAAACATACTGCAAAATTCACCACACACACACAAACACACACACACATACAGTTAAACTCACAAACAAACAAACACACACACACAGCTAAACTCACCACACACAAACAGCTAATCTCACCACACACACACACACACACACACAGACAGCTAAACTCACCACTCACACACACACATACAGCTAAACTCAATACACACACAGACACACAGCTAAACTCACCACTCTCACACACACACACACACAAAGACACACAGCTAAACCCACCACAAACACACACACACACAGCTAAACTCACCACACACACACAAACACAACACACAAACACACACAACACACAGCTAAACTCACCACACACACACATACAGAGACACACACACACACACACAGCTAAATTCACCACACAAACACACACACACACAGCTAAACTCACCATACACACACACACACAGCTAAACTCACTACACACACACACACAGCTAAACTCAACACACACACACACATACAGCTAAACTCACAAACACACACACATACAGCTAATACTCACTACTATCATAGCCCTAAGTAAAACCTTGGTAAAAGTTATCTAAGAGCTCAAATCTCTGGGGTGCCCAAACTTTTGCATGCCACTGTATCTGGATGAAACTTAAGGAAAGTTTTTGTTTGGATGAGGACTCTTACCTATGTGCAGTGTATATCCCCCCATAGGAGTCGCCTTGCCCACATTAAGATCAACTACTTCATGGTGATGTCACAGCTTCCTTTCTCAGATCACAGCCACACAGTCATTAGTCTAAACAAGTCAGCAAATCTGCCATCTTCTGATCAGAAAATTCAGTTGTATTTCCTCCCTGTAAAACTTGTGGAAAAATGACAGTCCAGCACAGTATGAGACTGAGCTCCATAGCATTCATGTTCAGAATATGAGACACATTTTGACACCAAATTTGGACTAAACAAGAAAAATATCAATTTAGCAACAGGACGGTTCACTAAAAATTATACAGTGGCCAGCAAAGCCTTCTTACAGAAGAAAGAAATTGTTAAAAGCAACTGGTTTGATTAAGGTTATCAAACATCAAGAAAGGAATTATGTATTGGAATTTCAATAAAGACTTGGAGTTCTCATTTTTCAATATAATGCACATGAACAAAATGCGTCACACTTTACTGCGTATTCAACAACATGTACAACACTTTTTCCCTGAAAAAACTACCAGAATACAAAATATGCTTAGAGCTCCTCCTAGTGGTTATATTATACCACTTAAAGGAGAAATTCACATATGAGACAGCTTTATAACTTAAAACGGCTTTAAATGAACTAGACAGAAGTTTAATATAACTATTCTGGTAAGAGTGTAATTTTTTCCAACATTATGATGAACAAATGAAAAACACAGACTCTGCAAATAAGCACATATCAAACCCTTACAATGTACAGTCACTACACTAAAAAAATATTGTAAATATATGGGAAATTTTATACAGTAATGAACAGTTCTTCATAAATACAGTTGAATACAGTTAATGAAGTTAACAGCCTTACGGTGTAATACATCATGTTTTTATTTTTCAGTTAAATGCCCATAACTCGTGTGAGCAAAATTGTGATGCATCAAGTCCCATCAATTTAACACAGTTAATTGAAAGAAATTAAATAGGCGAAAAATATTATAGATCAGTGATTTTATTGAAGATAGACGAACTGAAGACTAGTTTCTCCTGGACTCTGCAGCACCAAATTGAATGGAGCATTCACCTGCTGACGTGCTGCTTTCCTCCTAGCCCACAAACGGGTAATTACAATCTTATCAAAGTCATTTTGTTGAATTTGCATTGTTTTTGTTGAAGTTTTAAAGTCTACGTAAGGGACTCTTCTCTATTTGACTATCTGTGAGGCTATTTCAAGTATAAAATGTTTGTAGGAGGGGTCATGTTTTCTCCCCACCTAGGGAGGGGAAAGTTGCTTGTTATGCAGTTGATGCATAAAAGAGCCAAAATGTTGATTGAAATGTGCACTTCAGTAATATAGCTAACAGTTACTTATTATTCTTTGAGAGAGCAATCCTAGAGCCACACGCTATGACTTCTGGGACTTCAAAATGGTTCAGTGCGCTCAAGGATGGATCCAATGCATCCTTGATTTCAAGAACACATCCGGGTACATTCATGCGTCATTGGTACTTGTATTGAGGATTGGAATCAAACGAGTCCATAAGAACGCAAGCACACAAATGAACGCACATTGAGATTCACCCTACGTGTATTTGAATAGAGAATAATTCTCTCTTTACCACCCACCCCACCTCTCTCCTCTTTATTTCTCTCAAATACAGAAGCACCTCAAAAGCTCAACCCGCCTCCTTTCACTGCCCATGTTAAAGGATTTTTCTTTGCCTTCCCACATCTACCCCTACAGCATAATAATGTAGGCTCACAAAACTTCTTGAGCTATATAAAGTTAGGCTTTGTGACTTCAGATCCATGGTGTATTTTGGTAAATATATAAAAAAAAAAATTCTATTTGCGTTAGTATTGAGAAATATCACAGAATTTTGATTTGGTGAATGTGATGAGGTTCTGTCTTAAGTGCAAATAATCTTTATATACACCATACCTAATATCTTATATGCTTGCTCTGTAATTACATATTATGCACTATATTGGTATTAACCCTTGAGAGGGGATTAAAGGCCAATCAGGTGAAGGTGGTGTCCAAGAAGACGGAAAAGACTGCAAATGTAAATCCCCATGAGGACAACCTTATAAAAAAAAACCTCATGGACTTTGTGTGGCGATGCGTTGTGGACTACAACCCCATTCAGTTTCTCCATGCCACACTTTCACAAAGGAATAGCCCACACTGCAACCAGATGTTCATGTCGCTATTTTAAGGTAAAAAGTCTCAGCATTGTGTTCTGTTCAGTTCAGTGTAGCAAATGGGAAATAATATATATAAAAAAAATTATGTCAAAGACAACGTGACTAACTTACCTATTAAATGATGTACCACTTGTGTGACATATTTTGCAGGTTACTCTCCATTTCTTATTTTCAGAATCTTCTTCAAAAATGCAAATTTTACAGCTGCAGTCTCTGAGAATTTTTACGAGATGCCTTCATAATCCAAATATATATCAAATAATACAACTAAAGTGAAGTGACTTGAATTGGCTAGTCTGCATGACATTAGTCTGTGTAACACGGATCATAATTCATGGGCAAGGAAGAGGCGAGAAACCGGCTTAACATATAAACTAAAGGTTTAATGACGAACTCAAAAGACAAACACATAAGATAACGGACGTCCGTAATTGAGCTCTCTCTCTCGATCGCCGTCTGCGAGTGGCCTTTATATCTCTTGACGGCTTAATTAGCCTAATACGGGACCGGGCGTGCGTAATCACGCGCCGGTCCCGCCCTCCACCGTGCCACAGTCTGATTTTCACTGCACGTACACTATTAATAATTATGGATACAATTAAACTATTCCAACAACTATGCATAAAGTTATGCACTGTAAATAACAGTTAAGAAACAAAGCAAGAAAAATTCTGATGTGAAATATTCACAATAATTGAAAGAACTGATTAATTTAAATTAGTCTGATTTCCCAAAATCATGTTTGAGAAATGTGTTTCATATGCATAATTATTCTAATAAAATAATATTGTTTATTTTTTTAATATCACAGACATCCTTTTCTCGTTTGGCACTCAGTGAAGGCGGTCGCATTTTCTCTCCCTCTCCCTCCCCTGACCTCCCTGCTTTGCTCTCTCGTCACGTCTAGTCAACTGTCTTGTACTTTTGAGAGACTCTCACAGCACTGCTCTCCAAACTAAGAAATTATTATGGATTTGATCAACTGGTCTCTCAACGCAATTGACACCATCTTCTCGAGGAGAAGCTTGGGTTCGGGGGAACCTAACTGTCCTGACGGAACGTTTGCAGCTGGCTACACGATGGACGCGTGGGGGAGGTGGCGGGTCGTGTGTCTGGCGGTTCTTTCCGTGGAGGACGTTGAAGATATCTACCTATTCGGAACCATGATAACAGGTCTTCTGCTGATTGGATTAGGCATTGCCCTGGGTTATCGAAGAATTAAGAAGACGGAGACAGCTGTCCAAAGCCTCACAAGGCTGCCCGTCATGATTGAGGCGGTGGGCAGAGTTGTCAGCACTCAGACTTTCAATATGGATAACATCATGAAGGAGCTTACAGCTTTGCAAAGGCAAATGGATCGTTTAAGAGACCAAAATGGACATGAAGAATAGCCTGAGAAATTGCAGCTATTCGCCCCAAGACAAAACATCTCAATCTTATCTGTTTCGGCACCCAGCAACCAGCACTGGCCTTGGCCAAGGCCGCTGATGGATCAACAACTCCCCTGGTTAGAGCACTGCAATGAGCCGCTCTCGCATTCCCTCCCCCCTCCCAAAACACCCTGGGATTGTGACCTTCTGGCGAATCTCTGGGCTCACACACACACAAGACTTTACACAAATACAGATATGCATCCGACCCACACCCCATCCCACGCCTTCGCCGCTTCGTACCCCCCAGTCTGACAGGCGGGTCTGTGACCAGCGCCGAGAATGGCTGCAGGACCAGATGGCTGTCTGTCAGTGCTGGGCTACCTCCATCCCCCACTCCCCTACCCTGTTGCAAGTTTTTGTTATGTTGTAGATGTACTGATTATGTGCTAAGTGTTGCTGAGATGTTTTTTCCTGTTCCCATACTGTAATCCTAACAGGAGCATAGTCTGGGGGTTGCTTTTTTTTATCTCACCTTTCCCCATGTAATGCTGTATATCTTCTCAATTCCCTGTCTTCCTGCCCTGTCTACCCGTTGTCATATTGTATGTTTGTATGGGCAGGATGATGGCCAATTTCTCTGGTTACTTTTACTTGTGACTATGTGACAATAAAGGGTTACTACTACTACTACTACTACTACTACTACATGTCAGCTGATAAATGCAATGACCAATCAGAGGCGGTTACGTCACAACGGTTATGTTCTGTATGCGCTTACTGCCGCATTCTCAAGCAAGGAGTAAAAACGATGTAAATAAAAAATGTATTGTGCAATTACGACCTACTAATTAGAATCTACTAATTCAGGAACACAGTTCTCCGCTAATATGGGATAATGGTAAAGAAGCAGCACCAACTAGTGGCTGAAATATGAATCGTATTTAATGCACTGATACACAGCAGTCTTGACCATCAAGCCCACAGGCCGAGGCCGAGATCCAGACCAATACTTTAAATGTTGAGACCAAGGCCCAGACCAAGACACTGATAATGAGACCCAGACCAAGACCACGTTTATATGTGTGACCAAGACCACATGATCAAGACCCCACCTCTGATCAAAATGCATGTGTCTGAGAAGCAGTCAGAACTCTGTTCTATAGGCAGTAGCTTGAGTAATCCCAGTATACAGTAAAGAGTGCAGCGGCTGTACTTCTAAAATGTCTTTTATCTTTGTATAGGCATGAAAGATGGGTCCAGTTGGTGACAAAGGTGAACAGAATCACTGAATTGTATAAAATTGCACATCTTCACATTTCAATTCCTCTAGAAGAGGTGCCAGGTGTGCTGTTCAAGTCCTCTCAGGCCTCCCATCATGTCAACATTTCTTCTGTTTCATTATCGCCCTGAACATAGACATGTTTGGCGGTCCAGAGAGAGCATCAGGTCTCTCTGGAGCATCCAGAGAGAGCATCAGGACTGTTGTAACAACAACCATATGGAGATATGAACAAATCCCCCCTGTATTCGCAGACTTGTACTGACTTCCTGATTTTAAGATGCTGCTCCTGACATATAAATCTCTTTTGACTGTGGTCCTCTGTACCTAAAGCACACAGCCCGACTGAAGCTGTCCTTAACAGCACTGCTGACTGCGTGTGTCCTAGTGAGTCAGCCTCTTGGGTCACAGGATGCAGCCTTTCTCAACAATCCAAGAGTACTCTATATACAGTGTACTTAGAAAGTCCTTGTGAACATCATATAAAAGCACAATTCAGAAAACAATAGATTTCTAGGTTCCAACATAACCACCACCTCACACCATCTTTCGTGATGACACATCGTTCAACAACCCAATGATTTTCTAACTCAATGTTGAAGACATCCTCTAGTTGCTGTGACTGATTTCATGAATTGCTCTTGTGATCCTGGCCCTACATTAACAATAACAAGATGTTATGATTTCTGCTTTCAAATACCCTTCACAGTTTGCTTCCATCATGTGTACATCTAGTTATTAAACTGAAAGATCCACAAGGACTTTATAAATGGCTTGTTTTTTTTTTTGACAGACTGTTTGCTATCAATGCAGGTGCTGTGAGCTGTAAGGAGCTGCTGGAGCAAGGAAACACACTGAGTGGCTGGTACACAGTGTACACAGCCAGCAAGAAACCCATCAGTGTGTTCTGTGACATGCACACAGACAGAGGAGGCTGGCTTGTAAGTGATCTCACAAACCCCTTTCCTTAGCTCGGAGGGTCCCAAACTGTGGTCTGGGGTCCAGTTTAAAACAATCCCCTATTTTATTGAGCGTGTCCATTTCAATAGGTTCAGAAACCACTGGACAGGGCCAGAGTGGCAGTCGGGAAGATCGGGAGAATTCCCACTGGGCCGGTCAAAAATGTTGATTGACAGACTTTCATCATATGTCTCATAATATTTGCCAACAGTCCGTAACATCCGGTATTTAAAGGATCAGATTTGTGCTCCGTATTATAGTGGACGCAATCTGTTTTATCATCTCACACCCAAACAAATGAGAGAGTATCCTGTGAGAGATGAAACTGATGTCGCTGATGTTGCGCCGCTTCACTTGACAATGCAGAAGGATCACGGAAGATCCGTCGAGTTCAGATAATCTACTAATAGATTAATGGATGAATGTGCTTCAGGTACAAGATCATCACAAGTTTAATACTGAGTGCAGTGTCACAATCTCAATCAATTCATCTCTGAAATCCTCTTCCCTGGCAGTGCAAAATGATAACAGTAAAATTATTTAATAACAGAATACTTAAAGTAAATGAATACTGATGCAACAGCACGGCACGGTACGGAAATAATGAGACTTCACAGTTCTCAAAAGATTAAAATCAATTAAACAATCTGCACAGACTGTGCCTTCAATGTCGTATCATGTGATAAAAACCTCTTAAAGAGACAGAAAACATTTTGCCTTTGTCCTGAACATTTACATTTCAAGTAAAAGAAAAGTACAAATGTGTTATTTTTAGTCTTTTATTTCACTCTTATCCTTGTAAAATGACACGTTTTTGAATGGCATGTAAAATGAAATTTCTCTCATCATTTACTCACCCTCATTCCATCCCAGATGTGTATGACTTACTTTCTTCTGCTGAACACAAATTAAGCTTTTTAGAAGAATTGCTCAGTTCTGTTGGTCCTTTCAATGCAAGTGAATGGTGATCAGAACTCAGAAGATACAAAAATCACATAAATGCAGCATAAAAGTTTTCCATACAACTCCAGTGGTTTAATCTATGTCTTCGGAAGTGATATGATGGTGAGAAACAGATCAATATTTAAGTCCTTTTTTAATATAAATTCTCCTCCCTGCCCAGTAGGGGGCAAAATGCACATGTAAATCACCAAAAACAGAAGAACTCTAAAGAGAGAAGAGTGCTAATGAAAGTGAAGGTGGAGATTTATAGTAAAAATGACTTAATTATTGATCTGTTTCTCACTACTTCTCTTTTACTTATATTGACTGGAACAACAGAGCTGAGATATTCTTCTAAACATCTTCATTCAATTTCTGCAGAAGAAAGTCATACACATCTGGGACTGAATGAGGGTGAGGAAATGATCAAATATCCCTTTAACATTCACTTATTTTTACAACACATACAATGAATTCTTATAACAAAGTGAAAATCTTAGTGAATGACAATATTGAATCAATTTGTATTCATTTACTCATTCAAGTATTTCACTACACTTCTTTCTCAAACCTGTTATTGATGCCACTGCAGGTATTTCAGAGACGTATGGATGGATCAGTGGATTTCTTTCAGGACTGGAATTCATACAAGAGAGTGTTTGGCAACAAGCAGACAGAGTTGTGGCTGGGAAATGAGAACATTCATTTATTAACAGCAACAGGTAAATTCACTGCACTCACCATGTGTCTCTTCATTTTGACTATGTGCAACTAATCTAAACTCCATAGAGCTGTTCTCTGTCAAATGTACATTTTGTAAAGGAACCACGAGTAATTCAGTCTTGTTAGAAGCCCTGTGGCAAAAACTGAATGTGGCAGCGGGGCCGTGGTCAAGCGTCCGTCCGAGGAGAGAAAGCGGTAAGGGCGCTTGCACCTGAGCCAAATTATGTCTAACACCTGTCTCTAATTTCAGTGAGCATGGGGAGCGGCATAAGAGCGGCCACATAACCTCCAGAGAGGAGAGAGAGAAAGAGAGCTCTGCACGTACACGGCAGCCCAGCGTTGTTGTGAATATCGCCATGCACACACTTCACCATGCCCGTGTTGAACCAAGCGTTGGTGGATAGTGGTTTGATTACAACCGGTGTCCACCAATGCTTGTAAGTACCCCCCTTGATTCTTACCGGAAACCGGTACGCTCCGGCTCGATCGGGGGCAGCCCGTGGAGCCACGGGGATCCAGACCACCGTCACCGTCTCCATCACCGGGCACTGATCCTGAAAGTGCCCCGGATCCCCGCAGCGCCAGCAGGCTGGCCCAGACGTCATGCCTGCACTTGTGCCGGCGGGTGCCTCCACCTGAGGGGGAGAACGGCGATAAGCTACAGGGGTGGGGGTCATCCACTGTCTGGCGCGGGGAACTGGTCGTGTTGGCGGGGCTCCTCGCCTCCGCGGGGCAGGAACAGGCCCTGGGGAGAGAGCAGAGTGAGGGGAAGAGGGGGAACACACAAGGGGAGGGGAGAGAGAGAGAGAGAGAGAGAGAGAGAGAGAGAGAGGGAGAACAGGGCTCTTCCGCCCTCGGGTACGCTGCCAAGTGGTCCTCCGCAAGCTGGACAGCCTCCTCCAGCGACGACGGGCGGTGGCACTGGACCCATTCCGCAGTCCCCTTCGGCAGTGCATGGACCAGTTGCTCCAGTACCACCTGATCGATCACACCCTCGACGTCAGGACTCCCCGCCAGCAGCCATTTCTGACATTCGTCTCGGAGCCGCTGCGAGAAAGTAAAGGGGCAATCATCTTTCCCCAGCTTTAAAGACCGGAACAGCTGGCGATACTGTTCTGGACTGCGACCCACCCGCTGCAGGACAGCTTTCCTCAGGTCTGTGTAGATTAGAATATTCGCCGCCGGCAATTGTTGGGCCACAAGTTGCGCTTCGCCAGACAGCAGTGGTAGGAGTCTCGCCGGCCATTGGTCACGCGGCCAGCCCCAGATCTCCGCCGTCCTCTCGAAAAGATCAATGAAGGCTTCCGCGTCATCTTCCGCCCCCATCTTCAGAAGCGTGGGGGGGGGGGCAGCTGGGAGCTGGTGTCGGAGGGCGCGGTCGGGGCACTCTCCTGGGCAAGGAGGCTCCGGATCGTGTGCCGGTCCTCTGATTGTTTTTTTTTTTTTAAAAATGCCGGTCCTGGTCTTAACGTAGCTCAATCAGGGATTGTTGGTGCGTCTGATGCATGCTGGCGAGGGACTGGAGGATCTCGGACAACTGGGAGGGCTCCATGGGGCGTACTGTAGCTGGTTCAAACTGGTTTTCGGCACCAGTGTAAAGGAGTGACGTAGATGTGGGTTTTGACAAATCAATCTTTTAATGGCCACAGTCTCGTACAGCGCTTCTTTCTCAATGAAAACAACTTAGGACACAACAACTATAGACTGAAATCAGATCACAACAATGCTGGGCTGCCGTGTACGTGCAGAGCTCTCTTTCTCTCTCTCCTCTCTGGAGGTTCTGTGGCCGCTCTTATGCCGCTCCCCATGCTCACTGAAATTAGAGACAGGTGTTAGACATAATTTGGCTCAGGTGCAAGCGCCCTTACCACTTTCTCTACCCGGACGGACGCTTGACCACGCCCCCGCTGCCACACTGAATTAAACATAACTTGTATAATATCAAACAAATCTCTGTTTCGGTGATCTTATTTCCAGAACACATCAGTAAAGCTTCTTTGTTAAGTGCAGTTGGGTGCACATTGCTTCTAACATTGAGGATTGTTATTCTTAAAGGTTCTCATGAATTTGCAAAATACGAGTCGTTTCAAATCTTGGGGGAATTTGAGAACTATAAACTCCTCCTGGGTGAATTTACAAGTGGTACTGCTGGTAAGTTCTGTTTTTATTTCCTGTTTATCCATGATACTCCTTGATAATACATATTTACTTCCTATGAAAATCATTGAATCAAAATGCAATGCTCTAGATTCATCAAACTACTTGTGTATGGCATTGTGATGTCTGTACTTAGTGTTGGATTGTTCCCTGATATATGATCTCTTTTAATGGATTAAACACTTTGGTAAACACTAAATATATATTTTAGATTCACTAATAGATCATGTTCTAAGTGAAAACTCAAATCTTTATTCCTATTACTGCGTACAATGACATATTGGACACAAAAACAATATGAGTGGTGTGTTGGAATAAATGATTTGATATTGATATTGTACCTGATTCACAAAGCCTTGCTGAATGAATGTGTTTTGAAGGTGCTGAATTTCACTGGAACACATCTTTCATTTTGTCCTCAGGTGACTCTCTAACAGGGCACAACAACAGCTCCTTCTCTACTAAGGATCACGACCTAACTGCACATCAGTGTCCTGATATTTATAAAGGAGCCTGGTGGTATTATCAATGCCATAACTACAATCTGATTGTCTATATAAAAATGGACCCTATGAAACATCTCGGGTTACATGTGTAATCCTTGTTCCCTAAAAAAGCGGAACGTGATGCTGTCCTTGCTAAAAGCGTTTTTGGAACAATCCTGCATTGTGACCAGCAGTGAATATGTGTGTAACACATCAATGAACATTGACTGGAATTTATAGCATTGGCTGGTGAGATCATTGGATGCACCTGTGACCAGGCTATAAATAGATGAGTCACCAGCGTGTCATCAGATATATTTTTTTCTGAAGAGCAGTCCTGGGACATCCCAGTGCGGCAAAGAAGCGCAGCATCTCGTTCCGCTTTTTTCAGGGAACAAGGGTTACACATGTAACCCGAGACATTCCCTTTACAAAAAGCTTCACTAGGACACTTGCTAAAAGCGTTTTGGGAACGAAATACCAACGCCGCCGCACTGAGGCTGTCCGGACCCCTAGCCCTCTTGTGTGTGCTCACAAGAACGTGAGAGATCTCAGACATTAGCTTGAGATGTAGACTCAAGGACGTAAGATGAACATCAGGAGTAGCATGAACATCTAAACCATAAAATCTGATGAATGTGTGTGGAAAGGACCAGCCTGCCGCATCACAAACTTGTTCAGACATGAGCTTGAGATGTCGACTCAAGGACGTAAGAGCCCGGAGTAGCATGAACATCTAAACTATAAAATCTGATGAATGTGTGCGGAGAAGACCAGCCTTCCGCCTCACAAACTTGCTGCAGAGGGACCCCTCTAGCCAAGGCTTTAGAGGAGGCAACCCCTCTGGTGGAGTGAGCCCTGACACCTACTGGCGAAGCTTGACTGCACGCCTCATAGGCCAGGGCAATAGCATCCCTCACCCAATGCGACATAGTCTGCTTGGTAGCAGCCACCCCCCTTTTGCGGTCTCCATGGCAGATGAATAATTGCCCTGACTTATGCCACTGGGTAGTGCGGTGGACATAAGTCTGAAGTGCACGGACTGGGCAGAGTCCATGAAGTCTTTCCTGCACCGGCGTTAAAAACGGCTGGGAGCAGAAGGCTTCCAGAGTGACAAGATGTAGTGTCGAGAAAGGCACCTTAGGAAGGTAGTCAGGATGAGGATGCACAATTGCTTTAGCCATACATGGGGCAAATTCTAAACAGGCCAGCAAAACAGACAGAGCCTGTAGATCCCCAATCCTCTTAAGAGAGGTAATCGCCATAAGAAAGACCATCTTGAGAGTCAGAAGTCTGTCAGACGCTGACTCTAGAGGTTCAAAGAGGGTCTCAACCAGACCCTCCAGGACTATTGCTAAGTCCCATGAAGGAGTTCTGGTCCTAACAGGAGGCCTCAGTCGCATGGCTCCACGAATGAAGTGAGCGAGTAGAGGATGCCTCCCCAAAGGCACCCTGTCGAGAGTAGCGGGGCATATGCCTGCTGACAGTTTTTCCTGCAGAAAGTCCAGAACAGAAACAATCTGGCAGTTAACTGGATCTGCACCATGTGAACTGCACCATTTTCCGAAGACACCCCACTTATTGGTGTAGATTCTTCTGTTAGAGGGAGCCCTAGCACTTAGAATGGTCTCGATAACCTCAGGCGAAAGCCCTGTGTCCCTCAGTTGGTACCCTTCATGGGCCAAACATGAAGTTTCCACAATTCGGGCTGGGGATGAAATATCGTGTGCATGAGACAGAAAGTCCCTCCTGTCCGGAATCGCCCAATGCGAGCCGTCGAGGAGAGATATCAGCTCCGAGAACCAAACCCTGTTTGGCCAGTGAGGTGCTATCAGTAAGAGGTAATACCCTTGCTGGTGAACTCTGGCCAAGACTTCCGGGAGCAGAGAAACCAGGGGAAACGCATACAGACACATTCTGGGCCACGTATGAGCCATCACGTCCAGACCCAAGGGGGCTAGGTGACACAGAGAGAAGTAGAGGGGACATTGCGCAGTCTCTTGAGAGGCAAAGAGGTCCACTTCTGCCCGGTAAAATCTCTCCCAGATTTGTTGTACTACCTCGGGGTGGAGTGTCCACTCGCCTGTCAGTATGTTTTGTCTGGACAGAAAATCTGCTCCCACATTTAGGCGTCCAGGGATATAAATCGCCCTGAGTGACAGAAGCTTGCCCTGGGCCCAAAGGAGAATTCCGATGTGCCAGCAAATTCAGGTGGCAAGAACGTAGACCTCCTTGATGATTTATGTAGGAGACTGCTGCTTTGTTGTCCACCCGCACAAGGACATGGCAGCTTCTGAGATGTCGGAGGAAGTATTTCAGGGCCAGAAATACAGCCATCAACTCGAGACAGTTACTGTGACAACCGAGCTGACGACCCTCCCATTTCCCTTGAGCTGGACGACCACTTAAGACCGCTTCCCAGCCCGTCAGGGAGGCGTCTGTCGTTAGCAGCCTGCGACGATGAGACGCACCTAGAGTGGGACCCAAGGTAAGAAACCAGGGTCTGAACCACATAGTTGCCTTAGGGGACTGGCCCTTGGATGAAACCCCCAGGCTTTTAGCCACAGCTGGAGCAGTCTCATGTGCAGAAGGCCCAAAGTGATCACCATGGACGCAGATGCCATGAGACCTAGTATTCGTTGATACTGACGAGCAGTGCAACCTTGACCTAGCCTGACTGCTCAGGGTGTTCTGTATGGAAATGATTCGAGCGGGAGACAAATGTGCCCGCATCGTGATCAAATTCCACATAACTCCCAGATAGGTAATTCCCTAGGTGGGAGAGAGAACGGTCTTTGACGTTGAGTCTCAGACCCAGAGAATATCGAGCTAAGACGATATCCCTATGCTGATTTGCCAGTTCTTTGAACTGCGCTAGGATCAGCCAGTTGTCTATGTAATTCAGAATGCGGATGCCCCAGAGTCGCAAAGGAGCCAGTGCTGCATCCATGCATTTCATAAATGTGCGGGTTAATAGGGCTAGGCCAAATGGAAGAACCCGATACTGGAAGGTTTCACCCCCGAAAGCGAACCTCAGGAACTTCCTGTGCTGTGGCGGAATTTTTATATAAAGATATGCGTCCATGAGATCGATGGTGACCAGTCAAACATGATGTTGGGCTTGTGACATGATCGTCTTGATAGTTAGCATCTTGGACTTGAACACCCTGACTGAGCAGTTCAAGCCTTGAAGATCTAAGGTCGGACGCAACCCCCACCCTTCTTGGGAACCAGGAAGTATTTGCTGTAATAACCTGAATCTTTCTCTGGAAGGGGAACATGTTCCATGGCTCCTTGGACCGAGAGATTTCGCAGTTTTTTCCACAGTAGAAATGCCTGCTCTGGTTTACGGTAGTGGGAACCACGCCATTGAAATGCGGAGGGAGGCGGGCGAATTTAATTCTGTAGCCATTTCCTACTGTTCTTAGGACCCACATAGAAATACCTGACAGAAGTTTCCACGCTGCCAGGTTCTCTGAGATGGGCATTAATTCTGACACTTCCTGTTGAGGGGATGCCGAGTATTCCACGTCCTGGATTAAGGCAGGAAGCAACGGTACACTCAACTCTTTGTTGGAAGCCTCTATCACCCGAAACACCAAAGGTGGCGGGAGTGAAGAGGTTTTGTGAGGGTATCGGGAGGGCCGAAGTGGATGATACATCCGCATCATCCCGAGGGGAACTACACCCTGGGGCTGGGTACAAGACCGTCATGGTTTTTTTCTCTTAGAAATCACGCCCCTGAGGTCTTGCTTTGGGGGCTGCTAAGGGCGACGAACTGGACCCCAGTCTTTACGAGGGGGAGCACGATTCGCCACACTTTGTTTTTGAGCCTCCCGTGTAGAAGGACCGGGACGGGGCTGGGTGGCGACGGCCCCTCTCCCTGAGTGTGGCGAGGAAGGAATTGCCCTAAGGCTTCCTCGTGACTTTTTGCCTCCTGGAACCTGGTGATAACTATATTAATAGTGTCACCAAATAAACCAGAAGGCAAAACCGGGGCATCGGGAAGGAAAGTTTTTGTCCTTGTCTCTGATGCCTGATAGGTTAATCCATAAGTGACTCTCCGTGCTGACTAAAGTAGAAAGACCAGCCAATGGTGCGGGCCGTCTGCTAAGTCGCGCAGAAAGACGGATCCATGGCTCGATGAAGCTCAGAGAAAGCCTCTTCATCGACCGAGGTGCGCACACTCGGGTCCTTCAACAGATTAGCCTAGTGCGCCTGTAACACTGCCATAGTGTACAGGGCAGCACCAGCCTGACCTGCTGCCTGATAAGCGTTCCCCACAAGCGTGGAAGTCGCCCTACACAGCTTTGTGGGGAGAGTAGGTCTCTTTAGCGATGATGCGGAGCCAGGCGAGAGAGAACCCGCAAGGTCTCTTCTACCGCTGGCATCACCGAAATGTTTTTTTTTTTTCCCCGAGCTTCAGCACCCATGATAGTTGAATATGTCAACATCGAGGGCACGAAGACACAGGAAGTATAAAGATTCCTCCATGAATTAAAGTACTTATGGAGGTTATAGAAGAAAGGAAGGGACTGATATAGAGTTCCCTTCCCTCTTTTATTTATTTAATTATTTTGGCCACCAGACAGAAATTTGTCGGCTCTCGGAAGTAAGCAAGGCGAGCACGAAGCATTTTGACCGAAAGTAGGTCGTAATGCGCGCACCCACCCTGCCCCAATGCGAGAGCAGCATGCACTTCCTCCAAACAAACAAAGCAAAACGGATGCGTGTCCCTTTCAGCCATAGAGTGTAAACAAGGAAACATGCATCGTTTGCTCTGGCTTTCAGTCATTCTCTCTCTATTTCTATAAATATATAAATATTTTTTCTTTTAGAAAGCAGAGAAAGGAGAAAAGGTTCACTGCGCACTGCCTAACCAAGTTCTAACTCTCTAGCAGAGCAATGAAAGTTTTGACAGACTTGTGAGACACACAGACACAGAATGCTCTGAAGAAAATGGATCTGATGACACGCTGGTGACGCATCTATTTATAGCCTGGTCACAGGTGCATCCAATGATCTCACCAGCCGAGGCTATAAATTCCGGACAATGTTCATTGACGTGTTACACACATATTCACAGCTGGTCACAATGCAGGATTGTTCCCAAAGTGCTTTTAGCAAGCGCAGCATCCTAGTGAAGCTTTTTGTAAAGGGAACATATGCAGATGGAATCAACTGGCTGTAAGGGAAAGGACACAATTATTCCTACAAGTACACTGACATGAAAATCAGACTCAAATAAAAATATAAATCATAAGAACTATCTTGCTTCTGCTGTGATCCAATGTCATCACTCAGGACAGGATGAACTACCCTCCCCAACAGATTATTGTTAGTAAAATATACATGTTTATCTTAACATCAATTAAAAGATAAATAAAGAGAGTTATATTTGTGCTGAGTTCTATCTGAGAAGTTTTATCTCTTTAATTCTTTACATTTAGTCCTTTAATGCACTGCTGCTACAGCCTTCAAAGTACTATTTGTTCACTGTCGGACATGAAAAATCCTTTGCTGTTGTGGCAGCGGGGGCGTGGTCAAGCGTCCGTCTGGGGGAGAAAGCGGTAAGGGCGCTTGCACCTGAGCCAAATTATGTCCAACACCTGTCTCTGATTTCAGTGAGCATGGGGAGAGCGGCATAAAAGTGGCCACAGAACCTCCATTTCGGACAGAGAGAGCGCTACACACACATGCATCAGTCCAGTGTTGACGTGTACCATCTTATAGAAGAACCCTTTATGTTGTTTAAAAAGTTTTGTTAATTGTAAGGAGGAAGTTGTGTACGACACTGTGGCCATTAAAAGTTCTCTTACCTGCAAGCCTACGTCTATATGCCTGCTTCCACACTGGTGCCGAAAGCTGAATTGAACCAGCTGCAGTATGCCCCATGGAGCCCTCCCAGTTGGCCGAGATCCTCCGGTCCCTTGCCAGCATGCATCAGACGCACCAACATTCCCTGATTGAGCTACGCCAAGACCAGGACCGGCATTTTTTCTAAATCCTGCGGGGTCAATCAGAGGACCGGCACGCGATCCGGAGCCTCCTTGCCCAGGAGAGAGCCCCGACTGCGTCCTCCGATGCCCACTCCCAGCTGCTCCCCCCCCACGCTTCTGAAAATGGGGGCGGAAGATGACGCGGAAGCCTTCATTGATCTCTTCGAGAGGACAGTGGAGATCTGGGGGCTGGCCGCGTGAGCAATGGGCGATGCCACTACTATCTGGCGAAGCGCAACTTGCGGCCCAACAATTGCCGGTGGTGAATCTTCTATCCTACGCGGATCTAAGGAAAGTTATCCTGCAGAGGATGGGTCGCAGTCCGGAACAGTATTGCCAGCTGTTCCGGTCTTTGAAGCTGGGGAAAAACGACCGCCCGTTAGCTTTTTCTCAGCGGCTCCGAAACTCGTGTCGGAAATGGCTGCTGGCAGGGAGTTCCGACATCGAGCAAGTGATCGATCAAGTGGTACTGGAGCAGCTGATCCATGCACTGCTGAAGGGGACAGCGGAATGGGTCCAGTGCCACCGCCCGACGTCGCTGGAGGAAGCTGTCCAGCTCGCGGAGGACCACATGGCGGCATACACGAGGGCGGAAGAGCCCTACTCTCTCTCTCCCTCTCTCTCTCTTCCCCCTCCCCCTGTGTGTTACCCCTCTTCCCCTCACTCTGTTCTCTCCCCAGAACCAGTTCCTGCCCCACTTAGGCAAGGAGCTCCACTAGCATGACCAGTTCCCCATGCCAGGCAGTGGACGACCCCCACCCCTATAGCATATCTCCGCTCTCCCCCTCAGGTGGAAGCACCCGCCGACACAGGTGCGGGCGTGGCGTCTGGGCCGGCCTGCTGGTGCTGTGGGGATCCGGGGCACTTTCAGGATCAGTGCCCGGTGATGGAGATGGCGACGGTGGTCTGGATCCCCGAGGCTCCACGGGCTGCCCCTGAACGAGCCGGAGCGTACCGGATTCTGGTAAGAATCAAGGGGGGTACTTACTTGGTACTTACTTACCAAGCATTGGTGGACACTGGTTGTAATCAAACCACGGTCCACCAATGCTTGGTTCAACATGGGGCATTGGATACGCACAAAATGGTGAGGGTGAAATGTGTGCATGGGGATATTCACAAATACCCCGTGGTGACTACAAAGCATAGAGTGGAGGCCGCGGTTAGTTCCCGCCTCACCCATCCGCTGATTTTGGGAACCAATTGGCCTGAGTTTAAAGAGTTATTAAGGGGAATATGTGCGGATGGGTCCTGCAGGAAACCAAGGGGATGTGTTATGTGTGATTCACTCACAGGGGAGGCGGAGCCAGGGCCGTCTTCGTCTGCTCCATCTCGGGATGACGCGAGTGAGAGGGAGGTTGCAGCCCCTCCCATTCTCAGGGGATTCCCCGAAGGGGATTTTCCTCTGGAGCAATCGCGAGACGAAACCCTCAAGCATGCCTTGGACCAAGTGAGAGTTATTGATGGTCAACAACAAATGGTCAATGTCCAGGGGTCGCACTTTCATATCCCCACTTCGCGATTAGAAATCGTGCACGAGGATGCTAGAAACTGGGATAAGTGGCTCGACCCCTTGTTATTTGCAGTCCGAGAGGTCCCGCAAGCCTCCACTGGCTTCTCTCCTTTTGAGCTGCTATATGGGCGGTGCCCGCGCAGTGTACTTGATGTCCTGCGCAAAGCCTGGGAGGAGGGGCCTATAGACAGTAAAAACAAAATTCAGTACGTCCTTGATCTCAGAGCAAAACTCCACACCTTGGGAAAACTAGCACAGGAGAATTTGCTCCGAGCTCAAGAACGCCAATGCCGGCTGTATGACAGGGGTGCTCAGCTCAGGGAATTTGCACCGGGAGATAAGGTACTTGTATTACTCCCAACATCGAGCTCTAAATTACTCACCAAGTGGCAAGGACCCTTTGAGGTCACACGACGAGTGGGTGATCTCGATTATGAGGTATAACGAACCGATGGAAGGGACGCACGTCAGATCTACCATTCTCAATCTCCTGAAATTGTGGAGGGAGGTGGCCTCTGTAATGTTGGCTACGGTAGTCTCGGAGAGGGCAGAGCTCGGACCGGAGGTAAATAAAAGCTACGATCACAACACCCTGGTCATTTGCGGAGACCACCTCTCACCGTACCAACTTGCAGAAGTTGCCGAGTTGCAAAAAGAGTTTACAGATGTGTTTTCCCCTCTACCGGGTCATACAAACCTCATACACCACCACATTGAGACCAAGCCAGGGGGTGGTGGTACGTAGCCACCCCTATCGCCTGCCCGAACACAAAAAGAAAATAGTTCAGGAGGAATTGGATGCGATGCTGGATATGGGCTTAATAGAATAATCCCACAGTGATTGGTCCAGCCCGGTCATTCTTGTTCACAAGAGTGACGGGTCGGTTCTCGTCTGTGTGGATTACAGAAAAGTCAAAGCGGTGTCTAAATTTGACACGTACCCAATGCCCCGTGTTGATGAGTTGCTCGATCGGTTAGGTACGGCTCGCTTTTATTCGACATTGGATTTAACAAAGGGTTATTGGCAGATCCCCTTGACACCAATCTCCCGCAAAAAAACAGCCTTCACCACGCCGTTTGGATTGCACCAATTTGTGACACTTCCGTTCGGTTTGTTTGGGGCTCCGGTGACGTTTCAGCGGCTCATTGATAGTATCCTCCGGCCGCATTCGGCTTATGCCGCTGCCTATTTAAATTACATTATCATCTACAGTAATGATTGGCAGCGGCACAAACAACACCTGAGGGCAGTCCTGAGGTCGCTGCGGCGGGCGGGGCTCATGGCAAACCCCAAGAAGTGTGCGATTGGGTGTGTGGAGGTACGGTATCTGGGGTTTCACTTAGGTCATGGCCAGGTGCGTCCCCAAATTGACAAGACCGCGGCGATTGCGACCTGCCCAAGACCAAAAAGGGGGTGAGGCAGTTCCTGGGGCTGGCTGGCTATTATAGGAGATTTGTGCCTAATTATTCACTTCAGTGGAAGTGTTTTCCCAGCTTGAACTGATGCCTGAATCCTCCATGAACTCAACCGGCGGAAACAAGCGTGCTGGTGAATGGGAGGTCCGTGGGGGTTCACCTGGCAGAAATTATCCCTCTGAAGCCCCCAAATTGGCCCCAGCGCTAGCCACCATGGCATTGTGCACGTAAGAAGAAGGACCCGGGTGGGGAGTGGGAGGAGGATCAGGTATCGATCACAGCGTCAGCTGTTACAGTCTGATGCAGAGGACTCGGCCGGGCTCCCACCATCTGTTACAATCGGCCATTCAGAAGCATTGTGGTGGATTGGAACTCTCCACCCTGCCCTGAGTGTTCGCGGCTAGTCGACTAGTTCAGTCACACACAGCCACTCTCTGCACCAGTTCATTTCCTTCCGGGAGTGCATGAGGAGCTCACTAAGTCATGGCGGGCACCTTTTTCTGCCCGGTCCCGTCTCACGAGTTCTTCTGCTCTCACTACTCTTGATGGTGTGGCGGCCAGGGGATTCAAGGAGGTTCCTCAGATGGAGCACGCGATTGCGGTGCACCAGTGCTTGCAAAATGCTGCCATCTGGTGGAATCATTCTAGGCTCCCATCCAAGACCTGTAAATTCATGTCATCTCTGACGGCCAAGGCTTACAGTGCTGCTGGACTGTCCGCCTCTGCCTTGCATGCCATGCCCCTCCTGCATGTCCACCAGGCCAAGGCACTGAAAAAGCTGCACAAGGGTAGTCCTGACCCGGGATTGATGCAGGAGCTGTGCTCAGCGACCGACCTCACCCTATGGGCAACAAAGGTTACAGCACAGGCTCTTGGGCAGGCAATGTCCACTATTAACCTTGCAGAGATGAGGGACACCAACAAGGTTCGCTTTCTTGACGCCCCCATCTCTCAAGATGGCCTGTTCTGCAACACTGTCAAGGAATTTGCCCAGCAGTTCTCGACAGTCAAGAAGCAGATGGAGAACATCCAGCACATCCTGCCCCAGCGTGATTCCACCTATAGGCCGCCAAGATCCCGCACCAGAGAATCTTTTATTTCCTTTTGTTATGATTTTGCTGCATGCCTAAGGGGCACCGGCACTTTCATTTAAAAAAAAAAGAGTGGTTTCCTCATTCTCTGGGTCACACACTCGGTGTCTATGGCCATCATTGTCATGACAGCCGTACATTGAGCACTTGCAGCAGGGGCACTGTGGATGCGAGTCCTCTGCCTTCACACACTCAGCTGCGACACACACATACACATGATCAGGTGTATGTGACGCACCACAAGGACTCTCAGCCTCCTCTCCCATTGCAGACCGGTCCTATGGTGGGTATGCGGCGTGAGGTATGTGCTCTAACATTTCTCTCAGCACTGCCACGAATTCAGGACAAGAGGTCTCTCAACGTGGCAGCTCCAACTCCGCCCTGCCGTGAGGCCCCATCCACAGGTATGTCAAAGATGATTGTCTCCTTTATGCCCCTTGCACGGAGTCTGGAGGCGTGGTTAGCGCTCTCCAACCCATCGTGCTGTCTGGTCAGGACAATCTGACTTGGCTACGCGATTCAGTTCGCCAGGCGCCCGCCCAGGTTCAATGTTCTGCGTGCGGAAATCGCAGTGCTTCTAGAGAAGGACTTGATAGAGCCTGTCCCTCCAGCCAAGATGATGAAGGGGTTCTACAGACCCTTCTTCATCGTACTAAATAAAGTAGGTGGGTTGCGGCCAATCTTAGACCTGCAAGCTTTGAATCAGGCCATGCACAAGCTCCCATTCAAAATGCTAATGCAGAAGCGCAATCTGTCATTCGTCCGGCATCAAGATTGGTTCCTGGCAGTAGACCTGAAGAACGAATACTTTCATATCTCGATTTTGCCTCGACACAGACCGTTCCTTCAGTTTGCCTTCGAGGATCAGGCATATCAGTACAAGATCCTCCCCTTCGGTCTGTCCCTGTCACCTTGCATCTTTACGAAGTTAACAGAGGCAGCCCTTGCCCCGCTAATGGCTGATTCTAGCTCACTCTCAAGATTTATTGTGTGCGCACAGGGACCTGGTGCTCAGACATCTCAGCCGATTGGGACTTCAGGTCAACTGGGAAAGAGCAAGCTCTCCGCGGTGCAGAGCATCTCTTTTCTCGAGATGGAGTTGGATTCAGTCACTATGACAGCACGCCTCATGAGCGAGCGCACTCAGTCGGTGCTGAATTGCCTGAAGTCATTCAACAGCAGTCCCACTGAAACTATTTCAGAGGCTTCTCGGGCATATGGCATCCTCAGCTGCGGTTATGCAGCTCGGGTTGATGCATATGAGACCACTTCAGCACTGTCTTCAGACTCGAGTACCGAGATGGGCATGGCACCACAGTAAGCATCGCATGGCTATCACGCCGATCTGTAGGCATATGTTCAGCCCTTAAACGGACCTTGCATTTCTACGGGCAGGGGTTCCCCTAGAACAAGTGTCCAGGCATGTCATTGTCACAAAAGACATGTCCAAGTCAGGCTGCAATGGACAATGGGGTTCCTGGAAAGTACCTCGTCTGCGTTGGCATATCAACTGCCTCGAGTTGCTGGTGGTATTGCTGGCTCTGCGGAGGTTTCGGCCTTGATGCAGGGCAAGCACGTGTTAGGACAACATAGTGACGGTAGCATATATAGCAAATCTCTTTTGTAAGTCGCTTTGGATAAAAGTGTCTGCCAAAAGAATAAATGTAAATGTAAATATATAAATTGCCAAGGCGGATTACGCTCACGTTGCATGTTTCAACTCTCCCGCCATCTCCTCCTTTTGAGTAAGCAGCAACTGAAGTCGTTGTGGGCCACTCACATCCCAGGACAACTTAATCGCGCAGCGGACATACAGTCGCGAGTGAATGATGCTCAGGGGAGAGTGGAAACTCCACCCCCAAGTGGTTCAGCAGATTTGGAGTTGATTCGGCAAAGCGTCCTGTATTCTTTCCAGGAATCCTCCCACTGCCTGCTATGGAACTCCCTGGCCGAGGCCCCACATTACTCTGCATGTATGCGTTTCCGTCAGTGAGCCTGCTTGCACAGACTTTGTGCAAAGTCAGGGATGATGAAGAGCAAGTCGTGTTAGTGGCACCGTACTGGCCCACCCAGGCTTGGTTGTCAGAGCTCATGCTCCTCATGACATCCCCTCCTTGGCGAATTCCCCTAAGGAAGGACCTCCTTTCTCAGAGGCGGGGCACCATTTGGCACCCGTGTCCAGAACTCCTGAAGCACCATGTATGGTCCCTGGACTGGATGCGAAAGACCTAAGTGGGCTACCACCGCCGGCGGTAGACACTATCACTATCCCTCTATGAGGCAGCTGTATGCTTTTAAGTGGCATCTGTTTGCGAGTTGGTGTTCTTCCCAAGGTGAAGACCCACAGAGATGCGCAGTCAGGTCAGTGCTTTCCTTCCTACAGGAGGGATTAGAAGGGGTTGCTGTCCCACTCCACCTTAAAATTGTATGTGGCCACCATAGCAGGATGCAGTCCTGATCGTAAGACCTTGGGGAAACACAACCTGATCATCAGGTTCCTTAGAGGCACCAGGAGGTTGAATCCTCCTAGGCCATGCCTCATTCCCTCCTAGGACCTCTTTGTAGTTTTGACGTGCCTGCAGAGAGCCCTGTTTGAGCCCCTGGAGTCAGTTGAGCTAAAAGCTCTCTCACTGAAGACGGCCCTCCTGACAGCACTCACTTCCGTTAGCGATACATGCCTAGAGTTCAGTCTGGTATACTCTCAGTTTCCCTATACTCGCTGAGCTACCAAGGCCCCCACTTGCCATTTTCAGCTACACACAAAGCGTTCAGAAGCGTGATGTCACTTAACTACTGAACATATAAATGGACATGAAATATTTATTTGCATTGAAATGTTATATAAGAAAAAAACCCCAGTTAAAATTCCATCTCAGGTGTGCTCTGATAGGATGACTCGTAGCAGCTAACTAAGTCAGTGCTTAACTTGGTTGCACCAACTGTTCTTAAGGCAAGACTTAACTAACAGGTCGTAAGCTCTCCATAATGTAATGGGTTGCCACATAATATGACGTTTACCTGTATTTATCCAATAAACTGCCTTAAAATTTGTACACAGAAGTGTTAAAATAGCTGTCAGTTTCAATTTGATCTTGGTTGATGCTCACACCTTGTTTGTTCACGTAACTGTCAGCTCAACAGTAATAACTTTTAACAGTAATAAATTATATCCCCATTAAAATATAAGTAATAAAAGTAGATATAATAAATAGTATATTTGCCCTGTGTACTATTATAGGAACTGTATCTAAAATAAATGGGGGTGATAAATATATACTAATACAACAGACTGGAAAAATAGACATTTATTTATTTTAATATCCTATATATATTTTGAATGTTTTGAAACATGACACCGGGCAACGCATCCTGAAAACTGCACCATTTGAACTGTTTCATATTGAAGAGATGCTTAAAAGTAAGTTTTGTTTTCTCTCTCTCTCTTAAATGTCAACATCATAATGTATGTCCAAATGATTGATGCCTGTCATGCAAAAAATGAGCTCACTGATGTCATAAAATATTCCATCCTGCTCAGATGCTTCCGTAAATTTTTTGTTTATACGTAGGGTCACTTCCTACTACATTTAATGGTGCAATGCTCACATATTTAGTAGTGTGTAAACTGTTACTTCGTACCCATTTACGCCACAACTACATTTACGCATTTGGCAGACGCTTTTATCCAAAGTGACTTACAGAGCACTTATTACAGGGACAATCCCCCCGGAGCAACCTGGAGTTAAGTGCCTTGCTCAAGGGCACAATGGTGGTGGCCATGGGGTTCGAACCAGCGACCTTCTGATTAGCAGCCCTGTGCTCTAGCCACTATGCCACCACCACTCCTACAACTAGGCTAAATGGTCCTAAATTCTCAGCGTAGGGTTGCACCAGCTGTGGGTAAATTCTCACGTAAGTTAGGACGTAAAGTTCACACTAAGGGCTTAGTAACTACTAGTTAGTTTGTAACTAAGTCAGTGCGCAATTTGGTTGCACCACCTGTTCTTAAGGCAAGACTAAACTAGCAGGTCATAAGCAATCCGTAAAGTGATGTGTAGTCGCATATTATGACGTTTACCTGTATTAATCAAATAAATAGCCTTGAAATTTGTACAAAGAAGTGTCGAACAGTTAACAAAAAATGGTCCTCAGAACGTCCCCTTTGTTGATGTTCAGAGGACCTTTTTTGTTAGCTGGGACTTTCACTTAAAGTCTTTTAAACGTCATTTAATTTTACTTTTTGGCTGACCAAAGAAAACAGACACGTGAGAAATTGTAAAGAACAAAGTATTTATTTTATTTTGAACAATTGTAAAGTGTGTGTGTGTGTGGTGTGTGTGTGTGTGTGTGTCAGCTGTGGGGTTATTCCGATGGCAATTCTTTCCGTTGGCTTCTAAACTAAAAAAACGAAATAAACACATTCAGTAGTGTTATGATTTAATATGTCAAAAATGTTGTCTTGCAATGAAAGCCCTAATAATGTTTTTAAGGGTGAGGGAGACAAAATTCTGTGTTAAAACCGAAAGCATGCTCAAATCTTTTTTAACCTAATATTTTACACGTGTACATGTTGTACATGTTTATGTCATCATTATTGGCATGAACAGTTCACTCAAATGTTAAAGTGGGTAAATTTGGACAGTTGTTACCCATTGTGTATGTGTAAATGCAAACGTCATTGTCACAGTCTGTCTGCTCCACGTTCAAGGACTCTTATTTTGAAGTTCTCTCCCTCACTACATTTCCCAGAAGTCACTGCCCTGATCACTTCCTCGTTATCCCTATCTGTATGCCATTCCCTCATTAAGTTCCTTGTGTGTATATAGACCTTCTAGTTCTGTTCTTTGCTTGTCAGTCCTTGATTGAACGGTAATGTTTGGATTGTGATGTTTGTAGTCATGTATTGTTAGTGTTTGCTCTACTCCAGTGTTTGCTCTACTCCAGTGTTTGCTCTACTCCAGTGTTGGTACCACTCCAGCTTTGTGATTAAAGGATTTAAAGTTCCTACACCTGCGTCTCCTATCCTCCTTGAATCCTTAGGACTCCAAACATTACAGTCATACTGCTCGATCTGATGAGCTCATAATGTAACTCATAAAGTAGCTTCGTTTCCATGGAGAGTTTGTCACACGCATCTCGGAGACAGCTAAAGAGATCATGTACACACAGTATGAAAAATACCCTATATGTTTTACTGTGACATCAAGTAATGTAAGTTGTTTAATGACATATATATATTGTTTTTATTATGATCTTTGATATCATTGATATTATTGTCTGCAGTATAAAGCGAAATAAACATTTTGTTAATTAAGTGCGACTTTTGGTACTCGATTACGCGTGCATTTGCTCTTGATCCTGATTAAACTGGTTGCATGACTGAGTCCCCCGCCAATCAATTTTATAGCCTATATTATTTGTAAAGTGTTCTGCCATCTACTTGTTTAATGTTGAAACAATTGTGTATAGTGTAAAAGCAAATGCTAAAATATACTGCTCAATCTCTTCTACAGCCATGTAGGCTTAAAAATAAAAATAACTTGAGTAATTGCGCTCATAATCTAGTGTCGTTTCCAGGGCGACCTTGTCACATGGGAATTTCAGTCGCAGATCAGAGATCATTAGCTCAGCGCGTGAAAATGGCCTCTGTTCATGTTTTACTGTGACATCAAGTAATATGACTTGACATATGTTGATCTGTTTATGATCTTTGATATTATTATGATATTATTGTCTGCAGCGTAAAACGAAAGAAATGTTTTGTTAATTACATGCTACATAAGTTTGCGACGCATGACCCATAGCTATAATAACGACACACAGGTACAAATTATAATATATTGTGTAAAAAGTAGATCTCTTAGTGCAGTCTCCATGAAATGATCACTGATGTTGTTTGTGCTGTCTGCCTTTGAATGCAAGAACTGTTGTTTGATTAGTATTCCATATTAACCATTTTATAGACTATAATATATGTACAGTGTTTTGCCATACATCCATAATGCACTCACCTGATTAGCTGTTTTTGCATGATCTGGGGCATGTTTTAGGATAACAGCAATCATTTCCTCCACACTCTGGGATTTTTGGTGTTGGTATGCCTTACTACAGGCACCTTGATTCAATACAGAGATCGCAGTTATTGAAGCTAGAACTCAGATGTAGAAATTTCTATTCCAAAAGCATCAAACATTAATCTTGTTTTCAAAATAGACCATTAACTGCTATTAATATTTATGTACTGAGAACTAACAACTTTTAGTCATTAGTGGCAAGTTTTTAAACTTATGTATGATGACATCATTCATTAGGAGGTGCTGAAATTTAAGTTTTCCCTTTGTCCCTTCATTTTTTTCCTCCTGGGACCTCTCTGTGGTTTTGATGTGCCTGCAGAGAGCCCTGTTTGAGCCCCTGGAGTCAGTCGAGCTAAAAGCTCTCTCATTGAAGACGGCCCTCCTGACTGCACTCAAATCCATCAAAAGGGTTGGGGACCTGCAGGCATTCTCTGTCAGCGATACATGCCTAGAGTTCGGTCCGGTATATTCTCATGTGAACCTGAGTTTTCCTATACTCGCTGAGCTACCAAGTCCCCTGCTTGCCATTTTCAGCTACACACAAAGTGTTCAGAAGTGTGATGTCACCTAACTACTGAACATATAAATGGACATGAAATAGTTATTTGCATTGAAATGTTAAGTAAGAAAAAAACACAGCTAAAATTCCATCTCAGATATGCTCTGATAGGATGACTCGTAGCAGCTAACTAAGTCAGTGCTTAATTTGGTCGCACCAACTGTTCTTAAGGCAAGACTTAACTAGCAGGTTAACTATCCCCAACTATCCCCAGATCCAGCTGATCCTTCTCGTAAGCCTAAAGCGCGCTTCGGCACCTCTTCGGTTCACAAGGGGGATTCTGAACCTCTGAACATTCCACGCACAATAATAAAGCGACTGAGGAATTACTCGAGGTGGTTACTTGGGCTGTGGCCAGGCTACAGTTAGACTGGCCACACGAACAAGAGACCACCCCCAAACGCTCCAAACTAGAAGACCGATTTCTGTCTGGTGGCCAAAAAAAAAGGAAGGGAATGCTACATCAGTCCTTTCCTTTCTTTGATGACCTCCATGACGAGCTCTCTCGTTCATGGAGGAAACCTTATACTTCCCATGTCTTCATGCCCTCGACGTCAACATATTCGACTATCGTGGGTGCCGAGGCACGGGGGTAGAAGAGACACTTGCGGGTTATCTCTCGCCTGGCATGGCATCATCACTAAAGAGACCCACTCTCCCCACAAAGCCGTGCAGGACCACCTCCACGCTTGTGGGGGAAGGCTTACCAGGCAGCAGGTCAGGCTGGTGCTGCCCTGCACATTATCGCAGTGTTACAGGCGTACAAGGCTGATCTGTTGAAGGACCTGAGTGCAGGCACCATGGTCGACGAAGAGGCTTTCTCTGAGCTTCGACGAGCCATGTATCTGTCTCTCCGTGAGACCAAGAAGTGTGCTCGTGCCATTGGCCGGTCTATGTCTGCTTTAGTCAGCACGGAGCGACAATTATGGCTCAACGTGTCGGGCATCAGAGACAAAGACAAAGTTTTCCTTCTCGATGACCCGGTTTCGCCTTCTGGCTTATTTGGTGATGCTATGAATGTAGTTATCACCAGGTTCCAGGAGGCAAAGAGTCACGAGGAAGCCTTCAGTCAATTCCTTCCTCGCCGCACTCAAGGGGAGGGGCCTTCGGCCACCCAGCCCTGCCCCAGTCCTTCTAGAAGGGAGGCTCAAAAACAAAGCGTGGCAAGTCGTGCTCCCCCTCGTAGAGAATGGGAGCCGGCTCATCGCCCTCAGCAGTTCCCAAAGAAAAACCTCTGGGCAGTCATTTCTAAGAAGATGTGTTTCTTTGTGGGTTCTAAGAACAGTAGAAAAAGGCTACATTATTCAATGGTGTCCTCCGCATTTCGATGGCGTGGTCTCCACTGCCGTGAAACCGGAACAATCATGTCTACTGTGGAAAGAACTGCAAAATCTCTTGGACAAAGGGGCCATAGAACATGTTCCCCTGCCAGAGAAAGAGTCAGGTTACTACAGCAGATACTTCCTGGTTCCCAAGAAGGGTGGGGGGTTGCGTCCGATTTTAGACCTTCGAGGCTTGAATCGCTCAATCAGTGCACTCAAGTTCAAGATGCTAACTGTCAAGACGGTCGTGTCTCAAATCCAACATCACGATTGGTTTGTCACGATCAATCTCATGGATGCATATTTTCATATAGAAATTTTGCCACAACACAGGATGTTTCTGAGGTTCGCTATCGGGGACAAAGCTTTCCAATATTGGGTTCTTCCATTCGGCCTAGCCCTATCACCCCGCATATTCACGAAATGCATGGATGCAGCACTGGCTCCTTTGCGACTCCAGGGCATCCGCATTCTGAATTACATAGATGAATGGCTGATAATAGCACAGTCACAAGAACTGCCAGTTCAGCACAGGGATATCGTCTTAGCTCATCTGGTTTCTCCGGCTCTGAGACTCAACGTCAAAAAGAGCGCTCTCTCACCCACTCAGGAAATTACCTATCTGGGCGTAGTTGAGTTGATGGTGGTATTTCTGCCTCTGAAATACTTCCTCCAGTATTTGAGAGGCTGCCATGTCCTGGTGCGGGTGGACAACACGCAGTAGTCTCTTACATAAACCATCAAGGAGGTCTACGTTTACACCAGCTCAACAGACTGACACGGCAGATTCTCCTTTGTGCCCAGGGCAAGCTCCTGTCAATCAGAGCAGTTTATATCCTTGGATGCCTGAATGTGGGAGCAGATTTACTCTCCAGACAGAAAATACAGACATGGGAGTGGAAACTCCACCCCGAGGTAGTGGAACAAATCTGGGTGAGATTTTACAGAGCGGAAGTGGATCTCTTCACCTCCCAACAGACATGTCCCCTCTACTTCTCTCTGAGTCACCCAGCCCCCCTGGGTCTGGATGCGATGGCACATACATGGCCCAGAATGCACCTGTATGCGTTTCCTCCGGTTTCTCTGCTCCCGGGAGTCTTGGCCAGAGTTCGCCAGCAAGGGTCATTCCTCTTACTGATAGCGCCGCGTTGGCTGAACAGGGTATGGTTCTCTGAGATAATGTCTCTCCTTGATGGCTCGCCTTGAGTGATTCCGGACAGGAGGGACCTTCTGTCCCAGGTGCAGGGGACAATATTTCATCCCCGGCATGAGCTGTGGAACCTTCATGTTTGGCCCCTGAAGGGTACCAACTGAGGGACACTGGGTTTTCACCTGAAGCTATCGAGACCATTCTAAGTGCTAGGGCTCCCTCTACTATAAGAAGTTACACCAATAAATGGGGTGTCTTTGAAAGATGGTGCAGTGCACATAATGTAGATCCAGTTAACTACCAGATTGCATCAGTTCTGGAATTTCTGCAGGAAAAATTGTCAGCAGGCACATGCCCCACCACTCTCAGCTCTATCGGCTTGCCACACCTTGATTGATGGGGTGCTGTTGGGGAGACATCCTCTGCTCGCTCGCTTTGTTCGTGGAGCCATGCGACTGAGACCTCCTGCTAGGACCAGGATCCATTCATGGGACTTAGCAATAGTTCTTGAGGATCTGGTTGAGGCCCCCTTCAAACCTCTAGAGTCAGCGTCTGATAAACATCTGACTCTCAAGATGGTTTTTCTTATGGCAATTACTTTAAAAAGAACTGGGATCTACATGCTCTGTCCGTCTTGCCAGCCTGCTTAGATTTTGCCCCAGGAATGGCTAAAGCAAATTTGTGCCCTCACCCTGACTACCTGCCTAAGGTTTCTTTCTCGACTGTACATCCGGTCACTCTCGAAGTCTTCTGCTCCCCGCCGTTTACAACACCGGAGCAGGAAAGTCTTCACAGACTTTGTCCAGTCGGTGCCCTTTAGACTTATGTCCACCGCACTAGCCAGTGGCGTAAGTCAGGGCAACTATTCATTTGCCATGGGGGCCGCAACAGGGGGTGGCTGGTACCAAGCAGACTATGTCGCATTGGGTGAAGGACACTATTGCCCTGGCCTATGATGTGCATGGTCAAGCTTCGCCAGTAGGAATCAGGGCTCACTCTACCAGAGGGGTTGCCTCCTCTAGAGCCTTGGCTAGAGGTGTCCCTCTGCAGCATGTTTGTGATGTGGCAGGCTGGCCCTCTCTGCACACATTCATAAGATTTGATTGTTTGGATGTTCATGCCACGCCGGGCTCTTATGTCCTTGAGTCAAAATCACAAGCCCATGTCTGAGACTTCTCGCGCTCTTGTGAGCACAACTACACAACCATAAGTGGTCCGGACATCCACAGTGTGGAGGCGTGGGTATTCTTGTTCCCTAAGTGCTAAATCAGCGCAGCATCAAAGTGTAGCTTTTTGACAGGGAACGTCTCGGTTTACTTAACTGTAACCCCTGTTCCCTGATAAAAGTGGAATGAGATGCTGCGTTTCGTTGCCGCACTGGGATGCCCCAGGACTGCTCTTCAGACAAAATACCTGTCAATGAACCTGTGACGCATCTATTTATAGCCCTTCTACAGGTGCATCCAATGATGTCACCAGCAGAGGCTATAAATGATTGCGTGTTGCACACATATTCACATCTGGTCACACCTAAAGTTGTTTCCAAAGTTCTAAATCAGCGGTGCATCTCGTTCCGCTTTTATAAGGGAACAGGGGTTACAGTTAACCCGAGATGTTCCATAGTAACTATTATTTTTATTAGTAAACTAATAGTAAACCAACCACAAAACCAAAGTAATGTTAATCTGCAAAACAAAACATGATTTCTGCATAAATCCATTATCATAGTATATTTTAAGGGATGTTTTTAAGGAATATCCACATTCCTTATGGTTAAATCCTATATGGGTTCATATTTTAGTTTAATTTTTCTTTTGTCTGAGTTGGAAGGTGTCAGGTCTGATGATAAAAGGGAACACATGGGTGAATGTATTTTGCAAGTGTTGTAATGGAAATGTCAAATGAGGGATGAAATAGGGATGGTCGCAAACTCTGGCCCAGACGAAAATTGGACTTGTAGTGAACGTTCGGAATGTCCTAGGAACGTCCACCAGCGAACGTTACGAAGCGGTCCAAATGCGGACCTAAGTGGACGTTCGCAACGTCCGGGGGATGTCCCCTGTTTGCTGGGTACATGGCAGAATTTGACTGACTAGAAAAATAATATAATTTGCAATAATTATATTTTCAAAAGAAATACTAAAAAGATGCAATAAAATGCCTAATTTAAGTCATTGTGTGTGACAGGGCGGAGGGCGGGCCAGGTCGTGATTATACACACCTGGTCCCTTATCAGGCTAATTAAGCCTCCGAGAGGATAAAGGCAGACTGCATAAGGTGGTGCGACAGAGAGAGATCGTTTACGGTCAGCTGACCTTCATGTGTGTTGGTGTCTTTTGTTAAAAATTCTCATTAAAGTTTTTAAATTGCCAAGCTGGTTCTCGCCTCCTCCTTGCCCATCTATATACCTTTACGCGGTGTAATAAAATAAAATAAAAAAATAATCCAACACTGAAAGTGTGATACATAAGCTGAGACAAAAGTTTTTGCGCCAAGATGGCATCTGCGTAGCTGAACCATTTCTGTCTCGCATAAACTTTTGTGCAAAACTTAGTCTATTTTTTCCTTCCTTGATTTTTGCGTTACTTCTACAAATGTCTTTATGTTTTGAATGATGCTACAACATTTTTAAGCTGGAATTGAGAATATTTGCCTTTTGGGACTGCTAAAATTGAACGTCTGCTGCGGCCTGCCGAGTGCGTTGACTGAAACTCACGTTGCTGAAACATACCCTGAGATAAATGGAAGAAATGGCGGAAAGTGTGAAGCGTGTGCATGATTATGCTAAACTCACCCCCGAAGTCGAAGAGGATTTAAGTATGGATTGTTTACCATCTTCAGACACCCCGATTAACAGCCCTCTTCCAAAGATACGACGGCAGGTGTCTGAGCCCTTAAATACCGAAATACTAAATGATATACTGAAGGCGATTGAGAGGTTGGCAAAAAAGCAAGATGATTTCATGGAGAAGCTACTGGAAATTGAAAGGTCTGTTACATCCAATTCGACCCTGATATCCTAACTCGCCACCAAAAGTTGATTCAGTTGCCAACAAAACGGAGAGGGCTGTAGCTAAAACTAACGAACTAGGTGTTCAAGTAGCGGCTGTGGTCACTGAAAACAAACAACTGTGGGAAAAAGTCGACGAACTGGAGGCATATAAAAGACGGTGGAATTTAAAAATGTCTGGTATTCCGGAGGAGGCAGGAGAAAACGTGAAAATGATCGCAATGGATATTGTTTCTCGAATCTCGCCGGGATTGAGAGACGTTCTTCAGACTTCCATTGATGTTGCACATAGAATCGGCCGAGAGCAGGAGGCGCGAGTCCACAGCGGATTATTGTGCAATTTTTGTCACACACTCATCGGGATCGCATCTGGATGGACGCAAAAAACTCTGAAGTCCTCAAACAGAAAGGCATCAAAATAACAGAAGATTTGACGCAACGGGCAAGGGAGACACGGAATAAACTGTGGCCGCTGGTAAGTCAAGCCAGGAAAGATGGAAAACGAGCTGGGTTCAAGGGATTGGTTGCCATTATTGATGGAAAGAAGATTACAGCGGATAATATGTGAATCATGTTAACGTTTGCCCTCTATCCTCTTATGGACTAAAAAAGTGACATTGAACCTTAGCTACAAGTAGGCCTATGGATGAAACCTCTTTGCAAAGATGGTGTCCTTTTTGTTCTCTCGTGGCATTTCCTTTTGAATGTTGGCCTATTAATGTTTGATATTCGGTTTGATATTCTCTAAGCCGTTTGATGCTTGATATGGAAGGTTAAAGAGATAAGTTTTGCACTTTGTTCCTTTTTGCATACTTAACTCGTTTGCCCTATAGGGTAGATTGTTCTTTTTTGTTTTTGTTTTCTGTTCCTAAATGTCTTTTAACTTTTCTTGTTTTTCTCTTAATGTTCGGGGGATTCGCGATCTTACTAAACGAAAAGCTTTATTTTTATTTTGTAATTCTAAAAGAAGAGATGTTTATTTTCTACAAGAAACTCATTCTAGTGTTAATGATGAGTCTTTTTGGTCAGCACAGTGGGGAGGTAAAGCTTTATTTTCACATGGGTCTACTCACTCAGGGGGAGTTGTAATTTTATTTAACCATAATTTTAATGGTAAAATTCTTGAGTCACACTTCTCCTTAGAGGACAGATGGATAATAGCTGTTGTTCAGTCTGGAGAAGCTGTTATTATCTTATGTAATGTATATGGCTTTAACAGCTCTAACTTAAACCATATTCTTTTCCAATCTTTATCTACAAAATTACTTGCATTAAATTTGAAATTTCCTTCATCAGTGTTTATTGTGGGAGGGGATTTTAATGAAGCTCCTGATCTGCATTTAGATAGATTCCCCCCAAGACTTAATGTTAATTCTCTTAATTTAGTTATAAATGATTTTTGTAGCAGGCTTTCTTTGTTGGATGCTTACAGACACGTCCATGGAAACAGTATCTCGTCATTTACATGGTTTAAAGCAGACATGTCACAAAAATGTAGAATAGACCTTTGGCTTATATCTGACTGCCTAGTTTCTTTTAATAGCTCCTGTACTATTTCTCCTGCCCCTCTAACTGATCATGCCTGTATCGATCTTGAAATATCTGAGGTTCGTAATAGTTTTCAGAGACCACCAGGATACTGGAAGATGAATACTTCGTTTTTGCAACTTCCTTCATATTGTTCAGGCATTAAGAACATTATCGAAAAATGTAAAATTAATTCAGACTCTGCTATTGCAAAGTGGGAACTTTTTATATATGAGTGAATTCTCTATACAGTTTGGTAAAAAAAAACATTCTAAGGCAAAGGAGTCGAGAAGCTCTGCGATCATAAAGGAAATAAATAATATTTTATGTCTGTCATCTCCCAGTGAACAGGACAGGGAGAAGTTGTATTTATTGAAGGAAGACCTTGATGTTCTCTATGCAGAAAAGGCCAAAGGTGCATTCATTAGATCAAGGGCAAAATGGCTAGAATTTGGAGAAAAGAATTCTACATATTTTTTTAATTTAGAAAAAAGAAGAGGCGAGTTAAAAAGAATCTCAACCCTTAATATTAATAGTAATCTCACTTCTGATGAAGGCAAAATTTCAAAGTTTGTATCTGACTTTTATCAACGACTTTATACTTCTTCTTTTCATGCTGAATTTTCTAATACATTTTTCTTGAAGGTGGATCCTTTTATTTCATCTATAAGTGAAGATAGTCATGCTGTTTGTGAGGGAGAGATAACTGTGGAAGAACTGGATATTCTAATTAAAAAGTCTCCATTTAATAAGAGTCCGGGCCCTGACGGATTACCGTTTGAATTGTATCGATCATTTTGGAATGATATAAAATATTTAATTTTAGATGTTTTCAAAGAATGTTTAGATCGGGGGGAATTATCCACATCGATGAAGCAAGGTCTTATTACCTTAATTCCTAAACCAAATAAAGATAAACAATTTTTAGATAATTGGCGCCCTATAACGTTGCTTAATTCTGATTACAAAATATTAGCTGCATTATATGCTAGGAGACTAAAACCCTGCTTAGATGATGTTATCTCACTCACACAATCTGGCTTCATGAAAGGTCGACACATTTCAAATAATATTCGTCTTGTTTTAGATCTTTTAGATTACTCTGAGTTAGTTAATGATGATGCGCTTATCTTATTCTTAGATTTCTACAAGGCATTCGATACAGTAGAGCATTCCTTTATGTATAATGCTTTAGGTCCAAAATTTATGAAAACTGTTCAGACCCTGTATAAAGACATCAATAGTAATGTATCCTTGTCTAATGGGACTTCACCACGGTTTGTCATTGAGAGAGGCATCAGGCAAGGCTGCCCTATTTCTCCTTTTTTGTTTCTGTTGGTTGCAGAGCTTCTTAACCTTTATATAGTGAATTGTTCGAATATCGAAGGCATCCAAATAGCAGACCGCACTATTTTAACCAGTCAACTGGCAGATGATACATGTATTTTCCTGAAAGATAAAAGTCAAGTCCCCATTATATTAGAGGCATTAAAACATTTTTCAAATGCCTCTGGCCTTTCTGTTAATCAGAGTAAATCAGAGATTATGACAATTCATCATTCTGCTATCCCAGATATATGTGGAATTAAGGTAAAAGAAAAGGTTAGGTATCTTGGCATTATAATCAATAAATGTCCACATGAAAGAGTTGAAAATAATTTTACTACGTGTGTACATAAAGCAAAAATGGTTTTTAATTGCTGGTCTCAGAGAAAACTGTCTATCCATGGACGTGTTCTGCTTTCCAAAGCTGAAGGAATTTCGAGGCTGGTATATCCTGCTCTCTCCTTGTATGTTAACTCTAAAATGTGCATAGATATTGACAGGGTCATATTTAAGTTCATTTGGAAAAACAGGACTGAATATATAAAGCGAAAAACGATTATTAGAACTCTTTCAGAGGGTGGGCTCAACATTCTTGATTTCAGTACTCTTAACATCATTTTTAAAATCAACTGGATAAAACATTGCTTGGCCCATAATAATTCTATATGGTTTTACATCCCCAATTTGTATTTGAAAAGAGTGGTGGGTTAAACTTTTTATTATCATGTGACTTTAAATGTAGTAAACATCCCATAAGATTATCTAATTTTCACAAGCAATCACTAGATGCATGGAAAATAGCCTTTAAACATCATTTCTCACCTCACACTTGTATAATATGGAATAACAAACATGTATTATCTAAAAGAAAAAGTATATATAAAAAAGAATGGTTTGATAAGGGAATTATTTTTATTTCCAACTTATTAAATTATAATGGTGAGATTTATAATTATCAACAATTTCGTGCTATCTCAGGGATTGAATCTACATGTAGAGATTACCATATGGTTGTTAATAACATCTCCATTAAATTGCTTCAGCTTGTGAAGCGCATCTCAGTTACAATTCAGTGTTGCGGCAGACTCCCAAACTTGTTATTAGAGGTGTTAATATTTTGGATATGAAGTGTAATAATTCTTACATTAGGAAGTGTCTTAATCAAGATATCAGTTGCTACCCTAAAGCAATTCTGAAATGGAAACAATTTTTTTCTTCTATACCCTCTTCTGAGATAATCTGGTCTGCAAGTAATACAATTTTACTGCCAAATAAGGTCAAGGAAACTCATTTCAAAATACTACACAGATATTATCCCTGTAATGCATTCCTTAATAAGTTTAAAAATGACTTCTCACCACAATGTTGTTTTTGTAATCTTGAACCTGAAACTCATACATTTATTTTGTAATTGTAAATACTCTGAAGGCTTTTGGAAGCAGGTATCTATGATGGTTTTTGATACATTTTACAAAATAATCAGAATAGATGAGGCTATGATCGTCTTCCTGGATTGTAATACTGGCTCAGATATAATTGATAACACATTAAAGTTAATAATTCTTCTTGGGAAGTTTCATATACATAAAGCTAAAGTAATGTCTATAACACCCTCCTTTCATTTCTTTTGTAAAGACTCATTGAAGTCAATCACTAGAAATAAGAAGTGCATAAAAACATCTCATATTTTGAAAAAAAATAATTTGTAGAACTTAATGTTTTACTCTGCACAATGTAAGAGCTGTTATGTTTCCCCCCCAATATCTGTTTGTCTTATGTTTGATGTTAAATGTCATTGTAAGCTTTTATAAAAAGTGAATAAAAAAAATAAAATAAAAAAAAAGCTGAGACAAAAACTGTGTGATGTCTGGCTGCATACACGACCATCAGCTCCGAAGAAAATTTCTGAATGAACTCGATGTCTTTCCCTCACGTTTATACCGTATGTTCGGGGATCAGAGGCAGATTCGGCGCTCAAGAGAGACCCCTAGTGTCGCTTCTTCAACACGACGTGGAAGTGAGCGACAGACAGGGAACCAAGTTTGTTTCTAAGAAAGCGAGAGACAGAAATTGCGGGGAAAGCGAGAGACATGATTGCCAGATTGCACAAAGTATTCATTAGGCGGACTATTTCCAATTTGCGCAAATATAAATCTCAAACTGGTGGTGTTTAGTCTCTTATCTGGCAACCCTGATCATGATGAACGCTTGTGGAGAAGCGTTAGGTCCCAATGCAAGTTAAATGAAATATCCAATAAAATATAAAAACGCTTTTACGATAAATGCGGGCCACATGAAACCACGTGGAGGGTCTGATCTCATCGTATGTTGCCCATGTCTGGGTTAGAGTCTCTGGTTCATGAGAAAAAAAGGGTGGCAGTAATGCACGAGTTTTGTTGTGATCTGCCATAAAAAACGAGGAAGAAGAAGAGAGAGAAACATGTTTCTCTGATCGCGGAAGACACATCTAAGAGTAGTTATTTTGACACTGATGGTTGCTGATTGTGAACCTCTGTTAAATCCGTGGATGTGGATGGTAAATGCATACAACATCCCCCAGATTTGGTGAGTTTCTAAAAAATATTGTGTACATTTCATTGGAACCGAATGTTACATTTATGTATTGTTATTCTGAAATGTTTGATGTATTTTTGTGCATTAAATGTTCAAATGTGCACAGTGTTACGTGATATTCCACTTGAATTGAAGTTTATGCTAAAATACACATGATCACATATTCATGTTAAATATGTACTGAGTGACATTATATCTACTTTAGATGCCACAAAAGTACATTCATTCACATACTAAATTCTATGGACTGAGAAGTTTATTTCACAGTCTGTGAAATGTTATTGAGCTGTTGTAGTGTTTAAGAAGTTGAATTGTTCTCATACTGACTTGATCCTGGTTATTGTGACTCCGTATTTTCTGTTTATGGGTTAATAATTCCATATCGGAGATGAATAATACAATGGTGCAGAACAGATATAATCCAAAAGATTAGCAAAAGCTCAAAACTTAAGTTATTAAACTACTAGTTAATATATCTAAATATCTATAAAATCAATATAGAAAAATAATTTAAACATTAAACTATACAATTAAACTATACAATTGAAATATAAATAAGTAAAATGGTAAAAAACTTTAAAATAATATTTTGAGGTTATTGGAAGGAACTCAAAGGATATCATTTCGCAATTCATTTGTGCTTTTATATTTTTTATTTTATTCCTACATTGTAATTTTCATTTCACATACATTTTTTCTAAGTATAATATAAATTGGTTCAAGACATTTTCCTGGTCTGTGTGTTTGTGTCATATCAGTCTTGCCCTCTGTAAAGAACCTAGACAGACAAACTGGTCCATTACCTGGTTTTCTGAAGTTCAGTGCATTATCAAGGTAAAAAGAGAACTGTTACAAGTATCTGTGTTTTGTTCAAAATGTATTGGGTTTTCAACCCGAGCATAATCTCTATTGAGATGCTTGGCATAAGAATTGAAATTATAATATGTTCGTTGGCTGTGGTTTTGACTGCAAACAATTGTATAATTCTGTCCATCAGAAAGTGCATGCACATGCCAGAGATATCTTTTAAGTTTCCATACATCTTCTGAAATTGATATTTTACACTTTGGACGGCTTGTCAATGGGACATGTTAGATTGTTATCACCAAGCATTTTGGTGACTTTGTTGTTCTTTGCCACAATAATGTATTGCACCATAGTAATGGGGTTCCTAAATGGACATGATGAGTTTTATGGTTTTCCACTGTTCTTTGAGGAGAATTATCCAGCAGGCTGGAAATGCTGGTTTCAATCTGTAAAAAATACAAGTAAAATACTTTTGAATCCTGAATGGTTTCTAAATTCTTGTGCGTTTACTTAAATTTAGGCGAAATAATGTGTTCATAAGAAAAAACATGTAAAAGCAGTTTATGGTTGTTTTCAGACCTCAAGCTTCAATGGCCATTTCAAGTGAAAATGCATATAAAGTCTGGGAAATTTGCTGTCTTCTGCCTGTTTCCATTCAAATAGCCTTAAAAATGGTATGTGTGATGCCATGCCTAAAAAAACACTTTGTCGCATAATTTTGGTTTATCGCAAAAATCTACCCTTAAGCCATTTCCATACAGAAATGAGTGTTCATCGCTAATTGTTTACCTTTTGCCTGATATCCTTAATTTTTTTTCCTCTGAAGTTTTGGTAAAATGGGGAAAGTATTGAGACAATTCATTGAAATTTGTCAGCTTACTGTCATTTTAAAAATAATATTTAAAAAAATAAGTACAATCAAATGATGGAATTGAATTCAAAAGGGAGCAGTTGCCCTTCTGATAGGACTGTAATATTCGTCCTGATGTTATGCCTATCGCAGGTCGCCACGTGTTCTGACCTGAAACCGAATTGTTATGGCCCTGTTCAAGTTGGCAACCTGCTTCAAGTAGTGGCGGAAACTTTCGGTTTTAGTAAAAGCACCATCTATCGATGTGTGTATGCTGTGTGAACGGATATTAAAGAAACATTGATACGGTATAATATCAGGGATTACATATGATACATTCCTGATATTCAATAGGCTATTTTGAACAATCATCTAATCTAAAGCATCGCCATCACAACTGCATTAGTATTGTCACAATCCCCTGTCGTCTGTCCTGTGTTTCTCCTGTCATCTCTCCTGGACTTCAGTTCCCATAATTCCCTGCCCTCATCACTGCCATCTGTCTGTCATTGTCTTCACCTGTGTCTAATTTAATCATCATTTCCTTGTGTATTTAAGCCCTGTTATTTTATCAGTCTTTGTCAGTTGTTGAATGTTTGGTATATGTGTATTGTCCATGTTTTCCAGGTCGTCAGCCGTGTTCCTGCTTGTTCCCTTCATTGATGTTCATTTTGTGTTTATTTAATCCCCTCGTGGATGTTTCTTTTGTTCCTTGTGTTTTGTTACTCTGTTCATCGTTTGTGTTGTTTAAAATAAAGCTGCAAGTAGATCCCCACTCTTCGTCTGCCCGCATTCGTAACAGAACAACTGACCGACAATGGATCTAGCAGCTCAGCAGGCGAACTACCGTTTACTCTGCCTCAAACAAGAGGACCGCCCAATAGAGGCCCATGTCCGTGAGTTTCTGGAGCTGGCTTACACTTCCGACTTCCCCGAGTTTTCCTTGGTGGCTTTCTTCAGGGATAATCTTAACAGTTCGTTAAAGGAGCGGCTGCCACCAGCGACCCCGCGCTGGACGCTCCGCGATTTTGTTGAAGAGACCCTGTGGATCAGCGGCTCTCTATTCACTGTGGACGTTGCGGGGGAGGACCCTACCTCTCCTCCCACTGTGGTCACCCCCCAGCCTTCCACTTGTCCCTCCACACCTGTTGCAGCCAGCGAGCCAATGCCCACACCTGCCACGTCCAACGTGTTGCCAGCCTCGTCTGTCCGGAGGAGGAGGAGAAGGGGAAAGGCTTCTGCGTCCCGGTCTCCGCCTGCCACGGCCGACGAGCCAACGCCCACGCCTGCCACAGCCAACGAGCTGGAAGTCGTTCCAGCGTTGCCAGCCTCGTCCGTCCCAGAGCCAGCGTTGCCAGCCTCGTCCGTCCCAGAGCCAGCGCCAGCATTGTCAGCCTCGTCCGTCCCAGAGCCAGCGCCAGCGTTGTCAGCCTCGTCCGTCCCAGAGCCAGCGCCAGCGTTGTCAGCCTCGTCCGTCCCAGAGCCAGCGCCAGCGTTGCCAGCCTCGACCGTCCCAGAGCCAGCGTTGCCAGCCTCGACCGTCCCAGAGCCAGCGTTGCCAGCCTCGACCGTCCCAGAGCCAGCGCCAGCATTGCCAGCCTCGACCGTCCCAGAGCCAGCGCCAGCGTTGTCAGCCTCGTCCGTCCCAGAGCCAGCGCCAGCGTTGCCAGCCTCGTCCGTCCCAGAGCCAGCGCCAGCGTTGCCAGCCTCGACCGTCCCAGAGCCAGCGCCAGCGTTGTCAGCCTCGTCCGTCCCAGAGCCAGCGCCGTCAGCCTCGTCCGTCCCAGCGCCAGCGTTGTCAGCGCCTGTAGCCTCAATCGTCCAGAGGAGGAGGAGAAGAAAGTCCCCCAGGGCTCCGCCTCTCGAGCCTCCCAGAGCTCCACCTCCCGAGCCTCCCAGAGCTCCGCCTCCCGAGCCTCCCAGATCTCAGCCTCCCGAGCCTCCCAGATCTCAGCCTCTCGAGCCGCCCACGTCTCAGTCCCTTGAGCCTTCCACGTCTCAGTCACCTGAGCCTTCCACGGCTCTACCTACCTTGGCTCCGCTTTCCTCGGCTCTGCCCCAGAAGTCTTCCACGGCTCCGCCTTCTATGGCTCCGCCTTCTATGGCTCCACCTCCTATGGCTCTGCCACTCAGGGCTCCGCCTCTCGAGCCTCCCAGGGCTCCGCTTCCAAGAGCTCCGCCTCCCGAGCTTTCCAGGGCTCCGCCTCCCGAGCCTCCCAGAACTCCACCTCCTGAGCCTCCCAGATCTCCGCCTCCCAAGCCGCCCAGGGCTCCGCCTCTTGAGCCCTCCACGTCTCAGTCACCTGAGCCTTCCACGTCTCAGTCACCTGAACTTTCCATGGCTCCATCTTCAGAACCTTCTACGGCTCTGCCTCCTTGGCCTTCCGTAGCTCCACCTACCACGGCTCTGCCACCTCGGTTCTCCACGGCTCTGCCCCCAAAATCCTCCATGTCTCCGCCTTCCACGGCTTCGCCTTCTACGGCCACGCCTCCTGAGCCTTCCATGGCTCTGCCCTTGGAGTCCTCCGTGTCTCCGCCTCCAGAGCCTTCCACGCCTCCAGAGCCTTTCACGGCTCTGCCGCTGAAGTCTGCCATGTCTCCGCCTTCCACAGCTTCGCCTTCTACGGCCATGCCTCCAGAGCCTTCCACGCCACCGACAATGAAGCCTCCCTGGCCACCTGACCCGATCCCCGTCCTGTGGCCGCCTCCCTGGCCACCTGACCCGATCCCCGTCCTGTGGCCGCCTCCCCGACCTCCTGACCCAGTCACTGCCTTGTGCCCCTCTTGGACTGCCTGTTTGCCCCTTGTGCCCCTCTTGGACTGCCTGTTTGCCCCTTGTTCCCTCTTGGACTGCTTGGTTGCCCCTCCCTCACTCCTTGGACAATTGTGTGTGTTGTGTGTTTTTTTTTTTTTTTTTGTTATTTTTCTTTTAGGAGCGTCTGGAAGCCGCTCCTTTGAGAGGGGGTTATGTCACAATCCTCTGTCGTCTGTCCTGTGTTTCTCCTCTGTCATCTCTCCCGGACTTCAGTTCCCATAATTCCCTGCCCTCATCACTGCCATCTGTCTGTCATTGTCTTCACCTGTGTCTAATTTAATCATCATTTCCTTGTGTATTTAAGCCCTGTTGTTTTATCAGTCTTTGTCAGTTGTTGAATGTTTGGTATATGTGTATTGTCCATGTTTTCCAGGTCGTCAGCCGTGTTCCTGCTTGTTCCCTTCATTGATGTTCATTTTGTGTTTATTTAATCCCCTCGTGGATGTTTCTTTTGTTCCTTGTGTTTTGTTACTCTGTTCATCGTTTGTGTTGTTTAAAATAAAGCTGCAAGTAGATCTCCACTCTTCGTCTGCCCGCATTCGTAACAAGTATAGTCAAGTCAAGTGGTTTTTATTGTCGTTTCAACCATATACAGTTAGTACAGTACACAGCGAAATGAGACAACGTTCCTCTAGGACCATGGTGCTACATAAAACAACATAGAACAAACACAGAACCACATGAGACTACACAGACTAAATAACATGCCTATATAAAGTGCACGTGCAAACGTGTTTTACTAACAATGAACAGGACAATAGGCACAGTGAGAGACCGTGCAGCACCGACCAGTACACAGTAGTGCAATAAGATGACAGTTTCTAAAAAAAAATATATAATAATTATTTCCTGCATATTTGCCCAGCAACTTTTAACAACCAACTGAAAACTTGATTTTCATCTCAAATAAATTTTAGCATCATAATGCAATTTATACTTTCTGAAGAAGCTTAGCAAATGTGATCTGAGGTAAAGAATAATATTTAAAAGTTTTCAAATGTTCAAAAGCTCGTATTCTGAAAGGGAACTCTGCATTGGACAAATAGTTCTGTTAGTTTATAATCTTGAAAAAAGTGTAGAAAATTCTGAGAACGTCATTCAGCCGACTTTATTCATCTAAAGTACAGGATAAGGCTGATTTAAGTTTGTGTAAAAAAAAAAAGAAAATATAGGTGGAGTCACTTGACTGTTCGAGGAACTGAGCACCTTTATTGTTTCTTTTTGTGCTGGATCCACCTAGCAGCTGGAGTTTGTTTTGTGGAATAACACTCCTTCAGTACAGTGTTGTAGATGAATCTGCAAGTTTTTTTTGCATTTAAGCCTCCTATTGTCTGGAGTTTGTTTTGTGGCATATTTCTTGCAGGACATTGGATTAAGTCATTTGTTGCACTCATTTTTGCAGTTGAATGGGCTGGCTCACTGAACAATCTGTTTTTATTTGTTTTGCCTATTGTCTGTTTTTTGTAGATTATCTTTTGTTGTGTAATTCTGTCTCACAATATTTGTGTAGAAACAAATAACACCTTGAGCATTCCGAAGGCAAAGTTGTATGGGGGCTCTCATAGGTGTACATGAACTGTTAGAGTTTAGAGGAATGGACGCCAGTTGGCGCTTTCGTGCGCTGGGTTAATGCGGACGTTTTTCTTTTTTTCTCTTTGTTTGGTTCTGGGGGAAGTTTGGGGTTTGATTATTGCTCTGTTTGAATGTGATCTTTATAATTTAGTTTTAGACACACAATCGATTTTATTTTCAAATGTCAGATGTTAATATCAGTGGATTGTTTCTCTCCGTATGGAACGTGGAGGGGTTGGGGCACCCCATAAAAAGAAGGAAGGTTATTTCTCTTAAGCATAAGAAATATATGATATAGTGTTTCTTCAAGGAACGCATCTTTCCCAACAGGAAGTTGAACATTTTTGGAAGATATGTGGTAGACAGGTT
>JAVLUX010000134.1:267500-272500 GCA_032164185.1 Moxostoma hubbsi | reverse complement strand
TTGACATAATTCACTCAGGATGGAAAGGAGGCTTGATAAGTATCACCCTGGTAACTGCATAGCAACCAGATGGGGTTACCCTAGCAACCAAGTAACAAATAACATATCTTTGAACCAGAAAATCATAAAGACTTAGGGGTTGACATATTTCACACAGGATTGCAAGGAGCCTTATGAGTAACACGTTGGTAACTGCATAGCAACCAGATGTGGTTACCCTAGCAACCAAGTAACAAATCACATATCTTTGAACCAGAAAATCATAAAGACTTAGCGGTTGACATATTTCACACAGGATTGCAAGGAGCCTTATGAGTAACACGTTGGTAACTGCCTAGCAACCAGATGGGGTTACCCTAGCAACCAAGTAACAAATCACATATCTCTGCACCAGAAAATCGTATACACTTCCTGTTTGAATTATTTCACTCAGAATGGAAAGTAGCCTTGATATGTATCACTCTGGTAACTGCCTATCAACCAGATATGGTTACCCTAGCAACCAAGTAACAAATCACATATCTATGCAAAAGAAAATCGTAGAGACTTCCAGGTTGACTTTATTCACTCAGAATGAAAAGGAGGCTTGATAAGGATCACCCTGGAAACTGCCTAGCAACCAGATTGGGTTACCCTAGCAACCAAGTAAAAAATAATATATCTATCTATCTGTCTATCTATCTATCTTTCTGAGGGTCAATATCTATCTGTCTATCTATCTATCTATCTATCTGAGGGTCAATATCTATCTATCTATCTGTGGGTCATACTCTATCTATCTATCTATCTATCTATCTATCTATCTATCTATCTATCTATCTATCTATCTATCTATCTGTGGGTCATACTCTATCTATTTATCTATCTATCTATCTATCTATCTATCTAAGGGTCAATGACTATCTATCTATCTATCTATCTATCTATCTATCTATCTATCTATCTATCTGTCTATCTATCTATCTATCTATCTATCTATCTATCTATCTATCTATCTATCTATCTATCTATCTATCTGTGGGTCATACTCTATCTATCTATCTATCTATCTTTCTGAGGGTCAATATCTATCTATCTATCTATCTATCTATCTATCTATCTATCTATCTATCTATCTATCTATCTATCTATCTGAGGGTCAATAACTATCTATCTATCTATCTATCTGTGGGTCATACTCTATCTATCTATCTATCTATCTATCTATCTATCTATCTATCTATCTAAGGGTCAATGACTATCTATCTATCTATCTATCTATCTATCTATCTATCTATCTATCTATCTATCTATCTATCTATCTATCTATCTATCTATCTGAGGATCAATATCTATCTATCTATCTATCTATCTATCTATCTATCTATCTATCTATCTATCTGAGGGTCAATATCTATCTATCTATCTATCTATCTATCTATCTATCTATCTGTGGGTCATACTCTATCTATCTATCTGTCTATCTATCTATCTGAGGGTCAATATCTATCTATCTATCTATCTATCTATCTATCTATCTATCTATCTATCTATCTATCTATCTATCTATCTATCTGAGGGTAAATATCTATCTATGTATCTATCTATCTATCTATCTGATGGTCAATATCTATCTATCTATCTATCTATCTATCTATCTATCTATCTATCTATCTATCTATCTATCTATCTATCTATCTATCTATCTATCTATCTGTGGGTCATACTCTATCTGTCTATCTGTCTATCTATCTATCTGATGGTCAATATCTATCTATCTATCTATCTATCTATCTATCTATCTATCTATCTATCTATCTATCTATCTATCTATCTATCTATCTATCTATCTATCTATCTATCTATTTGATAGACTGAATGGTTTTATAATCTCTAAACTTTGAACTTTGAAAACTACTACTTATAATTACATCAAACTAAAAACCTTAAATCTTCAAACTTTTACAACTACTTCAAACTTTATGCTAGGCTTTCTCAAGCCAACCTAAAGTTTGTACTCAAACTTTTTAATCTAGTTAGTGGTGCTTGCAAAGCAACACTATTGTAATCTCACATACTTATTTTTCTTCTTCTTCTTCTTCTTCTTCTTCTTCCGTACAAAACTTCGGCACCTAACTCGTCCCGCACCTTTTGGCGTAGACCCATGAATGAGGTGTCATATCGAGCGGCTCATTGAGGAGAGGTGTGCTATGACTTTTCTAAGCGATCGAGTGTACGATGTTCGCACAGCGGATGAAAAAGCGGCCAAAAAAGTCCCATTGACTTTACATTGCGGAATGTTCAGAAATTTAAATCCCAACTGACGTTTTCACACACACAGACAAAAAAGGGCCTGTCAGCCCTGCGTCTCTCTCTCTCTCTCTGTCTCCCTCAGAGGATTTCTTTTATTGAGCATGCAATAAGTAATTACCTAAAATTTTGTACATACATGTGAGTGGACACATTTAATGTGATTTAATGTGGCCTAGCAAGCAGTTGTGCAGCATGACATGAGTTTGGGGGTAAGATTTAACCCTGAGGGGTAAAACGGGCACAAATATGCCCCATAGGCATACTATTGCCCATGAAAGCAATTGTTTTTTCCTTAAAGTGAAAATACACAGTATTTTGTTGGATCATATCTCCCAATCAAAATGTTGTAGAAAAGTGGGGGCAGGCTCATTTCACTCAGGCTACCAATCAGTCAGCTTTAACTATCAGCTTGGAAATGAAGTAGCCACACCCTAGCAACCATTTACAACACCCTAGCAACAGCCCCCATACACTTCCATTCAAAATTCCTCAGATGGATATCTTAAGAACACAATATTATAGAAACTTGGGAATTGACTCTTGAGTCAGGATAGTAAGCAGCCAATAAGAATCACTCTGTTCATTGGCTAGCCATGCCCTAGCAACAATTTAGAGCAACCTAGCAACCATATTTATTGATTTCAATTACAGTAAGATATCTTCAGATCAGAATGTCCTAGAGACATGATAGTTGCTTTGTTTTAATTGGGTGAGTAATCAGTCTTCAGCTTTTATCATGTGAACTACTTAGCCACGCCCTAGCAACCATTTAAAGCCCCCTAGCAACGAAGAACCATTGACATCCATTCAAAATCACTAAGATGTGTATCTTAGGATCAGAATGACGTAGAGACTTCCGGGTTGACTTATTTCACTCAGGATGGAAAGTAGACTTCATAAATATCACCCTGGTAACTGCCTAGCAACCAAATGGGGTTACCCTAGCAACCAAGAAACAAATCACATATCTCTTTACAAGAAAATCACAGAGACTTCCGGGTTGACTTATTTCACTCAGGATGGCAAGGAGCATTGTTAGTTGTCACCTTGGCAACTGCCTAGCAACCAGATGGGGTTACCCTAGCAACCAAGAAACAAATCACATATCTCTGCACAAGAAAATCACAGAGACTTCCGGGTTGACTTATTTCACTCAGGATGGCAAGGAGCATTGTTGGCTTGCCCCTTGGTAACTGCCTAGCAACCAGATAGGGTTTCCCTAGCAACCAAGTAACAAATCACATATCTCTGTACTAGAAAATCGTACAGACTTCCGGGTTGACTTATTTCACTCAGGATGGCAATGAGCATTGTTGGCTGTCACCTTGGTGACTGCCTAGCAACCAGATGGGGTTACCCTAGCAACCAAGTAACAAATCACATATCTCTGCACTACAAAATCGAAGAGACTTCCGGTTTGACTTTTTTCACTCGGGATGGCAAGTAGAATTGTTGCCTGTCAAATTGGTATCTGCCTAGCAACCAGATGGGGTTACCCTAGCAACCAAGTAACAAATCCCAAATCTCTGCACCAGAACACCCTACTGTCATGTTGCTGGCCTCTTTCAACTTTGGGCAGTAGGTGGGACATTGAGGTACGAAATTTTGCCACGGCAAGCACCACTCACATTTTCTTCAGGAAATTATTATTCTGAAACTAAATTTCTAAATGTAACTCCTCCTAGAGCTTTTAAGCTACATGCACCAAACTCGGCACAGACCTTCAGACTAATCCCGAATAGTGTGCTATATCTTTTCTAACTGATCGGACTTACGGTTTTCCTAAAAATGACGATCAAAACTCGGAAAAACTCCCATTGATTAACATTGCGGAATGTTCAGAAATTTAAATCCCAACTGCCGTTTTCACACACACAGACAAAAAAGGGCCTGTCAGCCCTGCGTCTCTCCCTCTCTCTCTCCCTCAGAGGATTTCTTTTATCAAGCAGCCAATAAGTAATGACCTAAAATCTTCATAGCCACAGTATAGTAGCTTCCAGGTTGACTTGATTCACTCAGTATGGAAAGGAGGCTTGATAAGTATCACCCTGGTAACTGCCTAGCAACCAGATGGGGTTACCCTAGCAACCAAATAACAAATCACATATCTCTGCACCAGAAAATCATAGAGACTTCCTGTTTCACTTATTTCACTCAGGATGGAAAGTAGCCTTGATATGTATCACTCTGGTAACTGCCTAGCAACCAGATGTGATTACCCTAGCAACCAAGTAACAAATCACATATCTCTGCAACAGAAAATCATAGAGACTTCCGGGTTGACTTGATTCACTCAGGATGGAAAGTAGCCTTGATATGTATCACTCTGGTAACTGCCTAGCAACCAGATGGGGTTACCCTAGCAACCAAGTAACAAATCACATATCTCTGCACCAGAAAATCATAGTGATGTCCTGTTTCACTTATTTCATTCAGGATGGAATGTAGCCTTGATATGTATCACTTTGGTATCTGCCTAGCAACCAGATGTGATTACCCTAGCAACCAAGTAACAAATCACATATCTCTGCAACAGAAAATCATAGAGACTTCCGGGTTGACTTATTTCACTCAGGATGGAAAGTAGCCTTGATATGCATCACTCTGGTAACTGCATAGCAACCAGACAGGGTTACCCTAGCAACCAAGTAACAAATCACATATCTTTGAACCAGAACATCGTAGAGACTTAGGGGTTGACATATTTC
>JAVLUX010000134.1:182500-262500 GCA_032164185.1 Moxostoma hubbsi | reverse complement strand
AGAGACAAACATATACCAATTGTCTTTAAAGGTTATTTATTTTCTTGCAAGAAAAGGTCAACAGTCATACAGACATACAAAGTGTCTGCAGAGTGTGACTACGATTTGGGGCATCCTTCCTTCTTTATAGTTGTTCCTCCCCCAAGGTTGTTTCTCGAGGCTAAATGAAGATATGTCTTAGCCATAACTGACATATTGTTTAGATTGTTTTATCATACTACCCTTGAGTGGAGACCCTCTGTCTCTGTCATAAACTTGGTCAAATTAACAAGGACATGCACATATATCGACACTACATTAATCTTATTTAATTCATCATATTTCGAAGATTCTAAATATAATCAAATGCCAACATAAAGAACATATTAAATTTCTTCCACAATTCCCCTCTTTTTATCATTCATTGATGAACAAAATAATAAAGCAAGTTTAAGTTATTACATCACACTTATACTGTTCATCTCTGATTTTCATATAAATGATCACCCTCTTAAACTTGTGAAATAAGGTTTTTAAAAGAAGAAAGCTTAGGCTGTTTTATTAGGATAATCCCTTCTAATTTAGCAAGCAAGTAAAAGACTTTATCTGAGTCCAGGCTAAATGAATAAACACTGTTATTGCACTCCTGACATAAAATCAGACCCGCAGTCACCTCAGTATAAAAAAGAAATAATATAGATGTTCAGAATATAAAAAACATATCTCAACTTAATTAGTACATTTCACTTTAACTTCTGCTTGTTGTGTCATCAATTGCTTTGTTTTTTTTTTCCACTCTGTACCAAAGCTCCGCTCGTGCCTGTCCTTGCACACTGATTACTTCAGAATGGTTTCTCGTTGGTTATCCTTGCTTGTGCGGATAACGGTCGTCATTGTCTCCTCCTATCTTTCTCCTGGCTCTTTAGGTGGAACCTTCCTGCAATGGCTGGCATGGACCCACGTTGCCCTCTCTGCTACTTTCACCGCTGTATGCGTTATCAGCAGCACCTGGAATGGACCCAGCCACCTCTTTGCTTTCCAGCTCTTTCTCCTCAGATCCTTTATCACCACAGTCTCCTGGCTTGATGTCATGCAGTTGGGTATCAGATGCTTTTCCTTGAGCTGCTTTTACCTGCACACAAATGTTTGATAGCAGACAAGACATTTCTTTACAATAGTTCAACATGTTATGTTCACACAATTCAGTTGATGGCACTCGCTGTTTTACCCCTTCCATACCCATGAATGGAGGCTTCCCAAACATTATCTCATAAAGGCTTAGATTTGATCTGGGCCTCTGTCTCATCCTCATAAACATCAGGACTATCGGTGTCTAAATGCATAGCGCGAATCTGTGTAAATCGTCACACATTTTCCAGTCATTAGTTTACAGGCTTCTGTTAAAGCCACAAGTTCAGCTGCCTGAGCAGAGTAATTTGAGGGCAATGACTCTGAGGCAAGTACTTCAAATTCAGTCGTCACCACGTAACCTACAAAGTTTGAGCCTGTTGTTTTGTCCTTGAAGGCAGAGCCATCCACAAACAAAACATTCTCACACAGTTTTCGAGCGGTGTGTCTGCAAGGTCCGGTCGTGGTGTACATATTTGGTCAACAGCAGTCAGACAACAGTGATGTTCCTCGCCATCCTCCTCCGTCGGAAGAAGGGTGGCTGGATTCAACACAGTGCAACGCTTAACAATAACATTTGGCATTTCAAGTAACAAATTGTTATACCTTAACCAACGTGAAGTTGATAAGTGCGAAGTTTTCTGTTCCTGCAGAATCATAGATACGGCATGAGGGACAAACAAGGTCACATCAGAATAACCCACATATTCTCTTGAAGCCAAAATAGCTTTCTCAGCAGCTGCTACTGCTCTTAAACAACGAGGTAGGCCTGCTGCTACTGGGTCTAATTTACCAGAAAAGTCGGCCACAGGTCTCAATATGTCCCCATGATTCTGCAACAACACAGAGGTCATAAAGCCATTTTTCTCATCCACCATCTGTACAAAAGGTTTTTCTGGGACTGGAAGGCCCAATGTTGGAGCCATACTCAACTGGGCTTTCACAACATTGAAAGCTTGCTCAGCCTCATCAGTCCAAATTAATCTGTCTGAGGATTTTAACCCCTTTCCTACAGTCAGTTCTCTCAGGGGATACTCCACAATAGCATCATTTGGAATAAATGTTCGACAATAGGAACACATCCCCAAAAATGACAGCATTTGTTTTTTAGTAATTGGTTTTGGAACCTCTAATAGCTTGCACCCTCTTGTCAGATAGGGACTTACTGTGTGGCGTTATGACATGACCTAAAAAGGTTACTTCCTGTTTCACAAATTGCATTTTTTGACACACTGACCTTGTGCCCTCTCTCGCCAGATGCTTCAAGAGAGTCACACTGTCAGTCACACACGTTTGTTCATCACATGCACAAATTAAAAGATCATCAACATATTGTAACAACGCTGTGCCTGGAGTCAGAGTCAGTGATTCAAGACTTCGCCTAAGTGCCTCATTGTATATTGTTGGGGATTCGCAAAAACCTTGGCACAATCTCGTAAAGGCATATGCCTCGCCATTGAAATTGAATGCAAACCAAAACTGGCTATCTTTATCAACTGGCACACTAAAAAATGCATTAGCCAAATCCACTACAGAGAACCATGATGCATTCTGTGGGATTTGGGACATAATAGTATAAGGGTTCGGCACATTTGGAGCCCTGGCTCTGACTGCAGCATTAACAGCTTGTAAATCTTGTACAAATCGCCATTCGATAGGCTCACCCTTATCTCTGATTTTCCTCACAGGAAAAATGGGAGTACGTACAGGAGAGCTACTGCATGGCACAATTATCCCCTCTTTTAGTAGTGATTGGAACACTGGCGTGATTCCAAGCACTGCTTCTTTTTTCAACGGGTATTGTTGTTGACATGGTCTGTAATCAGACTTTGGTACAATCGTCACTGGTTCACAGCCCGCAATTAACCCCACATCAAATTTATGTTTTGCCCACATTTTCAAAGGGACCTCACTTAAGGCCGGATGAATTTTATCCGCTTTAACGTCTGTGCTGCAGCAGCTCTCATCATCATTGTCCTGAATTGGGACTAGTGTTCTCATAAATTCTACTTTATGATCCTCATTGCAACAAGTAGCATATGCATTCAAAGTTTTGTTAAATTTTATGCCCTGATCATACTCTGTCCAATCTTCAGATTCAACACACCTCTTCACAAAAGGCCCTAACTCGGACCATCATTGGTTTACAGCCTTAGCTAAAGATAAATGTGGTACAGACCCAGCCACTAAATAAAACACGCTCTGTTCTTCTGTCAAGCTTACAGATAAGGCACACATGTGATCATTCCAAAACATACAGTTGAAACAACTTATCTCTGATCGGTTCTGCCAACCATTCTCTCTCAAAGCTTTCATCTCTGTCAACCACAACATGTGATGTGCAGTATAATTCAGTCGAAGTCATAATGTCTACATTTTGTGATTCAACCCTGTCCTTTGCCCTTTTACACATTAATGAAGCCCAGTTTTCGTCTTTGACACCCCATTCATAAGCCCATTTTGGAATTTCTAACAAACAACTTTGTTCAGTTTCAATTATTTTAATTCCCTCAGAATTTGCTATCAATGTCAGGCCCAAACTACACATTAAATCTCTTCCTATCAATGGGACAGGACAATTTGGTGACATAATAAATTTATGATTCAAAGTACGCCCTGACTTTGTCTCACAAATTAAAGGTTCAGTGAACCTGTCAGTAAGTTGATGGCCCGATGCAGACAGGGAAACGTGAATATCATCAGACAACCTTGGTAAACACTGCAAATCACATGTTCGTATAACACTTCTGCTGGCACCGCTATCTACGGTGAACAATATTACTGTACCCTCAACTTTAAGGGGATATTTTGGTAGTTTACGAAAGCTATCATTTTTACATAATTGCCACATGTCATCAGGAAAAATAGAAGCATTTCAAACTAAAGCATTTTCTTCATTGCAGAGAGCCAAAGAATCAGTGTATGTGTGCGTGTGTGAAGTAATGGAATGTTCACTTCCCTTATCTGTAGCTGCTGCTGGCTGCGCATCCAGACCCCCTCCTTTCCGCTCTCCTCTCTCTCAGTCGGCCTGTTCGCTGTTCGGACAGTTGGTTGCCCAGTGTCCTTCTTCTTTACATAGTCTGCATTTCTTACAGTCTCTCACATCATGATCGTCAGTTTTGCAGAGGTAGCAGCCTTTGCGGTTTTCCCAACCTCCTCTTCTTCTTCCTCTTACTCTTACATCCGGTTGACCCCTTTGTCTGTTGTTGGTGCCCCTTTGGACCGCTCCTTCTATCATGGCAAGCTGTAGTTCTTTTTCTTGCTTCGCCTTACTTTTGTCTCTCTTCGCCTGCAGCTGTTCTTCTGCATGCAATGCATAATTTAGGACACTTTCAATTTGTCCATTTTTCCAGTCAATGGACCTTGATTTCACTTCGATTGTGATCTCGGTTCTCAGTCCATTCATGAAACTGCTCCTCAGGTGACTTTCCCAGAGCCCTGGTTTGTCTCCCCTTTCTTGAGGTTCCTGTACTGTACACATTACACAATCAAACATAATAGTCCTTAACAGACTCCTCTTTTTCCTGGCTACAATTGGTTACCTTTGTTGTGTCAATCGTTGTTTGAAACGCAGCCTTCATAGCAGTTGCTATCGCCTGGACAGCTGTTCGGTAGACCTCATTCTCAGCATGATCCCAGTCCGGATGTTTCCGCTTGCTGTCCGCTGTTGGCACCTTGCCACTCACTTTATGCCAGTCACACACTCCCAGGCTCAGAGTTAACAGTCGCCTTAGTTCCTGTATGGTCGGACTAAATTCTTGACAGAAAATAGTTAGTGCCTCAGCAAATCTCTCACCTGATTCACTTGGTTTGGGCAGATGGTCCATGGCTAGGTTTATTTCTTTTTCAGTTCATGGTCTGCAGACCAGCATCGAACCTTCCGGTCCAGCCACTTCAATCATTGGGAGTTGACACTCTTTTTCCTCCTCCTCTTCTTCTCTTATTTGGGACCTCAGTCCAGTTCTCATTGTCACTTCAGTTCTCTGTCTTTTTGACTTATCTGAGTGTTCAGTTGGAGCTGACCTTTTTGGAGGATTCTCAGCCCCCCTGCTGCTCCTTCGTCTTCCTGTTCCAGTGATGAGGCTTTTGGGAAAACATGGCTGTTTATCTTCGTCGCCTGCCCGGGCTTGCGCTTGTGGCCTTGGAGGAGAGCAATCGAGGTCTGGATCCAATTTCAGCGCTTGCAGCTCAGCCACAGGATACAGATAGGGTGGTGGTGTTGAAAAAGATAAAACAGAAAAAGGGTTAATAGGTGTTGGTGCAGTGGGTTTTTTCTCATTGATAGATTTTTCCTCCTCAGGCCCTACTGCCCTATGTGCTAGTTCCCTTTGCATTCTTTTTCTCTCTCTCTCTGCTCTGCCTCCCCCAACCACAACATGCTTGTTTTCTTACAATCCACACACACATGTCTCACACAACACCCCTTTTGTTCCGGCCCCTCCTCTACTGACTCTTGCACCGCTGTCAGCCTAGTGACACTTAAAGTTCCCTCTTCAGGGAAATCATGGTATTTTATTAATTCTTTAATACCCTTCAAACATTTTTCCCCATGTGCTTTTTTCATCAAACCAAACACTGGTTTATCATATTGATTCTTTTTGCACATTTTACTCTGAGATTTCCCCACGATGGCCCCTCTTTTCTGTGGTTTTTCTGTGGCGCGCCTACATATAACTCTAGACGTCTCTAGAGAGATCAATTTTCACCTCAATTGAAAAGGTGAGCACTCACAACTTGCTCACAATACTTGGATCAACTCCCGTGGATTAACTGAATCCACCAGACTAATAATCTGTACTAGTCTGGACTAGTAATCTGTACTAGTCCACCACAGTGTTTCTTTTGACCATCATGAGTCAATCCCCCCAAAGTACTTTCAACAATTTAGACTTTGTCTCTTACCAGTCTCAGTTTGTGCCACTTCAGTTCTTTTGATGATTCCAGTGGTATCCCTCTCGGACCCTGACAGCGGTCGGCCCATCTCTCTGAAGTTTACGAGGTAGAGCTGGAACTTCTCAGTCCAGGATGATCAGTCACCGTCCGCTCTCAGGGCCAAGAGGCACATCCAAGGAATCCTGCCAACAACGCCAAATTGTGGTGGCAAACAATTTTACATCACTGAATAAGAGACAAACATGTGCCAATTGTCTTTAAAGGTTATTTATTTTCTTGCAAGAAAAGGTCAACAGTCATACAGACATACAAAGTGCCTGCAGAGTGTGACTACAATTTGGGGCATCCTTCCTTCTTTATAGTTGTTCCTCCCCCAAGGTTGTTTCTCGAGGCTAAATGAAGATATGTCTTAGCCATAACTGACATATTGTTTAGATTGTTTTATCATACTACCCTTGAGTGGAGACCCTCTGTCTCTGTCATAAATTTGGTCAAATTAACAAGGACATGCACATATATCGACACTACATTAATCTTATTTAATTCATCATATTTCTAAGATTCTAAATATAATCAAATGCCAACAAGAAGAACATATTAAATTTCTTCCACACAGGCAATCCATATGTTTTTTTTTCTAATAATCTCTTCTGCCTGGAAAAGGTCTATAGAAGTATGAGCAAAGACCCAAATTGATGTTCTCACTTCTCGAATTACACTGAAAGACAGAAGCAGTACAGAACTGAAAGTCAGGAAATAGCAGCTGTGAGGAAAACACGTGTCTAAAGAATGCAGAACTACAAGTCAAGACTCTTAAAATAAAATATTTTACCAAGAAATGCAGAAGTAAAATTCAAAATGAAATAAAAAATATTATTTAGTTTATTATTTTGGAATCAGCATTTTTTAACCCTTGTTTTCTCCTCAATTTGGATTAGCAATTTGTTTTAAGACCCTGTCTCACCGCTGCTGAATCCCCTGCAGTGACACGGCTGGGAAAAGAAAACGGCCACTAACACATGCTATTATATGATGAAAATATTGACAGCCATTTTATATTTGCAATTTTGAGGGTGAAAGGGGTCAAATACAGCTTGGTAACAAGCATTTCCCAATTATTAAAAAACAAACAAAAAAAATACAGTTGTTACCAGCATAATAATATAAGCTGTTGTAATATCTGTAATGAATTATGAAAATGTTGGTGGTCATTTTGGTTTTGATAATACTCAATATTTGAATTCATCCATCCACCCGGTATCAAAACCACTTATTCACTAGAGCAGTGGTTCCCAAACTTTTTACAGAGGTGTACCCCTTCAAATATTCAACATCCTTTGCTCACTAACGCATAGATACAATTCATTTTAAAATATGTCTGTTTAACACAATTATCTTGTAAAATAACACTCTTATATGAAACATGTTATATTTGTACATGTTCCCTTTACAAAAAGCTTCACTATGATGCTGCGCTTTGCTAAGCGCTATGGGGAACGACCCAGTCGTGACTGAGCTGTGAATATGTGTGTAACACGTCAAGGAACATTGACCGGAATTTATAGCCTCGGCTGATGTAGTCATTAGACGCACCTGTGGCCAGGCTATAAATGGATGCGTCACCAGGTGTCGTCAGATCCTCTTTTTTCAGAGCGATTCTGTGTGTGTGTGTTACACAAACCCTGTCAAAACTTGCTTTCATCTGCTAGGATTTAGAATTTGTGAAACAGTGTGAAGTGAACCTTTTCTCCTTTCTCTTCTGTCTAGAATATATATATATTTAAAAGAAAGAGAAAATGATTTTGTTTCGGGGAAGAGCACGCTGCTCTCGCGTTGCAGCAGTGGGGGTGCGATAGAGATGCGCGGATGGGCTATTATTTCATCCGCAACCGCATCACTAAATGCATCATCCGTCCACCATCCATCCGCACCAACGTTTTTGACCAATTTTCAAAACCGCACCCGCCCGCCATAGGTATAGCCAGATAACAACATTTAACAATGTATACATATATTTTTCATTTGATTGGTTCAACCGCCCGCCACCCGCCCGAATTTAATTTAAAAAAAAAATTTCGGCACGTCATCCGCCCGACCCGCGGTTTATCCGGAGTCCGCGGCTGTAACCGCTAACTGCGCATCTCTAGGGTGCGAGTACTGTGATTTGCTTTCAGGCAAAGTGCTTCGTGCTCACCTCGCTTGCTTCCGGGAGTCAGCACTCTCACTTAATTTGTGAGGCTCTCATATGGATCTGGCTGAGGAGCGAGAGACAGGTTCTTCCCTATCACTCGCTCTCTCCCCAGACCCAGCTGATACTCGTAAGCCTGAAGCGCGCCTCGGCGCCTCTTCGGTTCACGAGGACACTGAATCTCTGTAAATCCCGCGATAATAAAGCGGCTGCGGAATTAAGAGACAAATGCGAGTATTGCGATCTGCTTTCGGGCAAAATGTTTCGCGCTCGCCTCCCTTACTTCCGGGAGTCGCTACATTTCATTCGGGGCTCTCTCCCCAGACCCAGCTGGTCCTTCCCGTGATCTTGAAGCACGCTTCGGCGCCTCTTCGGTTCACGAGGGGGGCGGAGCACTGAACCTCTGTACATTTCATGCACAATAATAAAGCAGCTGAGAAATTACTCGAGGTGATTTACGCGGGCTGTGGCCAGTCTAAAGCTAGTCTAAAGCTAGACTGGCCACACGAACAAGAGACCCTCCCCCAAACGCTCCAAACTATAAGACAAATTTCTGTCTGGTGGCCAAAATAATTAAATAAATAAATAAAAGAGGGAATGGAACTCTATATCAGTCCCTTCCTTTCTTATGACCTCCATAACAAGTATTTTCCTTATGGAGAAAAATTTATACTTCCCGTGTCTTCGTGCCCTCGACGTTGGTGTATTTAACTATCGTGGGTGCTGAAGCTCGGGGGTATTCGGTGATGCCGCCGGTAGAAGTGACACCTGCGGGTTTTCTCTCGCCTGGCTTGGCATCATCGCTAAAGAGACCTACTCTCCCCACAAAGCTGTTCAGGACCACCTCCACGCTTGTGGGGAAAGCTTATCAGGCAGCAGGTCAGGCTGGTTTTGCCCTGCACACTATGGCAGTGTTACAAGCGCACTAGCTAGGCTTTTGTTGAAGGACCTGAGTGTGGGCACCTCACTCAGGGGGAGGGGCCATCGGCCACCCAGCCCCGCCCCGGTCCTTCTAGACGGGAGGGTCTAAAACAAAACGTGGCGAATCGTGCTCCCCCTCGTAAAGACTGGGGTCCAGTTCGTCACCCTCAGCAGCCCCCAATGCAAGACCTCAGGGGCGTGACTTCTAAGAGAAAGAAACCCTGACATTCTTGTACCCAGCCTTGTGGGGGTAGTTCCCCTCGGGACGGGGCGTGTGTATCATCCATTTCGGCCCTCCCGATACCCTCACGAAACCTCTTCACTCCCGCCGCCTTTGGTGTTTCGGGTGATAGAGGCTTCCATCAAAGAGTTGGGTGTACCGTTGCTTCCTGCCTTGATCCAGGACGCGGAACACTCGACATCCCCTCAACAGGAAGTGTCAGAAATAATACCATCTCAGAGAACCTGGCAGCGTGGAAACTTCTGCCTGGTGTTTCTATGTGGGTTTTAGAATCAGTAGAAATAGGCTACAGAATTCTATTTGCTCGCCGTCCTCCCCGTTTCAACGGCGTGGTTCCCACTACCGTGAAACCGGGGCAGGCATGTCTACTGTGGAAAGAACTGCAAAATCTCTTGGTTAAAGGGGCCATAGAACATGTTCCCCTTCCAGAGAAAGAGTCAGGCTATTACAGCAGATACTTCCTGGTTCCCAAGAAGGGTGGGGGTTTGCGTCCGATTCTAGATCTTCGAGACTTGAACCGCTCGGTGTTCAAGTCCTAGATGCTGACTATCAAGATGATCGTGTCACAAGCCCAACATCACGTTTGGGTGGTCACCATCGATCTCATGGACGCATATCTTCATATAGAGCCACAGCACAGGAAGTTCCTGAGGTTCGCTTTCGGGGGCGAAGCCTTCCAGTATCGGATTCTTCCATTTGGCCTAGCCCTATTAACCCGCACATTCAGGAAATGCATGGATACAGCACTGGCTCCTCTGCGACTCCAGGGCATCCGCATTCTGAATTTTATAGACGACTGGCTGATCCTAGCGCAGTTCCATGAACTGGCAGTTCAGCACAGGGATATCGTCTTGACGCATCTGGGGGTTATATGGAATTCGATCTCGATGCAGGCACAATTGTCTCCCGCACGAATCGTTTCCATTCAGAACACCCTGAGCAAGGTCAGGCTAGGTCGAAGTTGCACTGCTTGTCAGTATCATTGAATACTAGGTCTCATGGCGTTGGTGTCCGCGGTGATCCCTTCGGACCTTCTGCACATGAGACCGCTTCAGCTGTGGCTGGAAGCCAGGGGGTTTTATCCGAGGGCCGGTCCCCTATGGCAAATAAGGGTAACGCGCCACGTGCTTCGTTCTCTTTCTATGTGGTTCAGACCCCGGTTCTTACCTTGGGTCCCACTCTAGGTGCATCTTGTCGTCGCAGGCTGCTAACGACAGGCGCCTCCCTGACGGGCCGGGTAACGGCCTTGAGTGGTCGTCCGGCTTAAAGGGATAGGAGGGTCGTCAGTTCGGTTGTCACAGTAACTGTCTCGAGCTGATCGCCGTATTTCTGGCCCTGAAATACTTCCTCCTGAGGGTGCCATGTCTTGGTGTGGGTGTGCAATACAGTGGTAGCCTCTTACGTAAACCATCGGGGGGGATCCACGTTCATGTCAGCTGAATTTCTGGCACGTTATATCCTCCTTGGGGCCCAGGGCAGCTCAGGACAGTTTCGTCCCTGGATGCCCGTGTGTGTGGGAGCAGATTTACTCTAGGTAGTGAACAAATCTAGGGAAGAAGAGGACCTCTTCGCCTCTATGATAGCGCAATGTCTCCTCTACTTCTCCCTAAGTCACCCAGCCACCTTGGGTCTGGGCTTAAAGGCACTTACATGACACTGAATGCGTCTGTATGCGTTTTTGTCCCCTGGTTTTTCTGCTCCCGGGAGTCTTGGTAAGGTTCGCCAGGAAGGGTCCTTCTAATGGCGCTGCGCTGGCCGAACAGGATATGTTTCTCGAATATCTCTCCTTGACGGCTCGCCTTGGGCGATTCCGAACAGGAAGGACCTTCTCATCACTGGCCCGAATTGTGAAACCTTTCATACTTGGCCCCTAAGGGTACCAACTGAGGTTCACAGGGCTTTCTCTTGAGGTTATCGTGACCATTTCAAGTGCTAGGGCTCCCTCCACTTGGAACTGATCTGGGTAGATTTTACAGGGCAGAAGAGGACCTCTTCACCTCTATTGATAGCGCAATGTCTCCTCTACTTCTCCCCGAGTCGCCCAGTTTCCCCCGCCTAAGTTCATATTACATAACCAGCTAACTGCCAGTTTGCTTCAGTTCTGGATTTTCTGTAGAAAGAACTGTCAGCGGGCACTTGCCTCACCACTGCCAGGTTCTATGTGGCCTCCACTGCGGTTTGCCACGCCTTGGTGGGCGGGGTGCCCCCTAAGAGGTGTCCTTGCTAGGACCTCTTCATAGGGTTAAACCCCCTTTTAGACCTCTAGAGTCAGCGTTTGGTAGACTTCTGACTCTCAAGATGGTTTTTCTTATGGCAATTACGTCTCTAAGGAGACTTGGGTACCTACAGGCTCTGTCTCTTTTGCCAGCCTGTTTAGAGTTTGCCCCAGAATGACCAAAAGCATTCTTTGCACCCTTACCCTTGGCCTGTTATTTTCTAAGCCTTCTGCTCCCTGCCGTTTGTAACGCCGGAGCAGCTAAGACTTCTCAGACTTTCTCCAGTCTGTACCCTTCAGACTTATGTCCACCGCTTTTGCTAGTGGCGTAAAGTCAGGGCAGCAATTCTTCACTTGGAAGCCATGACCGGGGGGCGGTCACTTCCTGACAGACTATGTCACTTTGGGTGAGGTACATTATTGCCCCGGCCTACGAGGTTTACCAGTTGTTACCAGCATAATAATAAAAGGTGTTGTAATATCTGTAATGAATTATGAAAATGTTGGTGGTCATTTTGGTTTTGATAATACTCAATATTTGAATTCATCCATCCACCCGCTATCAAAACCACTTATTCACTAGAGCAGTGGTTCCCAAACTTTTTACAGAGGTGTACCCCTTCAAATATTGAGGTTTGTACCCCTTCAAATACTGAGGTTTACCTACAAGCTTCGCCAGTAGGTTGTAGGGCGCACTCTACCAGAGGGCTGTCCTCCTCTAAAGCCTTGGCTAGAGGTCTCTCTCTGCAGCAATTTTTTGATGCTGCAGGCTGGTCCTCTCCGCACACATTCATCTGGTTTTATGGTCATGTTACTAGATGTTCATGCTACCCCGGGCTCTTATGCTCTTGGGTCGACGTCTACGCTCATGTCTAAGCAAGTTTGTGATGCGGCAGGCTGGTCCTCTCCGCACACATTTTTCAGGATCTATGGTTTGGATGTTCATGCTACTCCGGGCTCTTACGCCCCTGAGTCGACATCTACGCTCATGTCTAAGCAAGTTTGTGATGCGGCAGGCTGGTCCTCTCCGCACACATTCTTCAGGATCTATGGTTTGGATGTTCATGCTACTCCGGGCTCTTACGCCCCTGAGTCGACATCTACGCTCATGTCTAAGCAAGTTTGTGATGCGGCAGGCTGGTCCTCTCCGCACTCATTCTTCAGGATCTATGGTTTGGATGTTCATGCTACTCCGGGCTCTTACGCCCCTGAGTTGACATCTACGATCATGTCTAAGCAAGTTTGTGATGCGGCAGGCTGGTCCTCTCCACACATTCATCTGGTTTTATGGTCATGTTACTAGATGTTCCTGCTACCCCGGGCTCTTATGCCCTTGGGTCGACATCTACGTGATGTCTAAGCAAGTTTGTGATGCGGCAGGCTGGTCCTCTCCGCACACATTCTTAGATCTTATGGCTTAAATCTTTCATGCCTGAACAAGTTTGTGATGTGGCAGGCTGGTCCTCTCTGCACACATTCTTCAGGCTCTATGGTTTGGATGTTCATGCTACTCCGGGCTCTTACACCCCTGAGTCGACATCTGAAGCTCATGTATAAGCAAGTCTGTGATGCGGCAGGTTAGTCCTCTCCGCACACATTCATTAGACTTTTATAATTTTGATGTTCTTGCCACTCCGGACTCTTACGTCCTTGAGTCGACATCTCAGCTCATGCCTGAACAAGTTCGTGATGCGGCGGGCTGGTTCCTCTCCGCACACATTCATCACATTTTATGGGTTAGATGTTTTGCTACTCCGGACTCTTACGTCCTTGAGTCGACATCTCAAGCTCATGTCTGAGGCCTCTCGCATTCTTGTGAGCACACTTCACAACCGTAGGGGTCCAGACAGCCCTAGTGCGGCGGCGTGGGTATTGCGTTCCCCATAGCGCTTAGCAAAGCGCAGCATCATAGTGAAGCTTTTTGTAAAGGGAACGTCTTGGGTTACATGTGTAACCCTTGTTCCCTGAAAAAAGCGGAACGAGATGCTGCGCTTCTTTGCCGCACTGGGACGTCCCAGGACTGCTCTTCAAAAAGAAGTATCTGACGACACCTGGTGACGCATCCATTTATAGCCTGGCCACAGGTGCGTCAAATGACTACATCAGCCGAGCTATAAATTCCGATCAATGTTCATTGACGTGTTGCACACATATTCACAGCTCGGTCACGACTGGGTCGTTCCCCATAGCGCTTAGCAAAGCGCAGCATCTCGTTCCGCTTTTTTCAGGGAACAAGGGTTACACATGTAACCCGCGACGTTTTGTACATATTATATTAATCATGTGAATACATCCCTAGTGAAAACAAAGTATACTTTATTGTTTGAAATATATTATTTTTTTTCAGTTGTATATTGCAAATATACTAACCAAAATTTTACTAACTTTAAATATATTTAAAGTATATTAGCATCATGCTTTTACCAATTTTCACAATACAAATTTTAACACTCTTTAAAATAATTGTACTTTAGTATGTTATCTAAAAATATATTTTAGTGAAAATTCTGTTTATGTTTTAAAAGTGTATTTATTTGCACTTAAAAATATATTTGAGGTGAGTGGCCATCAGGCGCAAGTGTAACAATGAGCATTTCATTAAGAAAAAAATAACAATCCGTAGTTTGTGTGTGGCCGCTGTTCCAAAAATTATTGATGTATTTTTTGTTTCTTTCAGCGTTCTTTTAATTTAAGATCATGGTTGGTGTTATTGTTAAATTAGAGCCGTTTATCCTACTATTTTTTGGTACCTATAGTAATAGTAGTTTGGAGGCGGAAATGTTCATTGCGGCGCTCGTGTTCCGCACGGAATTAATTATGAAAACACCTGTTGAGCGAAGCACCAAAAAAGACGACAGAAAATAAATTAGCGACAGGAAAGGAGGAGGAATGGCTGAGTTGAGAGGAATGAGGTGTGATCCGGGAGGTGCAGGAAGTGAGGTGGTTGAAGGAAGTGAGATTGACACAGGTAACGAGGGAAAATCAAACGAAGAATGGAGGATAGTGAATCGGAAAAAAAATGAAAAGAAAGCAGAGAGAATCTGATGGCGAAAAAGTAGAGGAAGAACAAAGTTCTGAAATTAAAGTCATTTTGCGATTTCAATCTCCCTGTACGTCAAATCCCTTGAAGGTTAGCGATGCTATATACAAACTGGTAGGTGAAGTACGGTTTGTTAAAACTTTAAGAGATGGGAATCTACTGATTATATGTAGAGATAGAGTTCAGCAGCATGGATTAATGAAATGCAAATCATTGCTTGGGAAGGAGGTTAAACCACAAGTATGGGAAGATAGAAGGAAGGTTATGGGAGTAATATCTGGAGTGTCAACTGAGATAACTGAAGAAGAAATCAGGGATAATGTTAGAGGAGTGAGAGTAACGAGAGTTAAACGTTTACCTTTTACAAGAGATGGTGTTAAGGGGCCCAGCCTGTCTGTATTGTTGATTCTAGAGGAAGACAAAATTCCTGAAAGAGTCAGAATTGGTTATGTCAGCTATATAGTAAGACCATATATCGCTCCCCCTATGAGATGCTTTAAATGCCAACATTTTGGGCACATTGCAGCAGCTTGTAAGAGTAAACTTCAATGTGCTAAATGCGGAGGGGAACATGAATATGGCAAATGTGAGAGAGGAGCTAAAATCAAGTGTTGTATTTGTGGAGGAGAGCATAGTGCTGCCTACAAAGGCTGTGATGCACATAAAAAAGCAGTTCAAATTCAGAATGTGAAGGTAAAAGAAAAACAAACGTACGTTGAGGCAATTAGAAAGGTAAAATCTAATGAAGATAACAGTAGGTTAGCACCTGTGATTCAACCCCCAGTTCAAAATATACATAAGTGTTGCAATATTACCAAGGATACACTTATAGTGGAGAAGAAAAAGTTTGTAGCTTTTATGGTGGAAATCATTAACTGTTCTGCCCAAGCATGTAGCCGAACAGAGAGAACTAAGATAATTGCAAAAGCGGCAGAAAAATACTTGGAAATGGAAGAGATGTCAGTAGAGATCATCAATGCAACACTTAGAATGGGGATTTCAGATTCACAATCAACATGTGGTGGTGGAGATTAATAATGATGCTAAGCATTTTACAGTGGAATGCGAGGAGTCTAATTGCAAACGGACAAGAATTAAAACAGCACATTCAGGAGCAATCTGTCAAACTTAACATTATTTGTATTCAGGAATCCTGGCTAAAACCTTCACTTGATTTTACATTGTATGGATATACAGCAGTGCGTAAGGATAGAACCCTTGCTATGGGTGGTGGAGTTGTAACCTTCATTCAGCATAGTTATCAACAGTAGTGAAGCGCTTGAGATAATTTTAACTGAAGTATGGGTGAATAAAACAAAAATTAGAATAATAAATTTGTATAATCCTTGTAAAAAAATAACTAGAGAAATGTTGGAGAGTATATGTGATGTGGAAAAATCCAAAGTTAGAATATGTGGAGATTTTAATGCAAATAATACCCTGTGGGGAAGTGCCAGAACAGACGGAGATGGGTACATCATTGAGGAGTTTATGGATGATAATCAGTTAGTGTGTTTAAATGATGGAAGAGGCACTAGGTACGATATAGCTCATGGTGTGGAATCTGCAATAGATCTTAACTTTGTATCACAACAACTAGCAGGTACTTGCATATGGGATGTGAGAAGTGATAATGCAATGGGTAGTGATCATTATCCTTTCTGGGTAAAGATAAGGATTCAAAATGTTAGTTTTGAAGACAATTGGATTCCAAGATGGAGAATGAAAGAGGTCAATTGGGGGCTGTATAATTTTAAAACAAGCATCAAATTAATTGAAGTCATGCCAAATTTGAGTGAAGACATTGAGGAATTAAATAATATGATTATTAACATAATACATGAGTCAGCTGAGGAAACAATAGGTAAAACATCTGGAGCAAAGAAGAAGAAACTGGTACCATGGTGGTCTGATGAGTGTAGAGAGGCTGTTAAAAACAGGAATAAAGCTTTTAAAGTTGTTAAATCTAATCATTCATTTGATAATTTATTGGAGTATAAAAGAACACAAGCTAAAACTAAAAGAATTATTAAAGAAACAAAAAGGAAATATTGGAGAGATTTCTTTAGTAATATTGGAACAGGAATTAAACGATATATGGGGAATGGTCAGAAAGATGGGTGGAATAAGGGACTTTTCACTTCCAATATTAAGAGATAGTGGTATTGAGGCAGTAACTAGCAGAGAAAAAGCTGAGATGCTCGCAAAATCTTTTGTAAGAATACATAGTTCACAGAACCTTTCCAGTGAAGAGCTAGATACAAGAATGAGGATCATTGACGAGAATAAAGATAAGCTGGGGATGAAAGTGGTGGGGGAGAGCTCACTAGATGCAGATTTTACATTGTTTGATCTAAAAAGAGCATTGATTGGTGTAAAAAAATACCTCACCAGGGAGAGACGGGATATGCTATAAAATGATTGAAGAAATATCTGATGTGGCAAAAAATGTGATACTGGTTTTATATAACAAAATTTGGGTGCAAGGAAAATTGCCCACTGAGTGGAAACATTCAGTAATAGTCCCTATAGGGAAACCAGGAAAGGATAAAACAAATGTTAAAAGCTACAGACCACTAGCGTTAACGTCTAACTTATGTAAACTCATGGAGAGGATGATTACTAAAAGGTTAGTGTATACGTTAGAAAGTAAAGGGCTGATCACACCTGAGTGTAAAGGGCTGAGTGGTTTTCGTAATGGAAGAACAACTATGGATCCTGTAATCTGTTTAGAGAATGAGATACGTAAAGCACAAGTTAACAAAGAATCTGTTTTGGCATTATTTTTTGATATAGAGAAGGCTTATGACATGCTGTGGAAAGAAGGACTTTTAATTAAGTTGAATAAAATGGAAATGGGTGGTAAAATGTTTAACTGGATTACAGATTTTTTTAAAGGATAGAACCATAGAGGTAAGGATAGGATCAGAGTCATCAAGTACATACACAATAGATAATGACACCCCACAAGGTAGTGTATGCAGTCCAATTCTTTTTAATATAATGATTAATGATATATTTGATGGAGTGAACCAAAGGATAAACAGGGCACTATATGCAGATGATGGAGCATTGTGGTTGAGGGGCCGTAATATAGATCATTTACAGCAAAGGATGCAAACAGCAATTAGTCAGGTTGGAAAATGGTCATTTGAATGGGGGTTCCATCTGTCAGTAGAAAAAAACGCAATTCATCTGTTTTTCTAAGAAAAGGGTAAAACCAACAATAGATCTTAAGATATATGGAAAATCTCTCAAACAGGTTAATGAATTAAGATATCTTGGTGTGTGGTTTGATAGTAAACTCACTTTTAAAATTCATGTACAGAAAATGGTGGAAAAATGTAAGAAAGCAATTAATCTTTTAAAATGTCTATCAGGGTACAATTGGGGGGCATCAGGCTCTTCTTTGAAAATAATTTATATAGCAATAATCCGATCAGTGTTTGATTATGGATGTACAGTATACAAAACAGCAGCTAAAACTACATTGGAAATGTACACAGGAAATGCCTTTAGATCTTAGGAGGTTAAAGATCTCTCTAGCATATTGGGTAAACTTACAAGGGCATGAGAATATACATCCTACAAAATTGGTGTTAGAGGAATGGTGGGAATATGGTCGCATCGTGGAAAATATTTTTGGATGGAGTAGCAAAAAAGAGGCAGATGAAATGGGAATCAGTTTTATATCGTGCAGCAAAACTGTTAACTTGAGCATAACTCCACCTTGGTTTTTCTGCTATCCTGTAGTTAATATAGAAACTAAAAACATAGTTAAAACGGGATTCTATCAAAATGCACAACAGTATATAGAAGTAAGATATAATGATTCAGTACAAATATTTACAGAAAAATTCAAAGATCCAGCAGGTAAAACAGGGGTGGCTGTATACATTCCTAAATATAAAGTCACAATACAAATAAGAACCTCAATCACCTGAAATGATGGCCATCATAATGGCACTGCAGTGGGTAGGAGAAGTGAAGCCATATAAATCAGTTATTTGTTCGGACTCTATGTCTTCCCTAACTAGCATCCAGACTGGGAAATCTGCATGCAGACAGGATCTTTTAGATGAAGTTAATCAGATGATTTTCAGAATAACTCAACAGAAGCTAATAATACAGTTCACTTGGGTTCCAGCACAAACAGGTATTGAGGGGAATGAGAAGGCAGACGAGTTGGCAAAAGAAGCACTTAAAGCAGGACAAGTAGAAATACAGGTTCCACTCAGCAAATCAGAAATTAAAACAATAATTAAAGATGGTATTCATAAACTCTGGCAAGATAAATGGGATAAGGGGGAAAAAAGGTAGGCATTTATATAGTATTCAACAATATGTAACAGTTAAAAAGATGAGTTCATTATCACGACAGGAGGAAACATGGTTCACTAGGCTAAGGCTAGGACATACTGGACTGAACAGCAGCCTACATATAATAGGGAAACATGAGACAGGAATGTGCCCATATTGTACGGAAACAGAAACCGTGAAGCATGTACTTTTGACATGCAGGCAGTACCTTGAAGAGAGAGAGAAAAAATTAAGAGGGTAACAAAGAAATCTGTTAATTTAAGCAACCTGTTGAATCTACCAGGAACACACTCTACAACCAAAGCAGTGATAGAATTTCTTAAAGAAACACAGTTAGCAAGAAGACTTTAATGTTATTGTTGTTTATTTATTTATTTATTTTTATTTATTTTTCTATGGAGGATGAGTTGAGGTTGAAGCTGGAGGAGCTAAACACGTAGCGCCAGCTGAAGCTTGGGCTCTGATTCTCTTTTCTTTTTTTTCTTTTTTTTTCTTCACGTTCCAAATTGATCACACCTCAGTCCAGTAGATGGCGGTAATGCACAAAGATTGCAAACTGCCAATAAAAAGTCACTGAAGAAGAAGAATTAGCGACAGCTACACTAATTAATAAACATGCAAGCAGACAAACCTAGAAGAAAGAAGGCGAGGAGAAAAATAAAGGAAGATTTAGCCTCTCATAAGAGACAGGCAGCCTATGTTTTGATTGAAGTTTATTTGGTAAAGGTTGCAATGGTAAACTAGATAGGTACATTTCCTGAAGAAAATGTGAGTGGTGCTTGCCGTGGCAAAATTTCTTACTACAATGTCCCACCTACTGCCCAAAGTTGAAAGAGGCCACCCAAATGACAGTAGGATGTTCTGGTGCAGAGATATTGGTGTTGTTCCATGGTTGCTAGGGAAACCCATCTGGTTGATATGCAATTACTAAGGTGACAGCCACCAATGCTAATGGCCATCCTGAGTAAAATAAGTCAACCCGGAAGTCTCTGTGATTTTCTTGTGCAGAGATATGTGATTTGTTTTTTGGTTGCTAGGGTAACCCCATCTGGTTGCTAGGCAGTTACCAAGGTGACAGCCAACAATGCTCCTTGCCATCCTGAGTGAAATAAGTCAACCCGGAAGTCTCTGTGATTTTTTTGTGCAGAGATATGTGATTTGTTTCTTGGTTGCTAGGGTAACGCCATTTGGTTGCTAGGCAGTTGCCAGGGTGATATTTATGAAGTCTACTTTCCATCCTGAGTGAAATAAGTCAACCCGGAAGTCTCTACATCATTATGATCGTAAGATACACATCTTAGTGATTTTGAATGGATGTCAATGGTTCTTTGTTGCTAGGGTGCTTTAAATGGTTGCTAGGGCGTGGCTAAGTAGTTCACATGATGAAAGATGAAGACTGATTACTCACCCAATTAAAACAAAGCAACTATCATGTCTCTAGGACATTCTGATCTGAAGATATCTTACTGTAATTGAAATCAATAAATGTGATTGCTAGGGTGCTCTAAATTGTTGCTAGGGAGTGGCTTGGCAGCTGCCAATGATGAATATCCAAAGGCTGCTTGTCAGTATGAATGATATAAACCAACTCGCATGCCTATGTGACATTAAGAATGGAAGATATCTCTCTTTGGATTTTGGTTCCTAAGGTGCTTGAAAATGGTTGCTAGGGAGGCGCTAGGAAGTGTTGAGGGGATTCATGATTGGCTGTTTTACTGCCCCAAGTCAAACGAGACCACCCTCGTGTTTCTATGATAATTCAGTCCGGAGATATCCCTTTGATCTCTTTCAATGGAAGTCTATGGGAGTTGTTGCTAAGGTGCTCTAAATGGTTGCTAGGGCATGGCTTGATAGCTTCACAATGATCCTGAGAGACTGATTGGTCGTCTGAGTAAAATGAGCCCGCCCCCTTGTCTCTAAGACACTGTGATCCAGAGTTATGTTCAATACAAAATCTACCATAGACTTAATATTGGGGCAACTTTGGGCAGCTCCTGCCCCCCAGGGGTAAAACTTTTACCCCATTGTGAGGTATGTTCTCACAGAGCCTGTCAGCCTCTTCAAATGTGGTAAATCACACGTCTCTGCGAAATCCTCGCTCTGAGCTATGACTCGTCAAAGTTCGGCTCAATGTTAAGTCAATGGGATTTTTTGCCCAATTTTTTGCCCCTGGGGCAAACACCGTACCCCCGATCGCTTATAAAAGTCATAGCACACCATTCCCAAATAATCCGCACGATTTGACGCCTCATTTGTGGGTCTGTGACAAAAGCTGTGGGAGGAGTAGCGCGCCAAACTTTTGTCCGGAATAATAATAATAATAAAAATAAGTATGAGCAATAACAATAGTGATGCCTAGACTTTGGCAAGCACCACTAATAATAATAACTAGAATGTACATTTCCTGAAGAAAATGTGAGTGGTGCTTGCCATGGCAAAATTTCTTACCACAATGTCCCACCTACTGTCCAAAGTTGAAAGAGGCCACCCCCATGACAGTAGGATGTTCTGGTGCAGAGATATAGGTGTTGTTCCATGGTTGCTAGGGAAACCCATCTGGTTGATATGCAGTTACTAAGGTGACAGCCACCAACGCTACTTGCCATCCTGAGTAAAATAAGTCAACCCGGAAGTCTCTACAATTTTCTAATACAGAGATATGTGATTTGTTACTTGGTTGCTAGGGTAACCCCATCTGGTTGCTAGGCAGTTACCAAGGGGCAAGCCAACAATGCTCCTTGCCATCCTGAATGAAATAAGTCAACACGGAATCACTACAATTTTCTTGTTCAGAGATATATGATTTGTTACTTGGTTGCTAGGGTAACCCCATCTGGTTGCTAGGCAGTTACCAAGGTGACAGGCAACAATGCACCTTGCCATCCTGAGTGAAATAAGTCAACCCGGAAGTCTCTGTGATTTTCTTGTGCAGAGATATGTGATTTGTTTCTTGGTTGCTAGGGTAACCCCATCTGGTTGCTAGGCAGTTACCAAGGTGACAGGCAACAATGTTCCTTGCCATTCTGAGTATAATAAGTCAACCCAGAAGTCTCTGTGATTTTCTTGTGCAGAGATATGTGATTTGTTTCTTGGTTGCTAGGGTATCCCCATCTGGTTGCTAGGCAGTTACCAAGGTGACAGCCAACAATGCTCCTTGCCATCCTGAGTGAAATAAGTCAACCCGGAAGTCTCTGTGATTTTCTTGTGCAGAGATATGTGATTTGTTTCTTGGTTGCTAGGGTAACCCCATCTGGTTGCTAGGCAGTTACCAAGGTGACAGCCAACAATGCTCCTTGCCATCCTGAGTGAAATAAGTCAACCCGGAAGTCTCTGTGATTTTCTTGTGCAGATATATGTGATTTGTTTCTTGGTTGCTAGGGTAACCCCATCTGGTTGCTAGGCAGTTACCAAGGTGACAGCCAACAATGCTCCTTGCCATCCTGAGTGAAATAAGTCAACCCGGAAGTCTCTGTGATTTTCTTGTGCAGAGATATGTGATTTGTTTCTTGGTTGCTAGGGTAACCCCATTTGGTTGCTAGGCAGTTACCAGGGTGATATTTATCAAGTCTACTTTCCATCCTGAGTGAAATAAGTAAACCCGGAAGTCTCTACGACATCCTGATCCTAAGATACACATCTTAGTGATTTTGAATGGATGTCAAAGGTTCTTTGTTGCTAGGGTGCTTTAAATGGTTGCTAGGGCGTGGCTAAGTAGTTCACATGATGAAAGCTGAAGACGGATTACTCACCCAATGAAAACAAAGCAACTATCATGTCTCTAGGACATTCTGATCTGAAGATATCTTACTGTAATTGAAATCAATAAATGTGGTTGCTAGGGTGCTCTAAATTGTTGCTAGGGAGTGGCTTGGCAGCTGCCAATGATGAATCTCCAAAGGCTGCTTGTCAGTATGAATGATATAAACCAACTCCCATGCCTCTGTGACATTCAGAATGGAAGATATCTCTCTTTGGATTTTGGTTGCTAAGGTGCTCAAAAATGGTTGCTAGGGAGGGGCTAGGAAGTGTTGAGGGGATTCATGATTGGTTGTTTTACTGCCCCAAGTCAAACGAGACCACCCTCGTGTTTCTATGATAATTCAGTCCGGAGAAATCCCTTTGATCTCTTTCAATGGAAGTCTAAGGGACTTGTTGCTAAGGTGCTGTAAATGGTTGCTAGGGCGTGGCTTGATAGCTTCACAATGATCCTGAGAGACTGATTGGTCGTCTGAGTAAAATGAGCCCACCCCCTTGTCTCTAAGACACTGTGATCCAGAGTTATGTTCAATACAAAATCTACCATAGACTTAAAATTGGGGCAACTTTGGGCAGCTCCTGCCCCCCAGGGGTGCAACTTTTACCCAATTGTGAGGTACGTTCTCACAGAGCCTGTCAGCCTCTTCAAATGTGGTAAATCACACGTCTCTGTGAAATCCTCGCTCTGAGCTATGACTCGTCAAAGTTCGGCGCAATGTTAAGTCAATGGGATTTTTTGCCCAATTTTTTGCCCCTGGGGCAAACACCGTACCCCTGATCGCTTATAAAAGTCATAGCACACCATTCCCATATAATCCGCACGATTTGACACCTCATTTGTGGGTCTGCGACCAAAAAATTTTGCAAAAAATTCCATTGACTTACATTGGGGCAAATTTGGGCAGCTCCTGCCCCCCAGGGGCGCAACTTTTACCCCATTGTGAGGTATGTTCTCACAGAGCCTGTCAGCCTCTTCAAATGTGGTAAATCACACGTCTCTGCGAAATCCTCGCTCTGAGCTATGACTCTTCAAAGTTCGGCTCAATGTTAAGTCAATGGGATTTTTGCCCAATTTTTTGCCCCTGGGGCAAACACCGTACCCCCGATCGCTTACAAAAGTCATAGCACACCATTCCCAAATAATCTGCACGATTTGACACCTCATTCGTGGGTCTGTGACAAAAGCTGCGGGAGGAGTAGCTCGCCAAACTTTTGTCCGGAATAATAATAATAATAATAATAACTAGAATGTACATTTCCTGAAGAAAATGTGAGTGGTGCTTGCCGTGGCAAAATTTCTTACCATAATGTCCCACCTACTGCCCAAAGTTGAAAGAGGCCACCCCCATGACAGTAGGATGTTCTGGTGCAAAGATATTGGTGTTGTTCCATGGTTGCTAGGAAAACCCATCTGGTTGATATGCAGTTACTAAGGTGACAGCCACCAATGCTACTTGCCATCCTGAGTAAAATAAGTCAACCCGGAAGTCTTTACGATTTTCTAGTAGAGAGATATGTGATTTGTTACTTGGTTGCTAAGGTAACCCCATCTGGTTGCTAGGCAGTTAACAAGGGGCAAGCCAACAATGCTCCTTGCCATCCTGAGTGAAATAAGTCAACCCGGAAATCTCTGTGATTTTCTTGTGCAGAGATATGTGATTTGTTTCTTGGTTGCTAGGGTAACCCCATCTGGTTGCTAGGCAGTTACCAAGGTGACAGCCAACAATGCTCCTTGCCATCCTGAGTGAAATAAGTCAACCCAGAAGTCTCTGTGATTTTCTAGTACAGAGATATGTGATTTGTTTCTTGGTTGCTAGTGTAACCCCATCTGGTCGCTAGGCAGTTACCAAGGTGACAGCCAACAATGTTCCTTGCCATCCTGAGTGAAATAAGTCAACCTGCAAGTCTCTGTGATTTTCTTGTGCAGAGATATATGATTTGTTTCTTGGTTGCTAGGGTAACCCCATTTGGTTGCTAGGCAGTTACCAAGGTGACAGCCAACAATGCTCCTTGCCATCCTGAGTGAAATAAGTCAACCCAGAAGTCTCTGTGATTTTCTTGTGCAGAGATATGCGATTTCTTTCTTGGTTGCTAGGGTAACCCCATCTGGTTGCTAGGCAGTTACCTACGTGATACTCATAAGGCCCCTTGCAATCCTGTGAGAAATATTTCAACCCCTATGTCTCTACGATGTTCTGGTTCAAAGATATTTGATTTGTTACTTGGTTGCTAGGGTAACCCCATCTGGTTGCTAGGCAGTTATCAAGGTGACAGGGAACAATGCTCCTTGCCATCCTGAGTGAAATAAGTCAACCCGGAAGTCTCTACGTCATTCTGATCCCAAGATACACATCTTAGTGATTTTGAATGGATGTCAATGGTTCTTTGTTGCTAGGGTGCTTTAAATGGTTGCTAGGGCGTGGCTAAGTAGTTCACATGATGAAAGCTGAAGACTGATTACTCACCCAATTAAAACAAAGCAACTATCATGTCTCTAGGACATTCTGATCTGAAGATATCTTAATGTAATTGAAATCAATAAATGTGGTTGCTAGGGTGCTCTAAATTGTTGCTAGGGAGTGGCTTGGCAGCTGCCAATGATGAATCTCCAAAGGCTGCTTGTCAGTATGAATGATATAAACCAACTCCCATGCCTCTGTGACATTCAGAATGGAAGATATCTCTCTTTGGATATTGGTTGCTAAGGTGCTCGAAAATGGTTGCTAGGGAGGGGCTAGGAAGTGTTGAGGGGATTCATGATTGGCTGTTTTACTGGCCCAAGTCAAACGAGACCACCCTTGTGTTTCTATGGTAATTCAGTCCAGAAAAATCCCTTTGATCTCTTTCAATGGAAGTCTATGGGACTTGTTGCTAAGGTACTGTAAATGGTTGCTAGGGCGTGGCTTGATAGCTTCACAATGATCCTGAGAGACTGATTGGTCGTCTGAGTAAAATGAGCCTGCCCCCTTGTCTCTAAGACACTGTGATCCAGAGTTATGTTCAATACAAAATCTACCATAGACTTAACATTGGGGCAAATTTGGGCAGCTCCTGCCCCCAAGGGGTGCAACTTTTACCCCATTGTGAGGTATGTTCTCACAGAGCCTGTAAGCCTCTTCAAATGTGGTAAATCACACGTCTCTGTGAAATCCTTGCTCTGAGCTATGACTCGTCAAAGTTCGGCGCAATGTTAAGTCAATGGGATTTTTTGCCCAATTTTTTGCCCCTGGGGCAAATACCGTACCCCCGATCACTTATAAAAGTCATAGCACACCATTCCCAAATAATCCGCACGATTTGATGCCTCATTCGTGGGTCTGTGACCAAAAAATTTTGCCAAAAATTCCATTGACTTACATTGGGGCAACTTTGGGCAGCTCCTGCCCCCCAGGGGTAAAAGTTTTACCCCATTGTGAGGTATGTTCTCACAGAGCCTGTCAGCCTCTTCAAATGTGGTAAATCACACGTCTCTGCGAAATCCTCGCTCTGAGCTATGACTCGTCAAAGTTCAGCTCAATGTTAAGTCAATGGGATTTTTTGCCCAATTTTTTGCCCCTGGGGCAAACACCGTACCCCCGATCGCTTATAAAAGTCATAGCACACCTCTCCTCAATGAGCCGCACGATTTGACACCTCATTCATGGGTCTACGCCAAAAGGTGCGGGACGAGTTACGCGCCGAAGTTTTGTACGGAAGAAGAAGAAGAAGAAGAAGAAGAAGAAAAATAAGTATGTGAGATTACAATAGTGTTGCTTTGCAAGCACCACTAATAAGTATGAGCAATAACAATAGTGATGCCTTGCCTTTGGCAAGCACCACTAATAATAAGTATGAGCAATAACAATAGTGATGCCTTGCCTTTGGCAAGCACCACTAATAATAATAATAATAATAATAATAAGTATGAGCAATAACAATAGTGATGCCTTGCCTTTGGCAAGCACCACTAATAATAATAATAACTAGAATGTACATTTCCTGAAGAAAATGTGAGTGGTGCTTGCCGTGGCAAAAATTCTTACCACAATGTCCAACCTACTGCCCAAAGTTGAAAGAGGCCACCCCCATGACAGTAGGATGTTCTGGTGCAGAGATATAGGTGTTGTTCCATGGTTGCTAGGGAAACCCATCTGGTTGATATGCAGTTACTAAGGTGACAGCCACCAACGCTACTTGCCATCCTGAGTAAAATAAGTCAACCCGGAAGTCTCTACGATTTTCTAGTGCAGAGGTATGAGATTTGTTTCTTGGTTGCAAGGGTAACCCCATCTGGTTGCTAGGCAGTTACCAAGGTGACAGCCAACAATGCTCCTTGCCATCCTGAGTGAAATAAGTCAACCCGGAAGTCTCTGTGATTTTCTTGTGCAGAGATATGTGATTTGTTTTTGGTTGCTAGGGTAACCCCATCTGGTTGCTAGGCAGTTACCAAGGTGACAGCCAACAATGCTCCTTGCCATCCTGAGTGAAATAAGTCAACCCGGAAGTCTCTGTGATTTTCTTGTGCAGAGATATACTATTTGTTTCTTGGTTGCTAGGGTAACCCCATTTGGTTGCTAGGCAGTTGCCAGGGTGATATTTATCAAGTCTACTTTCCATCCTGAGTGAAATAAGTCAACCCGGAAGTCTCTACATCATTCTGATCCTAAGATACACATCTTAGTGATTTTGAATGGATGTCAATGGTTCTTTGTTGCTAGGGTGCTTTAAATGGTTGCTAGGGCATGGCTAAGTAGTTCACATGATGAAAGCTGAAGACTGATTACTCACCCAATTAAAACAAAGCAACTATCATGTATCTAGGTCATTCTGATCTGAAGATATCTTACTGTAATTGAAAACAATAAATGTGGTTGCTAGGGTTCTCTAAATTGTTGCTAGGGTGTGGCTTGGGAGCTGCCAATGATGAATCTCCAAAGGCTGCTTGTCAGTATGAATGATATAAACCAACTCCCATGCCTCTGTGACATTCAGAATGGAAGATATCTCTCTTTGGATTTTGGTTGCTAAGGTGCTCGAAAATGGTTGCTAGGGAGGGGCTAGGAAGTGTTGAGGGGATTCATGATTGGCTGTTTTACTGCCCCAAGTCAAACGAGACCACCCTCGTGTTTCTATGATAATTCAGTCCGGAGAAATCCCTTTGATCTCTTTCAATGGAAGTCTATGGGACTTGTTGCTAAGGTGCTGTAAATGGTTGCTAGGGCGTGGCTTGATAGCTTCACAATGATCCTGAGAGACTGATTGGTCGTCTGAGTAAAATGAGCCCGCCCCCTTGTCTCTAAGACACTGTGATCCAGAGTTATGTTCAATACAAAATCTACCATAGACTTAACATTGGGGCAAATTTGGGCAGCTCCTGCCCCCCAGTGGTAAAACTTTTACCCCATTGTGAGGTGTGTTCTCACAGAGCCTTTCAGCCTCTGCAAATGTGGTAAATCACACGTCTCTGCGAAATCCTCGCTCTGAGCTATGACTCGTCAAAGTTCGGCTCAATGTTAAGTCAATGGGATATTTTGCCCAATTTTTTGCCCCTGGGGCAAACACCGTACCCCCGATCGCTTATAAAAGTCATAGCACACCTCTCCTCAATGAGCCGCACGATTTGACACCTCATTCATGGGTCTACGCCAAAAGGTGCGGGACGAGTTAGGCGCCGAAGTTTTGTACGGAAGAAGAAGAAGAAGAAGAAGAATAACTAGAATGTACATTTCCTGAAGAAAATGTGAGTGGTGCTTGCCGTGGCAAAATTTCTTACCACAATGTCCCACCTACTACCCAATGTTGAAAGAGGCCACCCCCATGACAGTAGGATGTTCTGGTGCAGAGATATAGGTGATGTTCCATGGTTGCTAGGGAAACCCATCTGGTTGATATGCAGTTACTAAGGTGACAGCCACCAACGCTACTTGCCATCCTGAGAAAAATAATTCATCCCGGAAGTCTCTACGATTTTGTAGTACATAGATATGTGATTTGTTACTTGGTTGCTAGGGTAACCCCATCTGGTTGCTAGGCAGTTAACAAGGGGCAAGCCAACAATGCTCCTTGCCATCCTGAATGAAATAAGTCAACCCGGAATCTCTACGATTTTCTGGTTCAGAGATATGTGATTTGTTAATTGGTTCCTAGGGTAACCCCATCTGGTTGCTAGGCAGTTACCAAGTGAAAGGCAACAATGCTCCTTGCCATCTTGAGCGAAATAAGTCAACCCGGAAGTCTCTGTGATTTTCTTGTGCAGAGATATGTGATTTGTTTCTTGGTTGCTAGGGTAACCCCATCTGGTTGCTAGGCAGTTACCAAGGTGACAGCAAACAATGCTCCTTGCCATCCTGAGTGAAATAAGTCAACCCGGAAGTCTCTGTGATTTTCTTGTGCAGAGATATGTGATTTGTTTCTTGGTTGCTAGGTAACCCCATTTGGTTGCTTAGCAGTTACCAGGGTGATATTTATCAAGTCTACTTTCCATCCTGAGTGAAATAAGTCAACCCGGAAGTCTCTACGACATTCTGATCCTAAGATACACATCTTAGTGATTTTGAATGGATGTCAATGGTGTTTTGTTGCTAGGGTGCTTTAAATGGTTGCTAGGGCGTGGCTAAGTAGTTCATATGATGAAAGATGAAGACTGATTACTCACCCAATTAAAACAAAGCAACTATCATGTCTCTAGGACATTCTGATCTGAAGATATCTTACTGTAATTGAAATCAATAAATGTGGTTGCTAGGGTGCTCTAAATTGTTGCTAGGGTGTGGCTTGGCAGCTGCCAATGATGAATCTCCAAAGGCTGCTTGTCAGTATGAATGATACAAACCAACTCCCATGCCTCTGTGACATTCAGAATGGAAGATATCTCTCTTTGGATTTTGGTTGCTAAGGTGCTCGAAAATGGTTGCTAGGGAGGGGCTAGGTAGTGTTGAGGGGATTCATGATTGGCTGTTTTACTGCCCCAAGTCAAATGAGACCACCCTCGTGTTTCTATGATAATTCAGTCCGGAGATATCCCTTTGATCTCTTTCAATGGAAGTCTATTGGACTTGTTGCTAAGGTGCTCTAAATGGTTGCTAGGGCGTGGCTTGATAGCTTCACAATGATCCTGAGAGACTGATTGGTCGTCTGAGTAAAATGAGCCCTCCCCCTTGTCTCTAAGACACTGTGATCCAGAGTTATGTTCAATACAAAATCTACCATAGACTTAACATTGGGGCAACTTTGGGCAGCTCATGCCCCCCAGGGGTGTAACTTTTACCCCATTGTGAGGTATGTTCTCACAGAGCCTGTCAGCCTCTTCAAATGTGGTAAATCACACGTCTCTGTGAAATCCTCGCTCTGAGCTATGACTCGTCAAAGTTCGGCGCAATGTTAAGTCAATGGGATTTTTTGCCCAATTTTTTTGCCCCTGGGGCAATCACCGTACCCCCGATCGCTTATAAAAGTCATAGCACACCATTCCCAAATAATCCGCACGATTTGGCGCCTCATTTGTGGGTCTGCGAACAAAAAATTTTGAAAAAAAATTCCATTGACTTACATTGGGGCAACTTTGGGCAGCTCCTGCCCCCCAGGGGTGCAACTTTTACCCCATTGTGAGGTATGTTCTCACAGAGCCTGTCAGCCTCTTCAAATGTGGTAAATGACACGTCTCTGCGAAATCCTCGCTCTGAGCTATGACTCGTCAAAGTTCGGCTCAATGTTAAGTCAATGGGATTTTTTGCCCAATTTTTTGCCCCTGGGGCAAACATCGTACCCCCGATCGCTTATAAAAGTCATAGCACACCTCTCCTGAATGAGCCGCACGATTTGACACCTCATTCATGGGTCTACGCCAAAAGGTGTGGGACGAGTTAGGCGCCGAAGTTTTGTACGGAAGAAGAAGAAAAAGAAAAATAATCAGTATGTGAGATTACAATAGTGTTGCTTTGCAAGCACCACTAATAAGTATGTGAGATTACAATAGTGTTGCTTTTCAAGCACCACTAATAAGTATGTGAGATTACAATAGTGTTGCTTTGCAAGCACCACTAATAAAAAAATAATAATAATAAAAATAAGTATGAGCAATAACAATAGTGATGCCTTGCCGTGGCAAAATTTCTTAACTCAATGTCCCACCTACTGCCCAAAGTTGAAAGAGGCCACCACCATTACAGTAGGGTGTTCTAGTGCAGAGACATGGGATTTGTTACTTGGTTGCTAGGGTAACCCCATCTGGTTGCTAGGCTGATACCAAGGTGACAGCAAACAATGCTCCTTGCCATCACGAGTGAAAAAAGTCAACCCGGAAGTCTCTACGATTTTCTAGTGCAGAGATATGTGATTTGTTACTTGGTTGCTAGGGTAACCCCATCTGTTTGCTAGGCTGTTAACAAGGTGACAACCAACATTGCTCCTTTCCATCCTGAGTGAAATAATTCAACCCGGAAGTCTCTACGATGTTCTGGTGAAGATAAATTTGATTTGAAGCTTGGTTGCTAGGGTAACCCCATCTGGGTACTAGGCAGTTACCATGGTGACAGCCAACAATGCTTCTTGCCATCCTGAGTTAAATAAGTCAACCCTGAAGTCTCTAAGATTTTCTGGCACAGAGATATTTTATTTGTTACTTGGTTGCTAGGGTTACCCCATCTGGTTGCTAGGCAGTTACCAAGGTGACAGCCAACAATGCCCCTTGCCATCCTGAGTGAAATAAGTCAACCCCAAATTCTCTTCAATTTTCTAGTGCTTAGATATGTGATTTTTTACTTGGTTGCTATGGTAAACTCATCTGGTTGCTAGGCAGTTACCAGGGTGATACTTATCAAGTCTACCTTCCATCCTGAGTGAAATAAGTCAACCCGGAAGTCTCTACGACATTCTGATCCTGAGATACACATCTTAGTGATTTTGAATGGATGTCAATGGCGTTTTATTGCTAGGGTGCCTTAAATGGTTGCTAGCGTTTGGCTAAATTGTTCCCATGATGATACTTGAAGACTGATTACTCACCCAATTCAAAGAAAGCAACTATCATGTCTCTAGGACATTCTGTTCCGAAGATATCTTACTGTAATTGAAATGAATTAATCTGGTTGCTAGGGTGCTCTAAATTGTTGCTAGGGCGTGGCTAAACCTCAGGGTTAAATCTTACCCCCAAACTCATGTCATGCTCCACAATTGCTTGCTAGGCCACATCAAATGAGTCCATCAAATGTCTTTTAATTTTATGTCATTACTTATTGGCTGCTTGATAAAATAAATTCTCTGAGGGAGAGAGAGAGAGGGAGAGACGCAGGGCTAACAGGCCCTTTTGTGTGTGTGAAAATGTCAGTTGGGATTTAAATTTCTGAACATTCCGCAATGTAAAGTCAATGGGACTTTTTTGGCCGCTTTTTCGTCCGCTGTTTGAACATCGTACACCCGATCGCTTAGAAAAGATATAGCACACCTCTCCTCAATGAGCCGCACGATTTGATGCCTCACTCAGGGGTCTGTGACAAAAGCTGCGGGCGGAGTAGCGCGCCAAACTATGTGTGGAATAATAATAATAATACTAAGTATGCAAGAGAACACTAGTGATGCTTTGCCTTTGGCAAGCACCACTAATAATAATAATACGTGTAATTGTTGTTGCAATAACATTTTGTATTTGTATATTTCCCTTTTTCTTGTTAAGTAACAGTTGTTATTTATGCTTTTATTTTGAAGTCACTTACAAGTTTCGTTGGGTTGCTCTCGTGTGAATTGTACTGTTGCTCAACACCAGCGGGCAGCAGATAGCATGGACACGTGTGTGTTCCGGTGAAGAATTTCATGCTGGCTAAAGCAGATCTTGATGTGAGCGGTTTTAAGTTTACCTCTGAAGAGTTAAAGACTTCCCTTTCTTTGTAGCATGCAGTCAACGAGGTATTTATTTTGTCCGTCTGCATTTTAATTTGGTAAATCTTATTCAACATGCTGTGCATGTTATTGTTTATGTTAAGTTAACATTGTTTCTATATTTTCTCGTCAATGTTGTTTATTAGTTTTCACGGTGGATTTGGAGCGAGGACTTCAATAAACCAGTAGCAAGAAAACCACTTGTGTCTGCCTGTGCTTAGAGGGAATTATAGTGAAAACTCGTACTGTTCATCGATGCGAGTGGGCATATTAAGTGACGATGCAGCGAGATCAAAGGATCAGCGGACTTCTAACGACTTGCGCATGCACGGAGCTGCCATAAAAGAACTGACCATCGTGTGATGCAAAAACACACATAAAGTAAAGAAAGACACACAGTTTTAATGGGCAACGTTTTCAAGACAAAGACACTTGAACGCTAATAAGTTAAGAAGGGTCTAAGAAGAAGGCTTTTGTAAAGGTTTGCCAAAGAGTTTTACTGTGATAGCTGCTGTGTTGTGGGTGGTACATGTTTTAATTATCTGCTCGCATAATGTAATTGAAGCTTGCAATTATAGCCACATTAAGGTGCCAAAGTTAAAAGGGTAAATTCGTTTTCTAGTGAACTTTCTATATTTCAATTGCATTATTGAAATAATAAGTCAAGGCTATTTGCCATTTGATATTGTAGTTAGCCAGGTGTTCTAAAGTGTTTTATATATACATTGAGTGTATTTTGAAGGTAATAATCAAAGTTGAATTAAGCTATTTTTGCACATTTCCAATTCTCTAAGTGCATTTTCAACTGTTTTCGAACTAACAACATTTGATCTGTTTCAACTTTAAAGTATCTACATTTAATTAACATTTACATTTGATCAAGTGTTAAAAATGGGTCAATTTAATGCAATGATTGAGAATGTCAGAGCCAAATGAAGCTACAATTGAGGTAAGGGACAGTGTTAGGGATAGTGCAAATTCTCAAGACCTGCCTGAAGAATGCCAAGTGGCGGCTGAAGTCCAGCAAGAGGAAACTCAGCAACCCAGACGAAGTCAAAGAATCAGAACTTTAACAGAGAAGGGTAAAGAAATGCAAGTCGAAAAAATTAAAGCGCTTCAACAAAGGTTTAACTACATTTACGACAAATGGAGAATACAAGTTAAATCTTCTAAGCAACCATTATCACAATCCACAGATCCTTTATCTGACGATTTGTTTAATGATATCATTGGCGATGTCACAAGTCTTTCTGCAGATGTCCAGCGTGTTTATGATGAGCTACGCAGTGTCTCAGTTCCAGACCCTGACGTGCGTCGAAAAGTGGATTTGTGTTTAGAGATTTCTAGGTTCATTGTATCCAGAGCCTCAAGTCGGCTGGATGGAAAGATTCCAGAAGGAGAAGAGCAAGATTGGCCTGAAGCAGGGTCTCTCTTTGACTCAAGCACCTGTAAATCAGGCTCTATCACTTCTATCTTAAAAGGCACCTCAGAGCATTCAAGCAGTTCCTCTGTAAAACGACAAGAAGCTGTTGCTGATGCTGCTGCAAGCCAAGCTGTTCTGAAAGTGTTACAAGAACAAGAAAGAGAGCAAGCAGAACTAAATCACCTAGAAGCAGAAGCTAAAAGGAAGATAGCTGATCAAGAGGCAGCAGCTGTTAGGCGTCGTTTAGAGCGAGAAGAGGAAGACGTGAAACGAAGAATGCATAGAGAGGAAGAGGAAGCTAAAATTAAAGCTCAACTGGAAGATGAGCATGCAACTCTTCAAAGGACTAGAGGAAAAACGGAGAAAGATACAGCGTTTAGAGGCAGTGAAAGGTCTCAATGCAGCGATCAGTTTATGATCAAGTGAAGGCCACAGAAGAACAGAAATGCATACTACAGCATGAGATGGCAGCAAATAATCAAGAACCTGTGCCCACAAATCCTCTGCATAAGCCTTTACCACAAGCTATGACCACCACCTCAAATGAAAGTACAGCAGAGCTTGTTAAGGTGCTGGTAGGTGCTTTAAGCGCCAACAGGATTCCAATTCCTGAACCTTCATTATTCAGTGGGGATCCATTGAGATACAATGACTGGAAGCTTTCTTTTGAAACACTGATCGACCAGAAGAACATTCAAGACAAGGAGAAGATATACTACCTTCGTAGATACGTAAGTGGACAAGCTAAGAAAGCACTTGAAGGCTATTTCCTACTCGGAACCGAATCTGCCTATGTTGCAGCATGGGAGATTCTGGAGGAGAGATACGGAAACCCATTTACAATTGCAAAATCATACAGGGACAAGCTCCAAGCATGGCCGAAGATGGGACCTAAGGACAGCTTTGAGCTTAGAGAGTTTGCCGATTTTCTTCGTAGTTGTGAGGCTGCCATGGTCCACATCAAGACACTGGAAGTGTTGAATGACTGTAATGAAAACAGGAAAATTCTTTCAAAGTTACCAGATTGGCTAACGGCGAGATGGAACCGGTTAGTTATCAAAGTACAGGAAGAGAGTAACCAATTCCCCTCCTTTAGCCAATTTGTGAAATTTCTGACAAAAGAAGCAAAAATTGCCTGTAACCCTGTCACATCATTGCAGTCACTGAAACAAGGAGAGGCTGAAAAACCAAAATGCCAAAGACATCAAAGCTTTGGAGCAAAGACATTGACCACAAGTTCAAATGAAAGGATTGTCATAACATGCATTTTCTGTAACAAGACTGGGCATACTTTGCACAAATGCAGGGAGTTCATGGAGAAAACGATTTCAGACAGAATAAAATTTGTTCAAGCTGAAAGGCTATGCTTTGGTTGTCTCAAATTCTGGTCACCACTCAAAGAGCTGCAACAGCAGGAGTGTTTGTAACATGTGCCACAAGCGGCATCCTACCTGTTTGCACGAGGAGCGAGCCAAAGGTGAACAAAGACCACCATATGTCAATCAAAATGTCTGAGTCAAGAAAATCCAAGCACAAATCATGAACAGTACAAAAAGAGACCTCAATCAACACAACACGCAGAAACAACCACAGCCGCTACTTCAAACAGAGTAATAGTTGGTCAAGCTAACATGCAAACAGCTGCAATAATTCCCGTCTGGCTTTCATCCACAATTCAGCCAGCGCAAGAAGTCCTTGTATATGCTTTGTTGGATTCTCAAAGCGACACAACTTTTGTTCTAAGTGAAGTAGCTGAAGCCTTGGAAGCAAACAAAGAACATGTCAAGCTCAAGCTGTCTACTATGACTTCAAGAACTACAGTAGTAAGCTCTCAAAGAGTAAATGACCTACAAGTGAGAGGTTTTTACTCCGGTAAGAAGATTTCCTTACCACCAGTCTACACTCGTGAGTTTATTCCAGCCAACAGAACTCACATACCAACAGATGAAACTGCAAAGGCATGGTTCCATTTAGAGCACCTCCAAGAAGATATTGCACCTCTTCAGGACTGCGAAGTAGGTCTGCTCATTGGGTACAACTGCTCACAAGCCTTACTACCAAGGGAAATTGTGTCTGGGGAAGGAAATCAACCTTATGCACAATGTACAGACCTTGGATGGAGTATTGTTGGCCACGGGAATCCCTGCGTAGACTACGGTGATGCCATTGGAATCAGCCATCGCATAGTAGTGAGACAAGTGACACCAGGTGTGGAGCCTTCTATCAATCTCAAAACTGAAGTACACTATGTGAGCCGAACCAAAGTAAAGGAACTTACTTCATCAGAGATCATTAGAGTCCTTGAATCTGACTTCTCCGAAAAAGCTGGTGAAGATAATCCTGTGTCTCAAGAAGATCTCAAGTTCCTATCCAAGTTAAGAGAAAACATCACACAAAAAGACAATGGTCACTACGAAATGCCATTACCGTTCAAAGAGGAAAGACCAACATTACCTAACAACAAGACATGCGCAATACACCGCCTGAACTGTCTTGAAAGGAGACTAAGGAAAGATCAAAGGTACTACAAAGACTACGTAAACTTTATGGAGGACATGATTTCACGTGGCGATGCAGAGAAGGTCCTTGAGGAAGAAATTGATAACAATCCTGCTTGGTACATTCCACATCATGGAGTTTACCATCCTCAGAAACCAGCAAAAATCCGCGTAGTATTTGACTGTTCTGCCAAGTTTCAAGAAACATCGCTTAATGACCATTTGCTCACTGGGCCTGACCTGACAAATACATTGGTGGGTGTCCTGTGCCGCTTCCGAAAGGGTTCTGTTGCAGTCATGTGTGACGTCGAAAGAATGTTCCACCAGTTTCATGTGAAAAGGGAAGATCAAGATTATTTAAGATTCTTATGGTGGGAGAACAGCAGCTTGGAAACTACACCATCAATCTACAGAATGAAGGTCCACTTGTTCGGAGCAGCCTCGTCTCCTGGCTGTGCCAACTTCGGCCTAAAACACCTGGCAGCAAAAGGGCAAGGTCAGTTCAGCGAAGACACCATACGCTTCATTCAAGGAAATTTCTACGTAGACGATGGTCTAATAAGTGTTCAAACTGAGAAGGAAGCCATCCAACTTGTCAAAGAATCAAGAGAGCTTTGCAGCACTGGCAAATTAAGACTTCATAAGTTTGTTTCTAACAGTGAGAACGTGATGGCAACCATCCCGGAAGAAGAACGTGCTGCAATCAAGGATCTAGACATGGCCTTGGGTTTACCACATATGGAGAGAGCTCTTGGCGTAGAGTGGTGCATCACATCTGACTCATTCAAATTCAGAGTTCAAGTAAAACCCAATCCACTAACAAGAAGAGGTGTGCTCTCTACTGTATCCTCTGTGTATGATCCCCTGGGGTTCATGGCACCCTTCATCCTTTTGGGGAAACAAATACTCCAGCAAATGTGCAGAGAAAAGATTGGCTGGGACGAGGAACTTCCAGAAAACCTAAGACCTCAGTGGGAGTCCTGGATCAGAGGCCTTCCCAATCTGGCTGAAATGCAAATGAAAAGATGCTTCTTACCTGCAAGGTTTGGCAATGTTAAAAGGTATGAGCTTCACCATTTCGCTGATGCAAATGTGTCCGGATACGGTGAATGTACTTACATGCGAGCTATTAACCAGTCTGACGAAGTCCATTGCTGTCTGGTAATGGCAAAGGCAAGAGTTTCACCAACCAAAATCACAACTATACCGAGACTTGAACTCTCAGCAGCAGTTGTTGCAGTTCGAACCAGTGATATGCTCCGAAAAGAACTAGAAATCCAAGACCTACTAGAGTTCTTTTGGACAGACTCCACAGTTGTTCTTGGCTACATAAACAATGACGCCAGAAGGTTTCAAGTGTTTGTAGCCAACCATATACAGAGAATAAAGTCAAGCACGAAGCCAGAGCAATGGCATTATGTTGCCTCTGAAGACAATCCGGCAGATCATGCCTCTCGAGGTTTGACTGCAGAACAACTTAAGACCTCAAACTGGTTTACAGGACCGACGTTTCTGTGGCAAGAGAAACTACCTGACAGAGAACGCAAGGTGGGAGAAGTAAAGGAAGATGATCCCGAACTCAACAAGGCTCTTGTGTGTAACACAAAGGCAAAGGAAGACAGATCATTATTGGATCGTCTACAGAAATTCTCTGATTGGTCTAGGGGAGTAAAAGCAGTTGCCAGATTGCAACGTCAAGTCAAAGAGTACAAAGGTGTGAAACAAAGAACAAAAGAAAGAACAAGCCTAGAAGAAAGGAAAGAAGCTGAACTTTTTATCACTAAGCTAGTTCAAGAAGAAGCATTCTCAGATGAGATAAGGAGCTTAAAACTAAACCAATTAGTTACCAAATCTAAAGACAGGAAGCTGCACAAGTTAAGTCCATTTTTGGACGAAGAGGGTATCCTAAGAGTGGGAGGGCGCCTAAGTCGAGCCACTTTACACCCACACGTGAAGCATCCGGCAATACTCCCAAAGAACAGCCATGTATCAGCTTTGCTTATCAAGCACTTTCACGAAAGAGTACATCATCAAGGACGTGGAATGACAATAAATGAACTGCGATCTAATGGATGGTGGATCCTGGGATGCAGCAGTGCAGTCTCATCACACATATTCAAATGTGTCAAGTGCAGAAAATACAGAAGAAGTACTGAGGAACAAATAATGGGTGACTTACCAAAAGAGAGAACAGAAACAAGTCCTCCTTTCACTTACATTGGCATAGACTGCTTTGGTCCAATCTATGTTAAAGAAGGAAGGAAAGATCTCAAAAGATATGGTCTCTTACTTACTTGTCTGTGTTCAAGGGCCGTACACAGAGATGATTGATGACATGACAACTGACGCATTTATCAATTCTTTAAGAGCATTCATTGCCATAAGAGGAAATGTTCGTCAACTAAGATGTGACCAAGGAACCAATTTTGTTGGTGCAAGGAGAGAGTTTGCAGAACTCATGAAAGGAATGGATCAAGAAAGAGTAAAGACTCTAGGATGTGAATTTCTTATGAACCCTCCAGCAGCAAGTCACATGGGTGGTGTCTGGGAGAGGCAAATAAGATCCATAAGAAGTGTTCTCACTGCTATTCTTGACCATTCAGCACAAAGGCTTGACAGCACTTCACTAAGGACATTCCTGTATGAAGTTATGGCCACCATTAACAGCAGACCACTCACTGCTGAATATTTGAATGACCCATCCGGACCTGAACCTTTAACTCCAAACCATATCCTTACAATGAAGTCCACAATCATTCTGCCCCCACCTGGCAAATTTGTCAGAGAGGATCTTTATCTTCACAAGAGGTGGCGCCGAGTGCAGTATTTGGCTAATGAGTTTTGGACTCGATGGAAGAAAGAATATCTATTGAACTTACAACCAAGACAAAAGTGGCACAAAAACAGACGGAATTTAAAGGTCAACGACATCGTCCTTCTACATGATGATCTGGCACCACGCAATGAATGGAAGCTGGCCAGAATCACAGAAGTTTATCCAAGTTCAGATGGTAGGGTGAGAAAAGTGAGATTAATGCTTAGTGACACTACATTGGGCAAAGGGGGGAAACTCACAACTAAAACAATGTTCTTTGAAAGACCTATACAGAAAGTTGTTACTCTGCTTGAGGCAGACTAAGGTGTAAATGTTTGAAATGTGTGAAATTCCATGTTAAATGGTTAAGAACAGTAATTGTTTCATTGAGAAGGTAAAGTGTTTACTTGTAACAAATATTGTGTTTAGAGAAATCCCACATTAAGATTTGTGTGATTTGGTGGGAGTGTAATTGTTGTTGCAATAACATTTTGTATTTGTATATTTCCCTTTTTCTTGTTAAGTAACAGTTGTTATTTATGCTTTTATTTTGAAGTCACTTACAAGTTTCGTTGGGTTGCTCTCGTGTGAATTGTACTGTTGCTCAACACCAGCGGGCAGCAGATAGCATGGACACGTGTGTGTTCCGGTGAAGAATTTCATGCTGGCTAAAGCAGATCTTGATGTGAGCGGTTTTAAGTTTACCTCTGAAGAGTTAAAGACTTCCCTTTCTTTGTAGCATGCAGTCAACGAGGTATTTATTTTGTCCGTCTTGCATTTTAATTTGGTAAATCTTATTCAACATGCTGTGCATGTTATTGTTTATGTTAAGTTAACATTGTTTCTATATTTTCTCGTCAATGTTGTTTATTAGTTTTCACGGTGGATTTGGAGCGAGGACTTCAATAAACCAGTAGCAAGAAAACCACTTGTGTCTGCCTGTGCTTAGAGGGAATTATAATACGTTTAAATAGGATTTCAGTAAGTTGGCTCTCTCAAGCCAACCTAATAATAATAATAATAAGTTTAAATACAATATCAGTAAGTTGGCTCTCACAAGCCAACTTAATAATAACAGATAGTCTACATCAGTAAACCACAGAAATACCACACAACAAATTGACAAAACAAAAACAAAAAAGAATTGCCATTCAAAAACTGTTAATCCAACTAAAATAGTGGGTCTCAACACTGGTCCTTTTATTCAACTGATCTCTCAATGACTTAATTCAACTAACAATGTTTCCTTATTAGACCTTTTGGAAATATACATATCATATTGTATACATCAAAATTACTGAGTGAAAAAGAGGCAAGTATCAAAGGGATTAATAAAGAGGCAACTATGATGCACATTTTAAGATCATGCAGTTCCCCATCTGTCGCTCACTTTGACGTCGTGTCGAAGAACGACACTAGGGGTCTCTCTTGAGCGCCGAAAGATACTTCTGATCTATGAAAAAAGGCCAATGAGAGTTGGCGAACGGTATTTGCATACCCCGCCTCCGGATACGGACATAAAGGCGAGGGAAATACGTTCGTTCATTCAGCAATTTTCTTCGGAGCCGATGGTTGTGTGTATGCTGTCAGTTGCGAACCACAAAACTGATCCTGCTTCTGATCCTCTGATGCTCTGCTGCTGTTGGATCTACGGCGCACCTTCAGCGGCTTTTCTCTTCTCTGCTGGCGTGCAGTTTGCCCCTGAGCGCTTTGACAGCGCAGAGTTAAAAGAGTTCCTTCTTAAAAGAGTAAATTTCTCCATTAAAAAGTTTATTTCTCTAAAAGAGCAATACACAGCAGTGTTGAACGCCCTTTTCAGGGCGCGTCTTTATAAAGATGCCATTCAACCCCTGTGTAGTTCCTGGATGCGGTAGAGTGCTCTCCGCTTCTGAATGCCACAGGCGCTGTCTCGTGTGTCTGGGCACCGATCACACCGAGGCAGCGTTTTGTGGATGGCTCATGTTCTCATTGCGAGAACATGACCATGGCAACGTTGCGGTTGCGGCTTGCTTTCAATAGAAAGCACGCCACTCCAGCCGCCCCCCGTATCGCTCCTTCTTCCCACGGGATTGAGGACGATGCGGTTGGCGCTGGAGGTGATTTGGGGAGGGCAGCGGGTGCAGCTCCGCCGGGTACACCCCCTCGGACCACCCGCCCCCCGACACGCTCGTGGACCTCCATCCTGCCTTGAGGTAACGGCGACTTGCCTCCGAGCCGGTCTGCCTATCCTCTGAAGCTTGAAGCCGATGAGCTCGCCGCTCCGTCGGAGAGCGAGGCGTCTGACGCTGACCAGGCTGAGGCGGATGCGCAGATGTCCGACATGCTTGCCCGGGCCGCCGTCGGGGTGGGGTTGGACTGGAAACCTCCACCCTCCCCACACCCCTGACCCCGATGTGCTGCAGGAACTGCGCTCAGCGACCGACCTTGTCCTCAGAGCCATGAAGGTCACCGCGCAGGCACTCGGGCAGGCGATGGCCACCCTTGTGGTCCAGGAAAATCAACTGTGGCTCAACCTGGTCGAGATGCGTGAGGCCGACAAAGTTCGCTTCCTCGATGCCCCTGTCTCCCAGCTTGGCCTCTTTGGCGACACCATCGAGGACTTTGCCCAGCAGTTCTCCATGGTGAAGAAGCAGACGGAGGCCATATCTCACATCCTGCCTCGCCGCAAACCTGCCGCCAAGGCCGTTGCCCCGTCTGCTCGCCGAGGGCGTCCCCCTGCAGCTAAGAAACCTGCTCCGCCTCAACCTGGGCCCAGCTCTCAGCCCCTGCATCGAGCACACCGCAGGAAGACGACGCCCCCCGCCTCCCGGATCCCCTCGAGGACCCGGAAGGCTCCCAGGCAGTCCTGAGACGGACGACCCAGCGACACAGACGTTAGCTCCGGAGGTGGTAAGACTGCTCCGTCCCCCGGTGGAGGGCTGGGAGGAGAATCTTTTGTTGTTTCTAAACAATTTTATTTGCCGCCCCCCCTTAGACGGGGTTGTGGTAACCACATTCTCAATAAAAGAGCTATTTCCTATGTCTCTGGATCACCCGGCCCGCAAATGCCGTTCTCACGGCACTTTGCCCCCAGATCTCAACAGTCCTGGCTTCCTGGACACGGACCACACGTCTTCATCACGACTGCTCCCCGGCCGGCCGGTTCTGACGAGTCCAGAGGACGCCTACCCAGGACCTTCTCCTCAGTCGCTAACCCGCCCCCTGCCGGGTGTGTGGAGCAAGGTAAGTGCTTTGAGTCTTTTCTCAGCACCTCAGCCACGGGTCACCCCGTCGCCGCCCAACGCTGCCTTACCTGCTCCGCTGCTACACCCCGCCGGGTACATCAAAATTAATCGTCCCTTTGGTGCCCCTAGCGCAGAGGTGGGACGCGTGGCTTTCACTTCCCAACCCGTCTTGCTGGCTGGCCCGGACCATCCGACTCATTTATGCAATTCAGTTTGCCAGGCCCCCACCCCCCTTCATGGGCGTCCGCTTCTCCGCAGTACACGGCGAACATGCCCAGTCCCTGTGCGCGGAAATCGCGACTCTTCTGGCCAAAGACGCAATAGAGCCTGTCCCTCCAACCGAGATGAAGAAGGGTTTCTACAGCCAGTACTTCATCGTGCCTAAGAAAGGCGGTGGCTTACGACCAATCTTGGATCTGCGAGTTCTCAACCAAATGTTGCACAAACTCCCATTCAAAATGCTCACACAGAAGTACATTTTAACCTGCGTCCAGCGTCTAGATTGGTTCACAGCGGTAGACCTGAAGGACGCGTACTTTCATGTCTCCATCCTGCCTCGACACCGCCCCTTCCTACGGTTCGCGTTCGATGGTCAGGCGTATCAGTACAAAGTCCTCCCCTTCGGCCTGTCTCTGTCCCCTCGCATCTTCACGAATGTCGCAGAGGCAGGTCTTGCCCCGCTACAAGAAGCCGGCATCCGCATACTCAACTACCTCGACGACTGGCTCATTTTGGCCCACTCTCGAGAGTTACTATGCGCCCACAGAGACCAGGTGCTCAGGCACCTCAGCCGTTTGGGGCTTCAGGTCAACTGGGAAAAGAGCAAGGTGACCCCAGTTCAGTGCATCTCTTTTCTCGGGATGGAGTTAGACTCGGTCTCAATGTCGGCACGTCTCACCAACGAGCGTGCAAAAGTCAGTGTTGAACTGCCTCGCCGCCTTCAGGTCGGGCACAGCGGTCCCTTTAAAACTTTTCCAGAGGCTCCTGGGGCATATGGCGTCCTCTGCGGTGGTCGTGCCGCTGGGGTTGATGCATATGAGACCGCTCCAACACTGGCTTCAGACGCGAGACCCGAGACATTGACAATCACCCCCGCCTGCCGTCAAACATTCAACCCCTGGACAGACCTCTGTTTCTTACGGGCTGGAGTACCCTTACAGCAGGTGTCCAGATGCGTCCTGGTCACGACCGACACCTCCAGATCGGGTTGGGGCGCCATTTGCAATGGGCACACAGCCTCAGGCCGTTGGAAAGGGGCCCAGCTGCGTTGGCACATCAATTGCCTCGAGTTGTTGACTGTCCTTTTATCCCTGCGGAAGTTTCTCCCATTAGTTTGGGACGAACATATCCTAGTCAGTTCGGACAGCACCACTGCGGTCGTGTACATAAATCGCCAAGGCGGCGTACGCTCCCGCCACATGTCTCAGCTTGCCCGTCATCTCCTCCTTTGGAGCCAGCACCGACTCAAGTCGCTGCGTGCCACTCACATCCCTGGCAACCTCAATGTGATGGCGGACGCGCTGTCACGACAACGCTTGCCTGGCGGAGAGTGGAGTCTTCACCCCCACTCGGTTCAGCTGATTTGGGAATGGTTCGGCAAGGCCCAGGTAGACCTGTTTGCCTCCCGAGAGACCTCCCACTGCCCGCTCTGGTACGTCTGCTAAGAGGCTCCCCTCAGGGCAGATGCACTGGCACACAGCTGGCCGGTGGGGCTGCGCAAGTACGCATTCCCCCCCAGTGAGCCTTCTTGCACAGGTGCTGTGCAAGGTCAGGGAGGACGAGGAGCAAGTCACTCTCGTGGCTCCTTACTGGCCCACCCGGGCCTGGTTCTCGGACCTCGTACTCGTGACAGCCCCTCCCTGGCGAATTCCCCTGAGGAAGGACCTTCTTTCTCATGGACGGGGCACGCTCTGGCATCCACACCCAGACCTCTGGAACCTCCACATCTGGCCCCTGTATGGGACGCGGAAGATCTAGCTGGGCTTCCACCCACGGTCGTAGCCACGATCAACCAAGCCAGAGCCCCTTCTACCAGGCAACTCTACGTCTTGAAATGGCGTCTGTTCGTATATTGGTGCTCTTCCCGGGCAGAAGACCCACAGAGGTGTGCAGTTAGGTCTGTGCTCCTGTTTCTACAGGAGAGGCTGGAGGGGAGGCTGTCCCCATCCACCTTGAAGGTGTACGTTGCCGCTATCGCAGCTCACCATGACCCAGTAGACGGTAAGTCTCTGGGTAAGCACAACTTAATCGTCAGGTTCCTAAGAGGCGCCCGGAGGTTAAATCCTTCCCGGCCAAACCTGTTCCCCTCCTGGGATCTCTCGGTGGTCCTCACCGGTCTTCAGAGATCCCCTTTTGAGTCGCTAGGATCAGCTGGATTCAGGGCTCTCTCGCTAAAGACGGCCCTGCTGATCGCGCTCGCCTCCATCAAGAGGCTCGGGGACCTGCAAGCATTCTCTACTAATGACACTTGCCTAGGGTTCGGTCCGGCAGACACTCATGTGATCCTAAGACCTCGACCGGGCTATGTGCCCAAGGTTCCTACCACACCCTTCAGAGATGAGGTAGTGAACCTACAAGCGCTGCCCAGGGAGGAGGCAGACCCAGCCCTCTCACTGTTGTGTCCCGTACGTGCCTTGCGTGCCTATCTGGAATGCACCCAGAGCTTCAGGTGCTCTGAGCAGCTCTTTGTCTGCTTTGGAGGGCAGCAGAAAGGGAACGCTGTCTCCAAACAGAGGTGGTGGAGGCCATTCAGTTGGCCTATCACACCCAGGCCGTGCCACCCGCTTTGCGGGTTCGAGCCCACTCTACCAGGAGCGTGGCATCCTCATGGGCACTGGCTAGAGGCACCTCCCTAGCAGACATCTGCAGAGCTGCGGGCTGGGCAGCACCTAACACCTTTACGAGGTTTTACAATCTCAGGGTTGAGTCAGTCTCGTCACATGTTCTCTCAGGTCCGAGCCCGTAGAACTCGGTGCACGTCGACGATCTGACCGGGTGAATCGCTTGTTTTCAGCGCCGTTTCCCTCTGCCGAGGCAAAACAGTGTGCTTCTTTCCCAGAAGACCTAGGTCCCTGGTTGATTCCTCCCTAGCCCTCTTGGGCCCGCAGCAGTTCAGCGGAGGAACTTGCCGGCCCAGTCCACTATGGGTACCTCCGGCTACCCCTACTGGAATAGGTGCTCCACAGATCAGGCCTCCTACGGGACTCCTCCTGTGTGTACTTCTGCAGTACGGTCATCTTACGAGCTGACCCGCGTCTCCCTTAGGCAGTCCCTCGCTGCCCTCCGGTCACCGTGTTGTAGCAACTCCCCCCTCCTCCAGGTTGGATCTACCACCGTGCCATTTTTTCCACATGTGACCCAAGAGGCCATGTGATGTATTTTGCCACCTCTACCTCCCCTTCTGGGTGGGTGTGGCCTCCGCAGGGTCTTTTCCCCCTGAAAGAATAGGAATTCGGGTAAGACCCCCTTCCCTCGATGCGGTAAGGGCCCCGGCTGCTCTTGCTCTATGCCGAGAAAACATAGAGAGAAAAGAGGCCCAGCCAGGCTTGGCCCGTTCCCTAGTCGGGAGTGTCACCTTGTTCCCCCCTAGGGTAACCAAAAGGATTCTGACGACTTTTTGGGGCATTGGGGAAGGGTACGTGCAGCCTGAACACAGTTGTTCGCTTGTGCACGTAGAAATACCTGCCCGCTTATGTGTGAGCAGTACACGTACACGGCTCAGCGCATTGCGAGTTTTGAAGTGGACCCCTAGTGTCGCTTCTTCGACATGACGTCGAAGTGAGCGACAGACGGGGAACATCTAGGTTACGTATGTAACCTCCGTTCCCTGATGGAGGGAACGAGACGTCGTGTCTTCCCGGCCATGTCGCTGAGCCGGGCCGCTGAGGTGCCCGGTACACTCCCGGCTCCTCAGAAAAATCCTGAATGAACGAGCGTATTTCCCTCGCCTTTATTTCCGTATCCGGAGGCGGGGTATGCAAATACCGTTCGCCAACTCTCATTGGCCTTTTTTCATAGATCAGAGGTATCTTTTGGCACTCAAGAGAGACCCCTAGTGTTGCTTCTTCGACACGATGTCTCGTTCCCTCCATCAGGGAACGGAGGTTACATACGTAACCTAGACGGTTTTTATACACTATCAAATTCCAGTCTACATTGCTCTGTTTCCAAGTTTGCTTCAAATATACCCTTCAGAAGAACTACATAAATGACTGATATGACTGGCAGTTTTCTCAGCTTTCCTGTCATCCTCTTGCTCATGTATGTATGGTGGAGCTGCTTGGAAATGTAGTTCTGAAGTTCTTTTTAAGGGTACATGTGAAGCCATCTTGGAATCTAAGCACTACTAAGCAAGTAGACTGCAATTGAATGTGGTCAGGATATCAAAAACACACCTTGGTTAGTGCTGCTAGCTCACAGCGCCAGGGTCCTAGGTTCAAATCCGGCTAGGAGGTCTGTCTGTGTGGTAGTCCTGCCTTGAGCCCTGTGTATGCCGGGTTAGGCACCGGCTCACCGCGACCCTGTAAAGGATTAAGCGGTTATTGATAATGGATGGATGATCCCTTATTTTATAGTCACAATAATCACAAGAGAAAGTCTGTTTCTTTGACGTTAAATGTAAAGTTTTAAATGAAAATCAATAATATTGAAGTAGAAATCACAAATATCAATTCAACATTTTATCATCTTTAAAGTGGTGTAGTGTACAACTGTAGTGTGCTACAGATCATACCAACAGTAACTTCTGGCTTTAAAAAAAAGCAGAACTCCGTACTGATTTCAATGTAAAATTAGATACACTTCCCTACTGACTAAACAGTTTGCATTTCCATTCATAGTATCGTAGAACACCAAGATCTATCCAACACAGCAATTGCTTAAAGATTTACAAAGAGTTTTAATGCCATGTGGGGACAAAACTACCAGCATTTTGCTGGTTACTGTAGTATCTTTCTTCTGATTGAGTTTGCAGTTTTGAATAATGGAAACACTTCATTTTCAAATGCAGATTTCCATGATCAAAATACAACAAATGGCTTAAAGCAAAATGAAAGGCAAGTGATCACTAACAAGGCATCTGATTGCTTGGCAAACATCTTAAAAGAGACCGAAGTTCAGCAATGCAGGAAATTAACGCTATTGGAAAACCAGCAGGTAACTTTGTGTAACTCCACAGAAGAGCAACAACTGTACCAGTTCTGGAAACCTCAGCCTTTAGCAAGAAATCTCTACACACTTCTGTCTGCAGTGCTTTATTCTGTTAGTGACTGTCCTGGTATGGCTGGCAATCGACTGGAGGAAGCTGGGAATGAGATGGGCTGTGAGTTGGTGAGTGAAATACTAAAGGAGGTTCATTTTTTATATGAGGAATTGCATCTTGTTGGTGATCTGGAAACGTATTGCACTGTATGGAGAAAACCTGCAGTTTTGTCTCAAACTACCGCAATCATAAGAGAACTCCTCAATGGAATGTATTCAACTTCCATAACTGAAGAGGAAGTGAAGAGCTCTTTAAGAAGAGATGCTTTGATTCAAATTTGCAGTTTTATCAAAAACTCACGAAGTTCAAGTCCAATGCACTCCTTTATTCCTGAGACACCAAAAGAACAGAATTCTGTGCAACACATAACAGATTCCAATCAGGGTTGTTCTCATGAAGATGAACATTCACAGTGCAAAGTGAGTCGAAAACAAAGAGACACAAACAATAAAAGTGGAGAAATTGAGGAACTGGCATTTTTTAAAAGACTCAACACAAAAATCCTAAATTTAACAAGAAATTCAGTAACGCAGTTCTATTTTCTAAAATCAAACACCAAATGCAAACTTTTATCAGGTGATCTGAATACCAGTCTACCTGTGCCTAAAGGCTATGGATGAAAACAAACTTGACAACTATGTATGGCACTGGGAAAATGAGAAAACGTTAAAAAATAGCATTACCGGAAGCAAGACAAGTATGGAAACTATTAAATGCAGTCAAACAAACATTATGAACCAACCTAACAGCTTCTCTGAATTTCCTATAGGCTGTTCTGTTAGCAATGGAAATGTTCTTTCTTTAAGTCTAGATCATTGCTCAATATTTTTAAAGCCATCAATTTCAATGAAGGATCAGCAGTGGCGACTAGTACCAATTAAGAGCTATAAACTTGAAGATGGAATGATAGCTTGTCCTTTCTTTATTATGATCAATACTCTACCTTGTACACTGCTCACAGGATCAAAGCAAGGAGAATACGTCCATGCTACAAGCTACAGAGAAAGGATAAAGGAACTACAGCTCTGGTATTGGAGTAACGGACGGATTATTAACCTCAACACAGGTTTTGCATTACAGTTGATTGAAATCCAAGACAAAATGATTTCATATATTATTTCAACATCTCCTAGAGATTTGGAAGATAGGCTTGTGTTGAATCAACTGTGGACAAGAAAATCCAACTCAGTCCAATCTTTTAAGTACCCAGGACTGTTTCTAAGAAAAGTAAAGTACATCTTTCTACTATGCCTAAAGGTAACTTGTCATTTGTTGATTTTCAAGATGATGGTGTTGTGAATTCTTGCATACAGACTGAACCCACTGTACCACCACTGTGTCAGAGCAATAATACATTTGAGTATAAATCTCATGAAAATGACATGCTCAAACAGTATCATCTTGAGGAGCAGTTATGGTATTGGCAAGCACATCATGTCATCAGTGCCTACCACCATCTGATAGTCAGTGTTGCAAAGCAAACTATATGGAGCAAATTTTAAATTTAAAGGGTATATAATTGTGTCTGGGCGTATGCCCTGGACATCTAATATTGTGTATATTTGTTGTTTTATTTTTTAATTAATTAGTATTGCTGCCTCACAGCACCAGGGTCCTGGGTTCGTTTCCGGTCTCCGGTCTGTCTGTGTGGAGTTTGCATGTTCACCCAATGTGTTCGCATTGTGGGTTTTCTCTGGGTACTCCAGTTTCCTTTCACAGTCCACTCTAAACTTGGTCACTCTAAACTGCCTTCTGTGTGTGTGTGTGTGTGTGTGTGTGTGTGTGTGTGTGTGTGTGTGTGTGTGTGTGTGTGGTGCCCTGTGATGGACTGGTGTAGTTCTGCGTTGCACCCTGTGTATGCCGGGTTAGGCACCGGCTCACCACGACCCTCCAAAGGATTAAGCGATTATTGATAATGGATGGATGGATAAAAGTTATTTCTGTTTGATTGACTTATAGTACATTATATTACAATGCATTTAAAAATATCCAAGTTATTTGAATATTTTGTATATAACAATAAAACCTTTGCAAATAAAATGTGTTTGTTATCATATGTTGTTACAACTGTTTAAGTAAGGTTGTGTATTGTTTGCTTTTATTATATCTTTTGTACACTATTAAATTGCAGTCTACAGTCTCTATGAAACTAAAATCCATTAAAATGTCCCCATTTGGTCATTAATATATCCCTGAAAATAAAAATCACCCATTCATTTAACTTAAGGACAAATTAAAATTGTGTCTCTTCAGACTTCAAACCCATTAATTTAATTTTTTTTTTCTTTAAGGTGTGTATTTAAGGGATAAAGTGTGCACGCATTAATGGAAAATGAAGTGGTGAATGTCTTCATTTTGTATTGAAGGTATGATTGCAGTAAATTGAGAAATAAAGGTAAAATTTATGTAATTTTTAAGGTAGTCAATTATGGAATTTGATTTAATGAAAAAAAGTGCTCTGTTTCCAAGATGGCTTTCAATCTACCCTTCAGAAGAACTTAAGAACTACATTTTCCATCATCCCCAAAGGGCTCATTGTACAATGTCCTGATCAAGTCAGTTTGTAAATTGTGATTTATAATATTATTTTACAAAGTTTCAATGCATGTTTCATAGCTTACATGACAACAAAATAAGTCTGCAATAGGGAATATAGAATTCCTGTGAAAGGGTTACCCACAGTGGCAAAGAAGGTTCTAATTGGAGACTTCATACAATTAATAGTTATTTACTGTGCAAGTAGAGTTCTCCTTTTAGCAAATAAATGGAAGATGTGAAGAGGCTGTGGTTGCTTATTCCTGAATTGTATAAAGAAGGATAACTCCTTTATTCTGGGGCTCAGTTCCTGCTTTGTGTGGCTGTTAATCCTGGTTATTCTTTTAAACTTGCAAATAAAGAATATCTAATAATCAACAACTTGCTGTTCTGAGTCAGAATTAATTACATACATAGCTTGAAATCCAGTTTAGGGCATATTTGCAATGGCTAATGAAAGGATTTGACACACTAACAGGACAATCCCTTGAGGGTATATATGTTACACTGACTCTTTTTTTTTTTGTTAATAAATGTTTTTTTATTGATTCCATATAACATATATAAATAATAATATCAATAGTACAAAAATAACAGAATATTTGGAATCACCTTTTTTTATTTACAACCCTTCCTCCCGAACATTAACCAACCCACTACCCAACACAAACAGATACCCCAGTGGTCAAATACAATTGACAAAGACACACACAGACAATAAAACAGTAGAAAATATGTAGTTACATTTTTAAAAAGTATTTGTTCAAATACAAAAAGGCTACAACACAAATTTAAAAGAACACGTCTCCCTCCACTGCCCCTTGCCAAGATCCCTCAAAAAATTCCAAATAGCTTCCCTATCATTTGATGAACATATCCAGGTTGCCTAGCCTTCTATATGACAACTCTTCCCAAGCTGCCACCCTGCCCATCTCCTTGTACCACTCATGAAACGAGGGGGATCCAGCTGACTTCCATCCTCTAAGGATAACCTGTCTGCCCACCATAACACCAGCCAGGATCCAACTCTTCATGTACTTATCTCCAACATCAATGACCGCCCCGTCACCCAAATACAGAGCCTGGGGCAAAAGGAGATCCGAGTACCCAATACGTCACCCATAAAATTCTGGGCCCTCAACCAGAACTCCTGTATCTTACGACACCCCCAAAAAACATGGCATCGACAGCAGGTGGGTGTGTCTTTAAGACCAAGCCTACATAATTTAGAAGGGGTCCAATAAAATCTATGTAGAATCTTAAATTGCATAAGGCGCACCCTTGCATCTCTAGATGCAGACTTGAAATTTTTAAGAATCCTACCCCACATTCACTCCTCCAAAAACAAATTTAAATCTTTCTCCCATAATCTTTTGAGGGAATTTAAAGCTCCGACCCCCAGACTCTGGATTAGCAGGGAGTAATACACTGATGCCTCATGACCTTTTCCAAAAGCAGTAATCACCACTCCTGTCGTGGAATATTCACGATGAATCTCTCTAAGTTGTAAGAAAACTCTCGGAGTCCCAAGTTCCAGATGCCAAAGTTATAGTTTATTGAACACCAACAAACTACATGAGACCAGTCAGCTGTCTGTTCTGACTTCATTTTTCTAAGTTCCCAGTTATATACCTTTTTGTTATCTTTCTACTCATTATCTCTAGCCAATGGTATCATTGTCCTTGTCTCTTTCCCTCGCCACCAATATGTTCTTTGTTCTTCATTAATTAAATATTGGTGGAAAGTCCTTCACTTATCTATTTTTAAAAAACATATTTTCTTTCATATACAGCTGGTAACTCCTCATTTTTTGACATATGTCACTGTTCAAGGAAAGAATGCTTTAAACTTAGAAACATGTGTTAAGAGAAAAACAGCCGTGTCCTCAGCACATACCTTTTACCTTGACCTACAGTTCAGTGTACCCTTAAAAATGAGGCGGCTTCTTTTGTTCACACACAATATTATGACTTTAAATGCAAGCTTTGAAAATACTTATCACACATTTAATATTAAGTCAGACACCACATCAAAATATGTCATATAAGAGATATCTAACTTATTAAAAGTGTTTTGCAAGAAATACATCAAACAGTTTAATGAGACAAACAATATTTCATAAAAGCCTTCATCAAGGACATATGTCAGAATACTGCTGTATCAAGGATATTTTATCAAAATATATGTCAGGATGTAACTGAATGACAGAAACACCTTTTTTTCTAAGAACTACATTATTTTCTAAGAAATACACCATATATCTCCCCCCTTTGAGACTTACAAAAAGTCTCACACCCTATTTCCCTCGACCAGAGTGCAGTCACACAAGCCAGCCTGTCTTATTCCATCATGTGGCCAAAATAGGCCACGCAATTGCTTTATCCAATACTGTCTACATGGGGCTGCACTCTGCAGGACTTGGGTCCAAACATCTCCTTCCACATTTGGCTAGAAAGGAGTAAAAGAACCCAATCCTCTAGCTATCACTGTTCCCGGGGAGAGTGGCAACAAATCAACTGTGTGTTTTAAGCATGTGCATGAAATTGTATAAGTGATTACATATTGTTTAGATATATTAACAATTACTAGAATAAATGATATAGTAATATGCTTCCATCGGTGCCAGAGGAACTCACAGACATTTCCGGTAGCCTGAAGTGCTATCTGGTGGTGTGTTGGAGCAGACAGCGGGTTTTTAAACCACCAGTTGAGTCTATTTGCTCTTGCAGCTAAGCACTGAGGTGCTCGTCGCTCCATACTTTGTCTTCTTGTTGTAGACATTCTTGTTCCCTCTGGGCAAATACTCACAATAACAGTTGTCATACATATTGAAATATAAGTAGGAATTCCACTATTTTCTACTTGATTACCTCAATCAGGGTGTTTTACAGAGACCTCCCTCTATAGTATTAAATCAATTGATAACTGTAATAAAAGAACAAAAAGATGTCAGAATAATAAGCAAACAAAAAACATATTCATAATGCAAAGGAAAGTACAATTACCAAGAAATATCCCTTTTTAACAATCACATGAGAAAAGATGTTAAGTACTCAGGTTCTCTTGTAAGCTTCAGTATCGCTTTTGCTTCCGTTGTCAATCTATTTATTGTGTTTTCAGTATCATTTCCAATGGCTTTCAAAACTCGTCAAGTTCATCTAATCCTTGCCCTAAGCAAAATTGTCTGGTTTCTATACTTGTTCCCGATGGCATCATTGAGACAGTCACCATTTGCTTAGCTACTGTTTGAGTCAATATAGATCTTAGAATGGGAATAACACAGCAGAACAATAAGCCAAATAAAGTCACTCCTACAAGTATTATTATCCCTATCTTCATGAGCCCTATCTTCCATGATCCAAAAAGATCATCAAACCATCTCCCAAACGACTGATCTCGTCCTGCATTAACTTTAACTTCTGTGCGCAAGTCATGCAGTTTCTTCATTGCCTGGGTAAAGGTTCCTTCTGGAGATGTATTATTTGGTATGTAAGTGCAGCAATCTACTCCAAACATAACACATACTCCCCCTTTATCTGCTAATAACCAATTTAGTGCTTGACGATTTTGCCATGCCATTTTACTAGTTGCTGCTAATTGATCTCCTAACGCCTTTAATGCCTCATCAGTATAATTTATAAATCTCTGCTGATTATAGAAAATATAATTGATCCATTCTACATTTTTATTAATTGTAACCCATGGGAGTATCGACTCAAAGCCTGATTTTACCTCATCTCTGGCTTTAAACTCATGAGGTATTCCTCTCGGTTGGCCAATTGAATCTAGGTAGACCTCAGGATCTGGGGTGTATGCTCTTTTCACCCTTGCTGTGTTATGAACTATGGTCTTTGGTGCAGCTAGGAAATCAGAGGGGTCCAATTCTACCATAGTTACTTCTTGTATTAGCCTTACTCTAGCGCACAATCCTTTCCAACCTTTAGGTAGTGCGGTTTTCAATTGAACTCCCCCACATATCCAAAAATAGTCTGCTATAGTCTCCGTTTTTTCTACATGCAGCAGTAGCGCAGGCGATACTATAGTGTGATTTTCACATCCTGTAATGCAATTGCCAATAGCTACACCCATACATTCCGGAATTATATTCGCAGTAATATTTTGTCCTAATGTCGCTGTTGCATATTGGGTTCCACTAAATCTGATCATATCATCATTAAAGTACATTTCTATATCTAAATGCCATGTTACTGCGCAATTTCCCTTAAATTGTCCCACATTTATTGTACCTTTAGTTTTGTTGAAGCATTCGTACCTCAGTTGTCGATTTATTTTATATAACGATGGGCTTTCTTTTTTCTTATTATCCACAAGTACATCAAATTTCTAACATTCATCTCCCCACCTTATCTTCGAATAAAATTTCTCATAATCCCGATTACTCAACAATGCCAAACATTCTGCTGGACAAAAAACAATTCTATCTGAGTCACCACAATTTTCGGCATAATGTGCAGCGCAATGCTTATAGTCATACGGATTTGGAACTACTGTCAATTCTTTTAGCGGAGAGGGCGAGCACATTATACAATTTGTCATTTCGGCTTGCTTAGTGGTATATCTAGCCCATTTGTACCAGTCATTTTGTTGTGCATGTAGTAACAAGTCCTCTGTTCCTACTGACTCTGTGGGTTCCATAGTATTACCTAAGTCGATCTGTTCCGTCATTTGTGGGTTAAGTATCTTGTCAGGTATCTTTTTAGGCTGATTGTATTGCTTGGCTTGATAAGGTGGACGTTTGGGCCAAGATCCAGGTGCTCGTTTCTGTCTAAGTTCTTGTTTCAAGCTATCTAGTCCCTGCTCAGTCTGGGAAATAGAATGCAAGGTCTGATGTGTCGATTGTAGGATATTCATCATACCATGGTCGCAGTGATGGTCCTGCATCTGAGAATTCTGGTCTTTCCTGGCTCGTTTCTCCAGTAGGCCCTGTGTGGGAGGCAATATCTGTTCCAAATATGTTAGTAACAGCATCATCCACACCAATACCTTCTTGAGTGTCCAGTCTTTCTTCTGCCTGTCGCAACACCTCGTCCAACGGCTGCGTTTGCTGGCCTGTTTCATGTCCTTCAGATGATTTTGTGTCTGGTTCAGTAAAATGAACACTTTCTGCCTCTCCTTCCGCACTTTCTGGTTCCTGTTCCTCTGCGACATGTACTTCCGTCTCACTTTCTGTGCTTACCTGCTCCGCTGCGGCACGTACCTCAATCTCTCTTTCTGCCTCAGCGTGCTCTTCCCCTACGTGCGATTGTCCTTCTTCTACTTCCGCTTCTCCTTCTTCCACTTCCACTTCACTTTCTTCAGATGCTCTAGCCGGTACCTGTGGATCTACTGCGCCCCCAGGTTCTTGGGCTTGTTCTTGCTGTTCTTCCTCGGCTGCCTCAGGTTCTTGATCGTGTGGCAGATTTCTTCGGCGTACTCTGGTACAGTGATTTAAATGATACCACGTGTTACTGCCTCTTACCTTTACAGCTGTAGGGGTTGCCTGCAATACTTCATAAGGACCTTCCCTCCTGGGCTCATTCTACCTTCTCCGAAACACTCTCAGGTACACGAGGTCTCCAGGAACTATTGAACAAGGTGCATTCTCGTCTTGTCTAGGATTTCTCCTTTGTTCCTGCGAACAGATTTTTTCATGTATGGTAGTCAATTGCCTCATATATGCTTTCAGTTCCATTTCTAACTGTACCAATGAAGGACCCTCATATGGTCCTCGGAGATAAGGCACTGGCATAGGTCTCCCTGTCAACATTTCATGTGGGGTCAGATTAGTAATTCTGTTTGTCTGCATGCGATACTTCATTAATGCTAGCGGGAGTGCATCAACCCAATTAAGTCTGGTTTCCTGGCATATTTTCACAATTTTTGCCTTGAGGTTCCCATTAACCCTCTCCACCATCCCCTGCGACTGCGGATGGTAGACACATCCCAACCGTTGTTTTATTCGTAACTGTTGTATTACTGTTTTCACTGCTCTCTGAATAAATGCTGAGCCATTATCAGAGCTAATTTGTGATGGTATGCCGAACCTTGGGATAACTTCTCTTGTCAGAAATTTGATTACTGTTTGTGCTCCCTGATCTGCTGAGGGCACAGCTTCAACCCATCTGCTGAACCTGTCTATTATAACCAACATGAATCTTTTCCCTCGAACTGGTCTTATCATGTCCACATAGTCCATTACTAAATGTTTGAATGGTCCCTCCGGTGCTGGTATGTGTCCTATAGGTGCAGTTGTACCTTTCCTAACATTGTGTTTTTCGCAAATTTCGCAGTTGGCTAAGAACTCATCTACTGAGGCTTGCAAATATGGGGACCAGTAGCCCTGCTGTTTTAGTTTTCTCATTACCTCGCCTCTTGCACAATGGTCAAATCCATGTGCGTCAGAAATTAGCATATTAAGGAGTGCTACTGGAGCCAATATCAGCCCCTCATGTGTCCTCCATACTCCATTCACATCCCTTGTCGCCCCCCTTTGTTGCCATTGTGCTTGCTCAGGTTGACCAGCTTGTTGTTGTATGCGTGCTATATCTGTTAAATTTGGCTGAACCTGCAATATTACTTGTGGAGCCATTATCGCTACTTTGCAACCTGAGGCTTCTCGTGCAAATTCATCTGCAGCATTATTACCTCTGATAACAAAGTCTTTACCTTTTTTGTGGGCCTGGCATTTGATAATGGCCAATTTTCTTGGATGCATCATTGCTGAAATCAATTTAATTATCTGATCATTATGCTGAATTGGAGTCCCATCACTCTTTTTGAACCCTCTTTGTTTCCACACTGCACGAAACAAATGGCACACTCCATGTGCATAAGCAGAATCTGTATATATATTAACTTTTTGATCTTTTGCAAGCAAACAGGCTTTGGTCAACGCTCTTAATTCTGCCAGTTGTGCTGAGCATGGCTGTTCACAATGCTGAACCACAACTGGAACAAAAGTGTCACCCTGCTTTTTTACCACTGCAAATCCAGCATGATTTCCCAAGTGGTCCTTAAAGCAGGATCCATCAACGAAGTAGTCTACTTCTGCCTTGACCATTGGTGTTGATTCCAGGTCAGGCCTCAAACGTGTGAAGGCTAACGAATTAGCCACACAATCATGTGGTGTTCCTTCATCTTCCAAGGGAACATAGTTTGCTGGATTAACAGTGATACACCTTTTTATAGTTACATCCGGGTATGTCAGCAATGTTGAATATGCTAAGCATCTTGCTTGCGTTAGTACAAACTTCCCATTTTCTATTAGCTCTATTATCTTATGGTGAGCATAGATCACCACTGGGTATCACATAGTCACTGTGGAGGCTTTTTCATAAGCAAAATAAACCGCAGCCAACCCTTGATAGCATGGCGGGTATCCTTGAGCTACACTGTCCAGCTTTGCACAATAATATGCTATAGGTTGTTTTCGTCTACCACTACAAAGTTCTTGCATCAAAACTGCTGATGCATAACCACTTTTTCTCTCTGCTACATACAAATGGAATGGTTTAGTGTAGTCAGGTGTTGCTAGTGCAGGTGCTGTTTGCAGTTCTTTCTTTAGTGATTCAAAGGCCACTAGTGCATCTGCATCCCAAGTTAGCTTACTTCTAAGATTTTGCTGTCCTGTTTGTTTCATCAATGCTCGCAAGGGGTTGGTTTTAATAGCATAATCCTCTATCCAATCTGAACTAAATCCTGTCATTCCTAAAAAGGTCATCATTTGTCCCACAGTTTGCGGTTGTGGTGCTTTACTTATGCCTTCCAATTGGCTTGGCGATATTGCCTTGGTCTGATGTGCAATAATTCGTCCCAGGTATTCCACCTGCGGTAAACAGTACTGTAACTTGTCTTTGGACACTTTATGTCCTCCCTCAGCCAATTTTGTAAGGACTTTAATTGTGTCCTGGTGGCACTGCTCTAGTGTTGGTGAGCAGATCAATAAGTCATCCACATACTGTATTAATGTGCTGTCAATTCTAAGATCTTCTAGGTCCGCTTTTAATACCTGGTTGAACACATGAGGGGAATGCTTGAACCCCTGTGGTAATCGCGTGTATGTGAATTGTTTACCTTGATAGGTGAATGCAAAGAGCTGTCTGCTTTCTTCTGCTAGAGGAATACTAAAAAAGGCAGAACACAAGTCAATCACAGTGAAATAATTAGCAGCAGGGGGAACATTAGTCAACAGTGTATGTGGATTGGGCACCTCTGCTGGCTAATCCTCAACTATTTCATTGACTGCCCTTAAATCATGCACTAATCTCCATTTCGTCTTGTTTGCCTTTGCTACCGGTAGTATAGGTGTATTACAACAACTTGATGTCTCAACTAGCACACCTGCCTCAAGCAACCCTTCAATAGTACTTCTGATCCCTATCTCTGCTTCTGATTTCAGTGGGTATTGCCGCTTTCGTGGGGGGTGTGTCCCTGGTCTTATTCTTATTTGAATCGGATTCGCAGACACTACTAACCCTACGTCTGTGTCATGTCGTGACCATAATTGTGCTGGTACCAGTTTTTCCATTTCTGCCATTAGCTCTATCATTTTTGAATCCAGCTTTTCTGCAGGGGCAATAACTACTATTTTGGGCGTCCCTACCATTTCTGTCGTACATAAGATTTTTAAGTACATCTTGTCTGGTGATTCCATAATAAGAGGATTCTCTGTCCCTTTCCATTGTACCCTTTCTGCCCTTTTCATCATTTGTCCTAAGTCTTTTTGCTCCCTGCCCTTGCTCACATAGATTGTTACATGTGGAACAGACTCTGGTATCCGAAACCATGTGTCTATAAAGTCATTGTTTTCTACCTTAAGTGCAGCTCCTTCCTGTCCTACAACAATATATTTTGATGTCAATGAGATTTTATGCTGTTTTGTTTTGTTCAGCCATTCTTTCTCCAAATCTGTGTTTCTTGTTTCATCATACATTAGTGTGCAATGATGTTCTGCTCCTGGCACATTTGGTTCACCTAACTGTGCCCTAATGTATTTTCCCCATTTATCTATGGTTTCTTTCACCTCTTGTCCTAGATCTCCCAACCAGTACACATTTGCTTGTTGATACTGAGTTTCTGGTTGTTGAGTCACTGTCATTTGTTTCACCCCTTTGTCATCTATATAGATTCCTTCTGGAGTACACCATATTTGTAAATTCATTTTGCATATAGCATCTCTTCCCAACAAGTTCACTGGCGTCTTTTCTGATATTAAGATTGGAATCTTCACTGCTTTGCCTTTGACTTCTATGTTTACTGGAGCCGTCATTGGAATCAACTGCGTTTGTCCCGAGAATCCTACTGTCTTCACATATTTTCCAGACTGGGGGAGGTGAGAGGCATAATTTGGACTTATACACGTGAATGTGGCTCCAGTGTCTAACATAACCAGTGTTACTTTGCCCTCTATTTTAACCTGCAGTATAGGTTCTTGATCAGCATCAGTTGATATCATTGGAAGCTGACCCCTCCCCATAGGATTCTCTGGGCATCCCTAGTAGCCCTGTGGTGGTCCACGCCATGGATTGAGTGGACCTTGAGCCTGCTGCTGCTGCTGTTGTTGTTGCTGTGGGCCTTGTTGCCAGTTTTCAGTATTTGCCTGGCTCGTCTGTATCCAAGGATTTACTGGACACTCTCTCCTCATGTGTCCCACTTGGTTGCACACCCAACATACATATGCTTGCCTGTTGTCATAGTTCTGTCTTCCTCGTCCTCTTCCTCTTCCCCCTTGAAATTGTCGGCTCCATCCTCTGTTCATTTGACCTGGGAAGTTATACACCATGGCTGGCATAGGTTGTTGCATTATCTGGCCCTGGATTGGCATCAAATTTGGAATGTTGGGTGCAGGAATCATTGATGCTGTCTGGACAACTGGTGCAGGTTGATACATGGACACAGGTGGTGCACATGAGGCCATGGGTGCAGCTGGCACACCTGGAGTCACTTGGGCTTGTGCACCATTCAAAACTTGTGGTGCAGTATTCACTGGTGCCATTACAGTGGTGGATGTTTCTTTTTCTCTCAATGCTGCTTGAAGTTTTTTCTTCTTTCCTGTTAGTTCTTCTAATTGTAGTTGCTCCAGTTTCTTGCGTATGTCTTTTTCTTGTTGCTTTATTTTTTCTTAATTTTTTCTGTGTTGTTCCTCTGCATGAACCACATAAGCGCAGAATTCTTTTGAGGGTTTGGTAGTTAACCCAACCACATCTTCTAGTTTATCTCTTACTGGTCCAGGCATGGCTTCCACTATGGAGATTCGGAACATGGTTGTCAACCAGGGATCTTGCTCTGGGTCTTTTTCCATTTCCAGTTTCCATCTTTTTATTTCCCGATCAATGTAGGCTTTTGGGTTTTCTGTTTCTCCCAGCGGTTCTCCTTTTATGGATTTTGGATCTAAACTGGTGGGAAATTCTTCTCTCAGTGTGGCCCATACATCATTTCGACATTCGTTGAATGGCACTTCATCATATTCTGAACTTACTGCTGCATTTTCTATTTTTGCTTTTTCCAATATTTCCACCATTTTGTTCCCTCCAACACATCTGGCAAGAAGTGCTTTGATGTCTCCTAGGGCTAAATTATTCCCTGTTGTTCGTTCTTCAACGTCTCTGATCCATTTTCCTGCTCATTCGTATATATTTGGGAGTGCTGCCAATAGTCCTTCAAGGTCTCTGTTAGCCCAGGGTACATAACAGTTGTATTCTCCTTTCACTATTATGGGACATTGTTTTTTCACTGTTTTATCGAATCGTTTAGACAGTTGCTTTCTTTGCGGCGTCTCTTTTTCTTCGCCGTCATCTGATGATTCTTCACTGAAGTCACTAGGTGCCTTATTCTTGTTGATTAGTCTTTCAGATCTTCTCCTTTTCCTTTCCCCTTCAGACTCTTCGGACACTTTCTCAAGATAGAACTTGCCTGAAGCCTGTTTTAGCGCTCCCTTAAACTTGCTGCCCATTGCGCTTAGATCAGGAAAAACATGCTTTCTTGATCTTGTTCCCTGTTTTACACTTCTCATATCTTCAGACAGTCTTTGTGTCCTGCTTCTGAGTTCTTGTAGCTCCCTTTGTGTTCTTTGTTGTATTTCATTACTCAGCTTTAACACTGCCACACCGTTGTCTTCTGCCAGTTGCGTCCCATCATCATCATCATCATCGAAATGTATCAACTCTTCAGTCTCACCAGTCTTGTGATCAAGATCTTCTTTGATGCCACTGGCCCTTGCTTGTTCTTTCCACTCCATTTCCTGCCTTTTTTTATATTCTGCCAGTCCTTCCTGCATTGCCTGATGACAGGTGTCTTTTACTTGTTCACTAATTTCTTTTTTTGTCAGCATTCCTTTCTTTATGTCACTGCATTGTCCGCCCAGTTCATCTTGTAGTTTATTGTCACTTGGTGTACTGCCATCTGATTTGTCTCCATCACTGTCTTTATTTAGCCCCAACAGCCCTGGATATGCACACGTCTGGGGTGACTTCATTAGGTCCTCTTGTGATTCTGTCTGTGGTATTTCATTTATTTCTATTTCTCCTTCCACTTGGAGTTTTCCTTTGAAGCCTACCAGGGCCATCTGCATCTTTTCTTCCATCTCCATTGGAGGTGCATAGGGAGGAGGCCTTTCCACTTTTTCTTCATCCATCTTCTTCCCTTCCCTTTCCTGTTTCAATATTTTTATCCCTTTGGTTTTGAACATTTGTAATATCATTAGTTCCCTATCACGTTTCATTATCCTCACCTGGCTCTTATCTTTTGGTTTATGATTTTTTATTAGCGCTTCCATCTCCCTACATATCCCCACATCAAATGTGCCCTCTACTGGCCATTTTGTGTTCAGCCCTTTTGTTCTTCTCTCCCATTTTTTAGACATTTCTTTTATCACGTCTCTATACATTGGAAACTCCATGCATATTTGATCTATCGGTGTTGGTGCCATTTTGTTATCCCTATATGTTTATTCTTTTTATTAATTCAGTACCTCTTTAACCCCAGAGTGTTCTTAACGTACTATGCTAATCTTCACCAGGCTGGTCAGACGAGGACCACTAAAAGTGTCCGATCCCTGACTTCCCCTGGGCTTTTTCTGGGTTGAGTTCTTTTTCTGACGAATGTTTCTTAATTTTTCTTAAATACTTCTGCTTAGTGGCCTTGTTGGTTCGTCTTCTAGCCCCACCAGGCAAGAATTATTTCGTATCCAGATAATGTCTCCTCCCTCTCAGGATTATCAAATCAATGCTCCAGGATCTTCCCACGGTGTACCTTCGACCTGTTCCAATTACTTTGCCTGCCCAGTGTATAAAGGTGAAACATGGGGTTAATTCTATTTGACATTCTTCCCATGCTTTCACAGTAATATTTATTTCATTACGTTCATATTGTTCTAAATATATGGGTTCAAGAAACATGATCAGGTCTTCTCTTTCTTTTCTATGCATTATACCTTTCCCTCTTTTTCCCCTCCTCCTTTTGCCTCTATTATTCATCACTATTTGTTATTTTCTTATTTGTCTTAACTTATTATTTATTATCTTTCCTTTTAACTCTTCAGGAAGAGAACCGAGAAAGGAAAGAAAAGTCCTTTCTCTTTCTATGCGTGCTCAAAGCCCTCCCTTTACAGCTCCCTCTTCTTGTTCTAGCAGCCCCTCCTTTCCTTTTTCTTGCTCAGCTCTGTCAACCCCTCCCTTACACCTCCTTGTTCAACACTCCGTCAGCCCCCCTTTCTCACATCTCCTCACTCAGCACTCGGTCTCTAGCATACTGTGTGTGAGAGAGAGAGAGAGAGAATTAACTGTGCTTTTTTATCTGAATCTTATCAATTACACTTTGGATAGTGTCCAACTTAATGACAGAGCCAATATTTTATTATAACTAATACTTGTTTGTATATATATATATATATATATATATATATATATATATATATATATATATATATATATATATGTTATACTTTATTTTATTTATTATCCCTTCTCCTTATATTTACTTATCTTTTATTTCTTTCTGTTCACTCTTTTTATTATTTTCCCAATTCATTTTTCTTATTCTTCTATTTTATTATTTGCTTATATCTCTTATTTTATTGCTTATAGTTTTCATTTTATTTCTTCTCAAAACCAATTATTCATGCTTTATATTTGTTTCAAACAATCTTATTTTGTGAATTACAAGGCTTTTTCTTCAAGCATGGTTATACATCATTTGCTTATACAAACAGCTTGGTTACAATTTCTAAGCCAGTTAACATAAGTGTACATTGCTTATTTCTTATACATACAGCATGATTATAAATGTCTAGACTAATACATTCATTTTCCTACCTAAAACTTTATCATGCATTATGCTTTCAAATCTAGTTATACATTCATTTCAGCATGAGTAATACATTGCTTTTACATAAGTAATGCATCATTAACAATGTCTATATAAACAGCATGTACTAAACTCTAACATGTACTTAATGCATATATATGTGTTTCCCCATCCTAGACCGCCATCTAGAAGTTATTCAAGGTTTTTCATATATGTCCAGCCACACTTGTTTTATTTCTTTGGGGTGGTGCAGGCAAATTCTCACTTCAAATACTCCCACTGTCCCTTCAATTGTGGTGGCTGGCACAAGTTCACCATTAACTCCTTTTTTGAATATCACTCTGCTTTCTCTCTGCACTTTTCTTATTCTGTTTGAAACCTCTAAGGTTACATTCCTTAAGATTGTTACTCCCTCCCCCTCTGGTTTCTTCAATGTCTCCCAATATCTGGCTACTTCAGCCCTAAGATAAGGGATCGCCACCTCCTTAATTGCTACTTTCATTTTTCCCTCAAAAGTTTCTAAGTCTTCCCAATGACCTGACTGACAATGTCTGGTTATGTTTTTTACAAATGGCCCAAGCCAAATGTTTCGTGACACAATTTCTCTCCAGTTCACAAAAGGAATTGAACATTCTTGTTCAATTTCTGCTAGATTTACAATGTTAGTCAAGCCTCTCAATAACTCCAATTTCTTTTTCCGAGTTAACGGTCTCCTCTGCCCTGTGTAATCAACATATTCTGTTTCTCTCCAAAAATGATCATTAATTCCCTTGGTTTCTATCAGTACTTTTCTCAAATTACTCTCCCAGTCTTCGGATCTGTGTTGACCTTCATCCGTTACAAAGCTTGCTTGCCTCTGCATTTTTCCCTAGTCTTGTTCACTGCAATGAAAACATTTAACCTTTTTCTTTATCTTTTTTCCAATTATTTAATTTCTCTATTCTAAGTTTCCTTTCTCTTTCTCTCCCTCCCAGGGGGCTGTCCGGTCAGCCAACCAGTGAGTGAGAGCAAGGCAAGGAAATAACAGAGAATCAGCTACCATTTGTCTCTAATTTTCAACAGTCTTTTTACTCAGTCAATTTGTTTCAGTTTATTTGTCCCATTTCACTCTTGGGCATTTATTTATTGTATCTGATTCTCTGCTCCACTCCGCCTCTGCACACAATACCTCATCAACACTAGAATCATGCATTCAAATAAACACACAAACCCAGTGCAATTAGTATTTGTAAGTACACAGGCACTAACAACATAGTTAGTCATGCACATTATTCATTATTTCAAACACACACAGAGTTCAACAATCCCCCGTTTTCTGCTCAGTCCGGGTTCCGTCAAAACACTGCAATAAATAATCTAATCTACCACCTGGAGGAATTATGATGCAAATTTTCTTTAAATGCACCCGCGTTAGGATTTTCCCACCTGTAGCTACAGGAATTTCAAACTTCTTGATTATATACCCAACACGGGATTTCACGCGCCGTCGCACTTCGACACACCTCTACAGGCCTTTTCTTTCTTCTCTAAATAACTACCCCCCTCCCCAATTTTGAAATCTGGAACTCACATCTATTTTAGCCAATTAGTCCAAATTATTCTATGTTCGGACCGGCAAAAGTCTTAGGGAAGCTACTCACTGGGACTTGCTATCACAGATCACACAAAAACACCTTAAGCAAAACGCTTACCTCGATTTTATGGCGCCGGTGATTTTTGTGCGACCCGCTCAGCGTCCTGTCAGCAAGCTCTGGCCCCTCGACCTCAATGCCGGCCCCACGTTGGGCGCCAATGAATATGTCGTGGAATATTCACGATGAATCTCTCTAAGTTGTAAGAAAACTCTCGGAGTCCCAAGTTCCAGATGCCAAAGTTATAGTTTATTGAACACCAACAAACTACATGAGACCAGTCAGCTGTCTGTTCTGACTTCATTTTTCTAAGTTCCCAGTTATATACCTTTTTGTTATCTTTCTACTCATTATCTCTAGCCAATGGTATCATTGTCCTTGTCTCTTTCCCTCGCCACCAATATGTTCTTTGTTCTTCATTAATTAAATATTGGTGGAAAGTCCTTCACTTATCTATTTTTAAAAAACATATTTTCTTTCATATACAGCTGGTAACTCCTCATTTTTTGACATATGTCACTGTTCAAGGAAAGAATGCTTTAAACTTAGAAACATGTGTTAAGAGAAAAACAGCCGTGTCCTCAGCACATACCTTTTACCTTGACCTACAGTTCAGTGTACCCTTAAAAATGAGGCGGCTTCTTTTGTTCACACACAATATTATGACTTTAAATGCAAGCTTTGAAAATACTTATCACACATTTAATATTAAGTCAGACACCACATCAAAATATGTCATATAAGAGATATCTAACTTATTAAAAGTGTTTTGCAAGAAATACATCAAACAGTTTAATGACACAAACAATATTTCATAAAAGCCTTCATCAAGGACATATGTCAGAATACTGCTGTATCAAGGATATTTTATCAAAATATATGTCAGGATGTAACTGAATGACAGAAACACCTTTTTTTCTAAGAACTACATTATTTTCTAAGAAATACACCATACTCCCAGAGTATCTGCCGCACTAGAGGGGTGCGTGCCACTCCCAAAAACAGAGCAGAGTAGGCAGCGCAGCTGTAAATACCTATAAAATGTAGATCTGGGAATCTCAACATTTTGAACCAAATTTTCAAATGATCTCAACACTTCACTCTCATGTAGGTCACCGAGTGTAGTAACCCCTCCCCCCTCCTCACAATCCAATCTAACCAGCAAAAACGTGTACTTATTAATGCATAATTCAGGATTCTGCCATATGCTCAAGGCAACATTTAAATAAATATCTGAATTAAACACTCTGGACACTTTTTTCCATACTGAGGGCAAATGTGAGATAATGGGGTGTAACTTAACTTCTCTGATTAATTTGATAGAAAGGCTTTGCAGCGGCGAGATAGGGGCAAGAACTTCTTTTTCAATACAAAACCAGGGAGGGGCGCTCTCAGGTGGAAGCGACCAATGAGCCAAATGTCTGAGACCAAATGCATAATAATAAAACTAAATCTTGGGTAGGCCTAGTCCATCTTTGTCAATCGGCCTATGTAACTTATTGAAATTTAACCTGGGATGCTTACCAATCCAAATGAAGGACTTCGCTATGCTATCAAATTCTTGAAATAAGAGAGGGGGCATCTACAGGGAGAGATTGTAGCAGGTAGTTGAATTTTGGAATACAATTCATTTTAATTACATTAACCTTCCCAATCATCGACAAATGTTTGGGCCACTGGAAGGCACCCGGCTGGATGGCCATTAATGGACAGTACGCACTCAAAGTCAAAGATTCGGATTTAGACCAACTGACTTTGTATCCTGAGAACTACAGGGTGTCTATAAAGTAACTTAATCCATCCAATAAAAGTATATCTGAACCCATATACTTCCAAAATCTTAAAAAGAGAATCCCATTTTACCATATCAAATGCCTTTTTGGCATCAAGTGAGATGGCAGCGACCGGAGATTGATCATTCACAACTACCACATGATTTTGATGAGACGCCTAATGTTATCAGAAGAGCTGCAGCCCCGACTAAACCCCACCTGATCTATATGTAGAGGAATGTCATAACTTATTAAGTAAAGCGGTTAGCCAGAATTTTTGATAACATTTTTACATCTAAGTGGATCAGTGAAATTGGATGGTAACTTTTACACTCGCTTGGATCTTTGTTCTTTTTAAAAATCAATCTGATCCGAGCTTGTGTCATAGTTGGAGGAAGCTTTCCATTCTTTAATGACTTTAAAGAATGACATTAATAAACTTCAAACAAAAGTGGAGCCAGTTCTGTAGCATAAGATCTAAACAATTCAGCAGCAAAGCCATCAGGCCCCGGAACCTTGCCTGTAGGTAAGGCCTTAATTACCTCGTCAATCTCCTCCAAGCTCATCTCATAATCAAGAGAATGTTTTGCTCAGCCTTCAGTTTAGGAAGATCTAATGGTTCTACAAAGTCTCTAATATCCTCATCAGTAGACAAAGACATGGAATTATAAAGAATAAATAGATTTCTTTAAAAGCACTATTAATACAATTGGCCAAGGTAAATATTTAACCACCAGCAGATTTCCTTGAGGGAATGGTAGAAAAAGACTTTCTCTGTTTTATTTATCAAGCCAAAAGCTTCCCTGCTTTGTCCCCCGACTCAAAGTATGACTGTCTTGTCCTGAATAATCAAATCTCCACTTTCCACTACAAAATAGTATTATATCGAAAAGTATTTCAATTGAGGCCATCAGACAACATTCGGCGCTTCAGCTCTGCTTCTGCACTTTATCTGCATTTATAATATTTCCTTCCAACTCCACAAGTTCTCGTGATTTAGATTTTTTGGTGAATGAGGCATACTCTATGATCCGACCCCTAAGAACCGCCTTAAGTGCCTTCCAAGCCACGCTCATAGAGGATACTGAGGACCAGTTGGTCTCCATATAAACATCAAGTACAGCCTTTAGCATTTGTTGAAAATCAAGATTTTACGAAAGGGATACATTAACCTGTTGATACGCAATCATTCTCACACAGTGGTGACGTCACTCTGCTTACATTTAATATATAATTTACTGTCTATAAATTTAATGTTAACAAATGATACATCTTTTCAAAGGTCTAAGGGTTCAACATTGATATCCGATCTCTGTTTCACGATAGCAATGCTCCAGAAACAGTAATTTAGTTATTTGTGCAGGAGTACAAATGAAAACATGCAATATCAAACGGGAATTCATACCTTTATTATGAAATCACGATCGCCAGATGAATCCAGTTCAACACACTTGGGTCAATTGTCCATGACAAGGGTTCATTAAAAAACATCCAATAGCACTTTTTTGTCCATAAAAGTGATAAATCTGAGAAATATTGATATATTCTCCATTGTTTACATGAGATCTTGCCTGAAAGAATTCGTCATCGTTCTTCAACAAACTCTGCAATCTGAGCAGCATTCATGTTGTAAAATTGTATATGATCTTATATATTAGAGTCTCATTAACAAAATGAGCCTGTCTCCAAAGTCTATTTTTAAAAACGTGGTGTAGTTTTATTCATTATAGCCAAGCAGTCCTGTCAGAGTTTGTGTTGACTTTGAGAGGCGGAGCCTTAATTTTACTCTGTACACTTTCAGCGATTTTACAGAGAAAAATGCTGCAGGAACCTCATTTTGTGTTCGATCATCTTCAAATTTGAAACATAATTTCTTTATACTTGTGGCTTTGAGAAAATTGTATTTCTGTGTTGTCTTGGCACTTTTATTATTGTTTTTATTTTTATTATAAAAATGTGTTCAGCACAAAATATTTCCATTACTATAAACTTCAGCTTCTCTAACTTTAAAAAATGACAACATATATTAATTCTGAAACTTGGGAAATAAAGTCCAAAGTGTCTTCTTTCAAAAGATACTACAACTGTGTCCATACTCCAAAGAGTCCAGTAAATACAACCATTTAAGTTCAGGTATGTAATTTTCATGGTTTGTGCTCAAAAAGGGGGTGCGTATCAACAGGTTAAGGCACCAACTGTACCAATTATTTTTCTCCATATGTGGCAGCACCTCTAAACTCACCAGGGCATGATCTGAGACTAAGATGTTTCCAATTGTGCGATTCATAACAGATTAAATGAGGGATTTATATATAAAAAAATCTATTCTAGAATAAGTCTTATGGACTGATGAAAAAACTATTTATAGTCCCTACCAGATGGGTTCAAAAGTCTCCAAATATCTGTAAGACCAAGATTTTTACACATCCTGTAAAGCATCAGTGTTACTCTAGGTGGCTTAAACACTTTTGCTTCACTATGATCAAAAACTAAGTCCATCAAAATATTAAAGACTCCTCCCAATATTATATCATGAGGGGTGCCAGTGGCTTACAACATCTCTTAAAGATCTATAAAAAAGGCCTGATCATCAACGATAAGTGTGTAAATATTAGAGAAAATCAGTCTTTGGACCTGAATTTCAGCTAAAACAATAATGATTCTCCCCAATTTATCTTTAATCTCATATCTTCCCAAAAATGTTCAGCTTCCTGTGGGGAAAGATGTGTTTCTTGAAGAAACACAATATCATATTTCTTAAGTTTAAGAAAGAAAATAACCTTCCTTATTTTTATGGGGTGGTACACTTATATTAACATTTGACATTTTGACATAATAGAAAAATAAATTGTGTGCCAAAAACAAAATTATGAAGAATGCATTTCGACATTAATGCAACAATAAAACCCTGAACTTCCCCCCGAACAAAACAAACAGAAAAAATAAAAACGTGCACATTAACCCCACACGACAGAGCCAACCAGCGTCAATCCCTCTAAACTCAAAAGGTCCATGTGCACACGACAAACGAATGTTCAGGGAGCCAGCTTATCGTGAGTGTAGTAGATGATGTCATCATTCCAATATCCCTTGGAAATACTTCACACATCAAACTCCAGCCAACAGGAGGTATAAGCGCAAGGAATGAACAGATCCATCCAGTAGCGACAGGAGTGTTATTAAACAAAACAAACTCCAGCCTCCAGGTGGAACCAACACAGACACCAACACAGGCATCCCGGTTTCTCGGATGGTCAAAAGTGTATTAAATGAGTCAACTTCAATCGGAGGCCGCATGAAAAAAATACATCATGACTTAGTCTGTCAACTTTATAAAAGACATCCTTTGTGTAGGCATGTAGAAATTTTGTGATCATCCATAGTGTCCATTCTCAATATAGCCAAAAACTTCAGTGTAATAGCGACCTTCTGTCAATACACAAGTCCCTTGGAGTGTCATTCCACAAAGCAAACTCCAGCCACTAGGCGGAACCAACACAAACAGAAACAAAAATGACGCCCAGCTTCTTCCGACAATCCAGTCAATGAACAGTGAGTCGATCAACTCACATGGAAAACACACAATGGCTACTCATCTATTGTTTTTATGAACGACAAGGCTTGCTTTGGGCACAAAAATACCTTGCAACCTTCTTTGGAGTCTATTCTCAGTTTGGTCAGAATCATCAGTGCAAAAGTGAACTTCCTTTGATGTAAGAGTTTCTTACATTCCTGAACCGATCACGCTTCTCTCTTTTCGAATTCGCAAAGTCTGAGAACAAGAAAATATTGTGATTCTTCCAAAAAAGATTTCATTTGCTCCTCGTTTGGCGCAACGAGATCTTTATTAGATGATCTCAGAAATTTGGCCAGAATTCATCGAGGCCTGTCTCCCTCAGCAGATCTGCGAGCCAGGACTCTGTGAACTCGCTCAATTTCTAGCTTTTGGCCTGTTATGTCGAGCAGGCTCGTCTTGGAATTTCACCATATTTCTGCCCTCTTCATGCTCAGGAATTCCAACAATTTGAATGTTATTCCTGCGACTTCTATTCCAAAATCTTCAAGCATTACAAGAATATGTTCCAAATCAACTTTGGTCGCGGGTAGATTAGCAGACAAGTCCCTCTCCGATGACTCAAGATAATCGATTTGTTTCTCAACATCTGCCACTCTTGTAACTAACTCAGAGAATGTTATTTCCATCAGCTTAATTGATCGAAGTATTACAGCGAGATCCTCCAAATCAGCAACAACCTTCGTCAGCATCACTGACATGTTGGACAATTGATGCTGGATTTCTTTTCCCGCCACACCATCCAACTCGAGTCCCCAGACCACAGGCCCGTCAGCGCTCTCATCTGGAACACGTGAGTTTAGCTGTGTGTGTGTGTGTGGTGAGTTTAGCTGTATGTGTTTGTGTGTGTGTGTGGTGAGTTTAGCTGTATGCGTTTGTGTACGTGTGTGTGTGTGGTGAGTTTAGCTGTGTGTGTGTGTGGTGAGTTTAGCTGCGTGTGTGTGTGTGTGGGGTGTGTGTGGTGAGTTTAGCTGCGTGTGTGTGTGTGGTGAGTTTAGCTGCGTGTGTGTGTGTGGTGAGTTTAGCTGCGTGTGTGTGGTGAGTTTAGCTGTATGAGTGTGCGTGGTGAGTTTAGCTGTATGAGTGTGCGTGGTGAGTTTAGCTGTATGAGTGTGCGTGGTGAGTTTAGCTGTATGAGTGTGCGTGGTGAGTTTAGCTGTATGAGTGTGCGTGGTGAGTTTAGCTGTATGAGTGTGCGTGTGTGTGGTGAGTTTAGCTGTATGAGTGTGCGTGTGTGTGGTGAGTTTAGCTGTATGAGTGTGCGTGTGTGTGGTGAGTTTAGCTGTATGTGTGTGTGTGTAATGGTGAAAACAAGTTTCTTGTCCACTGTGGGAGATGCTGATGCTAGGATTCTGACGCGTGCAAAGTACCATGAATAGATCCAGAGAGGCGTGTTGATGTTCCAATAAAATAACTGAAGTTTATTAAATCAAAAATAAAGATGCATTGTAACATAAAACAAAACAAACAACTTTTAGGCCGCTTGCAGGTTTGTGGCACCATGCCACCCTAGCTCCATGTGCACGGTCAAAAGACTGTGTGCTCTTGCACCAGCGCCCCCTTCCTGTCAGGGGTGGCCTGTCCTTTATACAATTTTTCCCCTCTCACCTATAGAGGGCACACACACTCAAAGAAGTAAACACAATTAACAACACAACAACATTCTGATATTTAAATGAACAAATTTATAAAAATTAAATAAGGTGGTAAGTATGGCTCCTACACCCGGCCCCTAATTGGGCGTTTAAGCAACAATTACAATACATTAAATGTAAATGGAGCCAAATGAGTCTATACAAGAAAATGAATACTCATCTTTTAATCATCATTCAGTCGACACTACTATGCTTCAGATCTAACTTTCTGCATCTTCCAATAACAGGCAAAGTTTAGTAATAAGTCTTTCCAAGAATCCAGTCTTTGTCTTAAGTTTAACAGTTCTTATGAGTCCTTTGGAATCAGGGAAAACTTCTGTTACTTTCCAATAGGCCACGATCCACGAGGTGCTGAACTGTCCACAACTAGCACAATATCTCCTTTCTGCAGTCCTCTTTTTGCAGTAAACCATCTCTGCCGTTCCTGTAGTAATGGTAAGTATTCTTGGGATCACCTCTTCCAAAACAGGTCTGCTAAATACTGTACTTGCCTCCACCGACGTCTGTTGTATACGTCTGAACTTTGAAACAATCCAGGTGGCAATCCAAGTAGGGCTAGACTTTAACAGAAGAATGTGATTTGGTGTCAAAGGTTCTAGATCATGATGGTCATCAGACAATGTGGTAATGGGACGACTATTCAGAATTGCTTCAATCTCACAAAAGTGTGTTTGTAGTCCTTCATCAGAGGGTGTGTTGTTGTAAAATAGAGCATAAGATCTGCCTCACCATTCGAATGAGCCTCTCCCATACTCCCCCATGATGTGAGGCTGTTGGAGGATTAAACATCCACTGAATTCCTTTCTGGAGCATTGCCTTCTGGATTCTGTTTTGGTTCCATTCTGAAAGTGCATTCTGTAACTCTTTTTGCACCAACCAGGTTAGTTCCGTTATCAGATTGAATATGCAGTACTTGGCCCCTTCTGGCTATGAATCTTCTTAAAGCGTCAATGCAGGAATCTGTGTTCAGTGAGTGAGCCATTTCTAGGTGAACTGCCCTGCTTGTCATGCAAGTGAAAATAACCCCATATCTCTTTACCTGACTTCTTCCTCTTTTTGTCATGAAAGGTCCAAAGTAGTCAACGCCAACCTTGCTGAAAGGTGGAAGATCAGCTTGCAGTCTTTCCTTTGGTAAATCTGCCATCTTTTGCTCTCCAATCTTTCCTCTTGCACACAACACATTTAGACAGAACTTTGCGGGCTGCAGAATTGGCATTTATAATCCAATATTTCTTTCTCAGGTGTGAGAGAACATGGTTTCTGCCAGAATGACCGAGCTGTTCATGTATGTGTTGAAGGATAAGTGTGGAGATGTGAAGATCTTTTGGAAGTATTATAGGTCGCTTGGTCTCCTCAGGCATTGCAGACTTGTCCAACCTTCCTCCAACTCTCAAAATTCCATCATCCATCACAGGATCTAGCTTGTACAGGCTGCTGAATCTATTCAAGCACTTTCCAACAGGTGATGTCTTTCCAATTCTTGACATTTCGTCTGAATACCTTTGTTTCTGCCCAAACTCAATAATGGCCTTTTCTGCTTTCAAGAGATCATCCAAGCATAAGGATTGTCCACAAAGTGATGTCTTGAATGCTTTCATTTCATTACAGACATTGTTTTGGCTCTGAGTGTTCTTATTCATGCAGGTGGCCTGTACGTCTTTCCTTTTTGCAGTGAGCAAGCGAAGGATATTCTTGAGCTTCAAGAACCATGCTACTGCCAACTTTAGCTTTGTCCAACTTGAGAAATAGTTAAGCAGTTGGCTGGTAGGGTTTTCCTTTTCTTTAATGACAGTACTATAAACAGTGGTGTTCCTTTTAACTTCAAGATCATCGAGTGAGAGAGACATGGGTTCCAGGGACTCTTTAGGCCATTCCTCTTCTTTCTTCCATATAAAGTCTGGTCCATGGATCCACTCTTTGCACTTCACCAATGTGCCAGCACTCACCCCTCTTGATGCTATGTCAGCTGGGTTCTGCTTTGTTCTGATGAATTTCCACTGTTTTACATCTGTGTTTTCTCTAATAACAGAGATCCTATTAGCTACAAATGTGCGGAATCTTGCATTCTCATTTGCAACGTATTTCAGCACTGACTGACTATCAGTCCAAAATGTTGAGCCTTTGAGATCTAGCTCCAAAGCTTTCCTTACCATAATGTCCACCCTGACTGCTAGCACTGCAGCTGTAAGTTCTAGACGTGGAATTGTGACCTGCTTAAGTGGGGCCACTCTGGCTTTCCCCAATATGAAAGACACATGTACAGTGTGCATATCATCAGTCAGTCTCAAGTAACTCACTATGCCGTATCCTTGTTCACTAGCATCAGAGAAATGATGCAGCTCTGCTTGCTTCAGCAATCCAAAACCAGTTGGCTTTACACAACGTGCCACTCTGAAATCTTCTATCTCGTCAAGAGCCTTTATCCACTTTGTCCACTTATCCACTGCGGCCTGTGGTATTTCCTCATCCCAACCACATTTACTCCTACAGAGTTCTTGGATAAGCAATTTGGCAGGTAGTGTAAAGGGACTCAAAAATCCAAGTGGATCATAGATGGAGCTCACAACTGATAGTAAATTTCTTCGAGTGTGGGATTTGCACTTGACAGTGATATTAAACTTAAACACATCATTCTCCACGCACCACAACAATCCAAGGGCTCTTTCAGTGGGAAGCTTTTCCCTGTCGATATCCAATTCCCTTACATTCTGAGCTCTGTCTTCCTTCGCAATATGTGCAAGAACAGTACGACTGTTACTCACCCATTTTGTGAGGTGGAATCCTCCCGTTTGACAGAGAGATGTTAGATCTTTCACCAATTCTACTGATTCATGCTCTGTTGGAAGGGACTTCAAGCAATCATCTACATAGAAGTTGTTCTCAACCGTGTTTATCACCTCAGTTCGAAAACGGCCTTTGTTGTCTTTGGCTGTTTGCCTCAGAGCAAAGTTTGCACAGCTGGGGGATGAGACTGCCCCAAATAGATGTACCATCATTCGATGTTCCACAGCAGGCATGCTGACATCACCACTTGGCCACCAGAGGAATCGCAAGAAGTCAACCTCTGATCTTGACACTCTGACCTGATGGAACATTGCTTTGATATCTGTCATAACTGCTACAGATTCTTGGCGAAATCTGGTCAAAACATCAAAAAGTGTGCTGGTCAAATCAGGACCCTGAAGAAGTTCTGAGTTGAGGGATTTACCTTGAAAAGTAGTAGCACAGTCAAAGACCACCCTTATGGTCTGCTTTTGGGGATGGTATACACCATGATGTGGGATATACCACAATTTACCATCTGCTCTTTTCAGCTCTTGTTGCGGCACCACTTCAGCATAGCCCTTATTTATGACTGCTGTTAGAAATTCAGTATAGTCGGTTTTGAATTTTTCATTCCTCTTGAACTTTCTTTTCAAACTTTGAATTCGCTGTTCTGCCACTTGGTAATTGTTAGGCAACACTGTGTTGTCCTTCCTAAAAGGTAGATCAAGAGTGTAATGTCCATTTTTTAACTTTATTGACTGTTCTGCAATCTTGATGAATCTTTTGTCTTCTATAGACATTTCAGTCTTCTCTTCACTTGACCTCTCATTAAAATCATGGTTGTATTGTTGCATCAACATTTCTTCCAAGTTCGAGATAGAAATTCTGTTAACACCACCACCATCACAACTGTTCCTGTTTGCTGTGTTTTTGCCTTGTAAAGGACCATTAATAACCCATCCTAGTAGGGTCTTAACTGCATATGGCCCATCCCCTTGGCTATTAAGGATTTCCCAAGGTTCAATGGCTTTGGGAGCATTGCTTCCAATCAACAACTCCACCTTGGCTGGAATCCTAGGAAACTGTACCTGACTCAGGTATGGCCATTTAGATATTCCCACAAAGGAAGAACTGTTACAGGTGTCAACAGGCATGATCTTTTGGGTGTAGACTTCTGGCAGGTGGATGAAGTTACTTTCTTCCAGTGAAGATACTTCCAATCCACAGACAACATATGAGGGCACAGACTTATTCTGGCTCATTGTTCGAAGAAGAATATTGGTCTTTCTTCCAGTAATGTTGAGTTTCCTCATAAGATCCTCTGTGCAGAAGCTTGCAGAGCTACCAGGATCAAGGCAGGCATATGTGTGCAGAATTGTACTTCCTTTTGAACTTTTAACCTTTACTGGTACAATCGATAACAAACACTGTGTAAAACTGCATGTTTCTGACTCCAGCCTGCTTACCATCTTGAAGGGAGACCTGTGTGCTACTCATAGGTGTTTTCTTTAGTTGTTTTGATGATTCCAATGCTTTAATGTGTAACACACTTGGATGCTGTTGGTTGCATATGGAGCAGTTCAGATGCTGTGTGCAGTCTTTACTTATATGTCCTCCTTTGGTTAAACACCCGAAACAGATTCCATTCTGTCTTATAAAGTTTCTTTTCTCTGTGCGGCTGCCTCTCAAACTGCAAGCATGACATCAAATCATGTCCATTGTTACAGTAGAAACATGACATTGACTGTGAATCCTTAGATGGGATCGGTGGGGAGTTCACATGCACATTGGTAGCAAAACTGCCTTTGGATTTGGGCTTCACTATCACTTTGGGCTTTCCTTTACTTGGGTTTGAGTCTTGGATATCACCAAATATTGGGTCTGAGACAATGTTAGCTTGTTTTTCAATGAAGCTGACGAGATCTACCATCTTTACCTTGTTCCTCTGTTCTTGCAACTCAAATGCCTTTATGCGCCATCTCTCTCTGAGCTTGTATGGGAGCTTGAAAGCAATACACCTCATATTGGAGACTGTGTCCAGTTCTTCCATGAACTGGAAGTCTTCCATACTATTGCAGCAGCTTCTAAGAAACAATGCGAAGGCCTGTAAAGCCTTTGGATCTTCTGGTTTGATTGAAGGCCAAGAAAGAGCTTTCTCGATATAAGCACATGAAATCCTATATGCATTACCAAAGTGTTCTTTCAATAGCTGCTTTGCCTTTTGATAACCTTGGTTTGGTGACATGTGTTGGCAACTTCTTACCAGCTCCTGTGGTAGTCCCCTTGTGTACTGAATGAGAAAGTGCAGCCTGTCTGCATTATCATCCGTTTTAGTTTCAATGATGTGCTCAAAAGAATGAAGGAAGGAATGACCTGTACTGCAGAATATCTCCACTAAACATTGGAATTTCCCCTCTTGATAAGGTGGAAAGAAGTTGTTGTTTAACAAGCATGTCTGTCAAGTCGTTTTGTTTTTGAAGAATTCTAGCAAGATCAGGCCCTTGGATGACATTAAATGAAGATGATTCTCTATTTTCTAGAGGTCTTGCTTGAGCTGTATGAGAGACTTGTGCGGATAATTTGGAGTCAGTCTTTATGGTGGTGGGTTGTTGAATTGCATTGCTGTTCTGGGGAAAAGAATGTCTTGCAGTCTGCGTTGGTGCTGTAGAGAATTCATGAAGAGTCTCTTTTGTGCGCACATCTTGTTGCACTGGAGGTTTATCCAACATCTCCTTACAATACACATTCATGGCATCTTCTTCAACAACATCTCCATTGGTAATTGAGGTCTCAGCATTCTTGAGATACTCGATTTTTGCAGTGTTGGCTGCAATTTCAGCTTGAACTTCCCACACCTCCTTCATCTTTCTGATGAAGTTCCTCTTCTTTCTTCTCTATAGCATGTTTTTGTTGCAGTGCATCGGCTTTGGCAAGTAAAGCTGCCCTCTCTGCTTCTGCACAGATACGAGCTGAGGCTGATGTTGACACACTCGATCTGCTAGACCTGCCAGATCTACTGCTATGCACAGATGAAACAACTGAAGTGTTATCTTCATCATTTAGCTGGTCAGTCACTTTTAGAGCAGAAGAAACTTGAGTACTAGATTGAGAGTCTGGTTCTTGAGTAGTAGACATCCACTTCTCAACAGTAGAAACAAACATATCAACTTGTTTCATTCTTGGTTCATACCAGGTTTTCAGGTCTTCAACTTTATCCTCTTCACTTAACACTTGTACATATGATTCTTGAAGAGACTTGAATTCAACAAACATTTCATTGAACTTCATCATGTTTCCCTTTACTTCAAGATATTCAGTATCAATCATCAAAGAGTTAACAATATTAATTCGTCTTGTAAGGTGTGCCATCTTACCTGCTCTAGAGGCTTTCAAACGAGCAGCAACCTCATTCAAATCTCTTTGAGCTGAGTTTGGGGATTGTTCTAGATAAGACTCGTCCTCCATTTTGTCTCAAACAAGCAAATATCCGCTTTCCAAAGACACAAACTTTTCAAATGTCATGGAAATTTGAACTCTTTCATCAAATTAATCCTTTCATCCACAATTTGCAGCATCAAACTTGAGTCTTTCCAATAACAATCAGATTTAACTCAGCACTTTGTTTTTGCAAGCACATACCTCTTTGAGAAGTTTCCTTTGTTCTCTGCTTTCTATGCCATGCGGTCTTCAAACAGTCCATCCACTCCGTTCAAGTTTAAGGATAATCCTCCTTTCTCAAACATATTCCACTTTCAAAGCCAGTCTTTTGACAATTTGTAATGGTGAAAACAAGTTTCTTGTCCACTGTGGGAGATGCTGATGCTAGGATTCTGACGCGTGCAAAGTACCATGAATAGATCCAGAGAGGCGTGTTGATGTTCCAATAAAATAACTGAAGTTTATTAAATCAAAAATAAAGATGCATTGTAACATAAAACAAAAAAAAACAACTTTTAGGCCGCTTGCAGGTTTGTGGAACCATGCCACCCTAGCTCCATGTGCATGGTCAAAAGACTGTGTGCTCTTGCACCAGCGCCCCCTTCCTGTCAGGGGTGGCCTGTCCTTTATACAATTTTTCCCCTCTCACCTATAGAGGGCACACACTCAAAGAAATTAACACAATTAACAATACAACAACATTCTGATATTTAAATGAACAAATTTATAAAAATTAAATAAGGTGGTAAGTATGGCTCCTACAGTGTGTGTGTGGTGAGTTTAGCTGTATGAGTGTGTGTGGTGAGTTTAGCTGTATGAGTGTGTGTGTGTGTGGTGAGTTTAGCTGTATGTGTGTGTGGTGAGTTTAGCTCTATGTGTGTGGTGAGTTTAATTGTATGAGTGTGTGTGTGTGGTGAGTTTAGCTGTATGAGTGTGTGTGTGTGGTGAGTTTAGCTGTATGAGTGTGTGTGTGTGGTGAGTTTAGCTGTATGTGGTGAGTTTAGCTGTATGAGTGTGTGTGTGTGTGTGTGTGTGTGTGGTGAGTTTAGCTTTATGTGTGTGTGTGTGTGTGGTGAGTTTAGCTTTATGTGTGTGTGTGTGTGTGGTGAGTTTAGCTTTATGTGTGTGTGTGTGTGTGTGTGTGTGGTGAGTTTAGCTTTATGTGTGTGTGTGTGTGTGTGTGTGTGTGGTGAGTTTAGCTTTATGTGTGTGTGTGTGTGGTGAGTTTAGCTGAATGTGTGTGGTGAGTTTAGCTGAGTGTGTGTGGTGAGTTTAGCTGTATGTTTGTGTGTGTGTGTGTGTGTGGTGAGTTTAGCTGTATGTGTGTGTGTGTGGTGAGTTTAGCTGTATGTGTGTGTGTGTGGTGAGTTTAGCTGTGTGTGTGTGTGGTGAGTTTAGCTGTCTGTGTGTGGGGAGTTTAGCTGTGTGTGTGTGTTTGTGTGGTGAGTTTAGCTGTCTGTATGTGGTGAGTTTAGCTGTGTGTGTGTGTGTGTTTGTGGTGAGTTTAGCTGTGTGTGTGTGTGTGTGGTAAGTTTAGCTGTGTGTGAGTGTGTGTGGTGAGTTTAGCTGTGTGT
>JAVLUX010000134.1:10000-12500 GCA_032164185.1 Moxostoma hubbsi | reverse complement strand
GTGTGTGTGGTGTGTGGTGAGTTTAGCTATGGTGTGTGTGTGTGTGTGTGTGGTGAGTTTAGCTGTGTGTGTGTGTGAGTGTGTGTGGTGTGGTGAGTTAGCTGTGTGTGTGTGTGTGTGTGTGTGTTTTGGTGAGTTTAGCTTGTGTGTATTGGTGGAGTTTAGCTGTGTGTGTGTGGTGAGTTTAGCTGTATGTGTGTGTGTGTGGTGTGTGGTAGAGTTTAGCTGTAGTGTGTGTGTGTGTGTGTGTGTGGGTGAGTTTAGCTGTATAGTGTGTGTTTGAGTGTGTGTGGTGAGTTTAGCTGTGTGTGTGTGGTGAGTTTAGCGGAGTGTGTGGTGAGTTTAGCTGTGTGTGTGTGTGTTGTGTGGTGAGTTAGCTGTGTGTATGTGGTGAGTTTAGCTGTGTGTGTGTGGTGAGGTTTAGCTTTAATGTGGTGTGTGTGTGTGGTGAGTTTAGCTGTGTGTGTGTGTGTGTGTGTGTGTGTGTGTGTGTGTGTGTGGTGTGTTTAGATGCTATGAGTGTGTTTGAGTGTGTGTGGTGAGTTAGCTGTGTGTGAGTGGTGAGTTTAGCAGTGTGTGTGTGTGTGTGTGTGTGTGTGTGTGTGTGGTGAGTTACCTGTATGTGTGTGTTTGAGTGTTTGTGGTGGAGTTTAGCTGTGTGTGTGTGGTGAGTTTAGCTGTGTGTGGGGTGCGTTTAGCGTGTGTGTGTGTTTGTGTGTGTGTGTGTGTGTGTGGTGAGTTTAGCTGTGTGTGTGGTGAGTTTAGCTGTGTGTGTGTGTGTGTGTGTTGTGAGTTAGTAGTGTGTGTGTGTGTGTGTGGTGAGTTTAGCTGTGTGTGTGTGTGTGTGTGTGTGGTGAGTCTAGCTGTGTGTGTGTGTGTGAGTGTGTGTGTGGTGAGTCTAGCTGTGTGTGTGTGAGTGTGTGTGTGGTGTCTTGTTAGTTTAGCAGTGTGTGTGTGTGTGGGTAGTGTGTGGTGAGTTTAGCTGTGTGTGTGTGTTTGTGTGTGTGTGTGTGGTGTGGTGAGTTTAGCTGTGTGTGTGTGTGTGTGTGTGTTGAGGTTTAGCTGTGTGTGTGTGTGTGTGTTTGTGAGGTGTGGTGAGTTAGCTGTATGTGTGTGTGTGGTGTGTGTGTGTGTGTGTGTGGTGAGTTAGCTGTAGTGTGTGTGTGTGTGTGTGGTGAGTTAGCTGTGTGTGGTGAGTTTAGCTGTGTGTGTGTGTGTTTGTGTTTGGTGAGTTTTAGCTGTGTGTGTGGTGTGTGTGTGGTGAGTTAGCTGTGTGTGTGTAGTGTGTGTGTTGTGTAGTGTTGAGTTTAGCTGTGTGTGTGTGTGTGTGTGTGTGAGTGTGTGTGTGTGTGAGTTTAGCTGTGTGTGTGTGGTGTGTGTTGAGTTAGCTGTGTGTGTGTGTGTGTGTGTGTTGTGTGTGTGTTGAGTTAGCTGTGTGTGTGTGTGTGTGTGGGTGAGGGTGGTTAGCTGAGTGTGTGTTTAGTGAGTTTAGCTGGTGTGTTTGTTTGTGTGTCTGTGTGTGGTGAGTATAGCTGAGTGGTGTGTGGTGAGTTTAGCTGTGTGTGTGTGTTGAGTTTAGATGTGTGTGTGTGTGTTTGGTGAGTTTAGCTGTGTGTGTAGTGTGTGTGTCGTGTGTGTGGTGAGTTTAGCTGTGTGTGTGTGTGTGTGTGTGTGTGTGTAGAGTTAGCTGTGTGTGTGTGAGTGTGTGTGGTGAGTTTAGCTGTGTGTGTGTGATGTGTGTGAGTGTGTGTGTGTGTGGTGAGTTTAGCTGTGTGTGTGTGTGTGTGTGTGAGTTTAGCTGTGTGTGTGTTTGTGTGTCTGTGTGTTGTGACTTTAGTTGTGTGTGTGTATGTGTGTGTGTGTGTGGTGAGTTAGCTGTGTTGTGTGCTTGTGTGTCTGTGTGTTGGTGAGTTAGTTGTGTGTGTGTGTGTGTGTGTGTGTGGTGAGTTTAGCTGTGTGTATGGTGAGTTTAGCTGTATGTGTGTGTGTGTGTGTAGTGTATGTGTGTGTTGTGAGTTTAGCTGTATGTGTGTGTGTGTGTGTGTGTGTGGTGTGTGTGGGAGTTTTAGCTGTATGTGTGTGTGTGGAGGAGTTTAGCTGTGTGTGTGTGTGTGTGTGGTGAGTTTGAGCTGTGTGTGTGTGTGGTGAGTTTAGCTGTATGTGTGTGTCTGTGTGTCAGTGTGTGTGTGTGTGTGTGTGTGTGTGAGTGGTGAGTTTAGCTGTGTGTGTGTGTGGTGAGTTTAGCTGTGTGTGTGTGTGTGTGTGTGTGTGTGTGTGTTGAGTTTAGGCTGTAGTGTGTGTGAGTGTGTAGTGAGTTTAGCTGTGTGTGTGTGTGTGTGGGTGAGTTTAGCTGTGTGTGTGTGTGTGTGTGTGTGTTGTGTGGTGAGTTTAGCTGTGTGTGTGTGTGTGGTGAGTTTAGCTGGGTGTTGTGTTTGTGTGGTGAGTTTAGCTGTGTGTGTGTGTGGTGAGTTTAGCTTGTGTGTGTGTGAGATGTGTGGTG
>JAVLUX010000134.1:0-5000 GCA_032164185.1 Moxostoma hubbsi | reverse complement strand
TGTGTGTGTGTGTTTGTGGTGAGTTTAGCTGTGTGTATGTGGTGAGATTAGCTGTGTGTGGGTTTGTGGTGAGTTAGCTGTATGTGGTGTTTGAGTGTGTGTGGTGAGTTTAGCTGTGTGTGTGTGGTGAGTTTAGCTGAGTGTGTGTTTGTTGTGGAGTTTAGTGAGTGTGTGTGTGTGTGTGGTGAGTTTAGCTGTGTGTGTGTGTGTGGTGATGTCAAGCATGTTGTGCTGTGTTGCGATAGTGTGTGTGTGATGTGTGTGTGTGTGTGGTGAGTTTAGCTGTGTTGTGTGTGTGTGTCTGGTGTGTCAATTAGCTGTGTTGTCGATTGCTGTGTGTTGTGTGTGTGTGTTGTGTGTGTGTGTGTGGAGTGAGTTTAGCTGTGTGTTGTGGTGAGTTTAGCTGTATGGTGGTGTGTGTGTGGTGAGTTTAGCTCTGTGTGTGTAGTGGTGGGTGTAGGTGAATTTAGCTGTGTGTGGTGAGTTTAGCTGTGTGTGTGTGGGTGTGTGTGTGGTGAGTTTAGCTGTGTGTGTGTGTGTGTGTTGTTGAGTTTAGCTGTGTGTGTGTGTGTGTGGTGAGTTAGCTGTGTGTGTGTGTGTGTGTGTGTGTTTGAGTGTAGCTGTGTGTGTGTGTGTGTGTGTGTGTGTGTGTGGTGAGTTTAGCTGTATTGTGAGTGTGTGGGTGTGGTGGATTTAGCAATGTGTGGTGTGTGTGTGTGTGAGTGTGTGTGGTGAGTTAGCAATGTGTGTGTGTGTGTGTGGTGTGTGTGGTGAGTTTAGCTGTGTGTTTGTGGTGAGTTTAGCTGTATGTGTGTGTGTGTATGTGTGGTGAGTTTAGCTCTGTGTGTGGGTGTGTGTGTGTGTGTGGTGAATTTAGCTGTGGGTGGTGAGTTTAGCTGTGTTGTGTGTGTGTGTGTGTAGTGTGGTGAGTTTAGCTGTGTGGGTGTGTGTGTGTGTGTGTGTTGTGTGTGTGGTGAGTTTAGCTGTAGTGTGTGTGTGTGTGTTTGTGTTTGGAGTTTAGCTTGTGTGTGTTGGAGTGTGTGTGTGGTGAGTTTAGCTGTGTGTGTGTGTGTGTGTAGTTGAGGTTAGCTGTGTTGTGTGTGTTTGTGTGTGTGTGTTGAGTTTAGCTGTGTGTGTGTGTGTGTGTGTGTGTGTTGGTGAGTTTAGCTTTGTGTGTGTGAGTGTGTGTGTGAGTTTAGTGTGTGTGTGTGTGAGTGTGGTGTGTTTGGTGAGTTTAGCTTGTAGTGTGTGTGTGTGTGTGTGTGTGTGGTGAGTTTAGCTGTGTGTGTGTGTCTGTGTGTTGAGTTTAGCTGTTATGTGGGTTGTGTGTGTGTGTGTTTGTGTGTGTGGTGAGTTTAGCTGTGTGTGTGTGTGTGTGTGTGTGTGTGTGTTGAGTTAGCTGTGTGTGTGTGTGTGTGTGTGTGTGTGGTGAGTTTAGCTGTATGTGTGTGTGTGTGTGTGTGGTGAGGTTTAGCTGTGTGTGGTGAGTTTAGCTGTGTGTGTGTGTGTGTGTGTGTGGTGAGTTTAGCTCTGTGTGTGTGTGTGTGTGTGATGTGTGGTGAGTTTTAGCTGTGTGTTGTGTGTGTGTGGTGTGTGTTGAGTTTAGCTGTGTGTGTGTGTGTGGTGTGTGTGTGTGTGTGTGTGTTGAGTTTAGCTGTGTGTGTGTGATGTGAGTGTGTGGTGTGTGGTGAGTTTAGCTGCGTGTGTGTGTGTGTGTGTGAGTGTGTTGGATTTAGCTGGTGTGTGTGTGTGTGTGGTGTGTGTGTGTGTGTTGAGTTTAGCTGTGTGTGTGTGTTGTGTGTGTGTGTGTGGTGAGTTTAGCTGTGTGTTGTGTGTGTGTGTGTGTGTGTGTGTGAGTGTAGTGTGGTGAGTTTAGCTGTGGTGTGGTGGGTGTGTGTGTGTGTGTGTGTGAGTGTGTGTGGTGAGTTTAGGCTGTGTGTGTGTGTGAGTGTGTGTGTTTGTGGTTGAGTTTAGCTGTGTGTGTGTGTGTGTGTGTGTGTTGAGTTTAGCTGTGTGTGTGTGTGTGTGTGTGTGTGTGTGTGTGTGTGTGTTGTGAGTGTGGTGAGTTTAGCTGTAGGTGTGTGTGTGTGTGTGTAGTGGTGAGTTTAGCTGTGTGTGGAGAGATAGCTGTGGGTTGTGTGGTGTGTGTGTGTGTGTGGTGAGTTTAGCTGTTTGTGTGTGTGTAGTGTGTGTGTGTTGAGTTTAGCTGTGTGTGTGTTTGTGTGTGTGTTGAGTTTAGCTGTGTGTGTGTGTGTGTGTGTGTGTGTGTGTGTGGTGAGTTTAGCATTGTGTGTGTGTGTGAGTGGTATGTGTGGTGATGTTTAGCTGTGTGTGTGTGTGAGTGTGTGTGTGTGGTGAGTTTAGCTTGTGTGTGTGTGTGTGTGTGTGTTGGGTGTGTTTGTGGTGAGTTTAGCTGTGTGTATGTGTGTGAGTTTAGCTGTGTGTGTGTGGTGAGTTTAGTGCTATGTGTGTGTGTGTGTGTGTGTGTGTGTGTGTGGTGAGTTTATGCTGTATGTGTGTGTTTGATGTGTGTGTGGTGAGTTTAGCTGTGTGTGGTGGTGAGTTAGCTGTGTGTGTGGAGGTTTAGCTGTGTGTGTGTGTGTTTGTGGTGGAGTTTTTAGCTGTGTGTATGTGGTGAGTTTAGCTGTTGTGTGTGTGTGTGTGTGTGTGGTTAGTTTAGCCCTGTGGGTGTTGTGTGTGTGTTGGGGGGGGGTGGGGTTGTGGGTGTTGGTGTGTGTGGTGAGTTTAGCTGTATGTGTGTGTTTGAGTGTGTGTGGTGAGTTTAGCTGTGTGTGTGTGGTGAGTTTAGCTTGTGTGTGTGTGTGTGTGTGTGGTGTGTGTGTGTGTGTGTGTGGTGAGGTTTACCTGTATGTGTGTGTTTGAGTGTTTGTAGGTGAGTAGCTGTGTGTGTGTGGTGAGTTTAGCTGTATGTGTGTGTGGTGAGTTTAGCTGTGTGTGTGTGTGTGTTTGTGTTTGTGGTGAGTTTAGCTGTGTGTGTGTGTGTGTTTGTGTGTGGTGAGTTTAGACTGTGTGTGGTGAGTTTAGCTGTGTGTGTGTGGTGTTGTGTGTGTGTGTGGTGAGTCTAGCTTGTGTGTAGTGTGTGGTGTGTGTGTTGAGTTTAGCTGTGTGTGTGTGTGTGTGTTGAGTTTAGCTGTGTGTGTGTGTGTTGTGTGTGGATGAGTTTAGCTGTGTGTGTGTGTGTGTGTGTGTGTGTGTGAGTTTAGCTTTGTGTGTGTGTGTGTGTTGTGGTGAGTTTAGCTGTGTGTGTGTAGTGAGTGTGTGTGTGTGGTGAGTTAGCTGTGTGTGTGTCTGTGAGTGTGTGTGTGTGGGTGAGTTTAGCTGTGTGTGTGTGTGTGTGTGTGTATGTGTGTGTGTGTGTGTGTGTGTGTGTGGTGAGTTTAGCTGTGTGTGTGTGTGTGTGTGTGTGTGTGTGGCTGAGTTTAGCATGTGTGTGTGTGTGTGTGTGAGTGTGTGTGGTGAGTTTAGCTGTGTGTATGTGGTGAGTTTTAGCTGTGTGTGTGTGGTGAGTTGTAGCTGTGTGTGTGTGTGTTGTGTGAGTTAGCTGTGTGTGTGTGTGTGTGTGTGTGAGTGTGTGTGTGGTGAGTTAGCTGATATTGTGTGTGTTTGAGTGTGTGTGGTGAGTTTAGCTGTGGTGGTGTGGAGAGTTAGGCTGTGATGTGTGGTGAGTTTAGCTGTGTGTGTGTGTGTGTTGTGAGTTATAGTTGTGTGTGTGTGTGTGTGTGTGGTGAGTTTATCTGTGTGTGTAGTGTGTGTGGTGAGTCAAGTTGTGTGTGTGTGTGTGTGTGTGTTTGTGTGTGTGTGTGTGTAGTGTGGTGAGTTTTAGCTGTGTGTTTGTGGTGAGTTTAGCTGTATGTGTGTGTGGTGAGTGTGTGGTGAGTTTAGCTCTGTGTGTGTGTAGTGTGTGTGTGTGGTGAATTTAGCTGTGTAGTGGTGAGTTTAGCTGGTGTGTGGTAGTTTAGCTGTGTGTAGGTGTGTGTGTGTGTGTGTGGTGTGTGGTGAGGTTTAGCTGTGTGTGTGTGTTCTTGTTGTGTGTGTGTGATGTTGTGTGGTGAGTTTACGTTGTGTGTGTGGTGTGTGTGTGTGAGTTTAGCTGTGTGTGTGTGGTGAGTTTAGCTGTGTGTGTGTGTGATGTGGTGTGTGTGATGAGTTTAGCTGTGTGTGTGTGTGTGTGTGGTGAGTTTAGCTGTATGTGTGTGTGTGTGTGTGTGTTGGTGAGTATGCTGTGTGTGGTGAGTTTAGCTGTGTGTGTGTGTGTGTGTGTGTGGTGAGTTTAGCTGTGTGTGTGTGTGTGTTGAGTTAGCTGTGTGTAAGTGTGTGTGTGTGTGTGTGTGTGGTGAGTTTAGCTGTGTGTGTGCTGTGTGTCTGGTGTGAGTTTAGCTGTGTGTGTGTGTGTGTGTGTGTGTGGTGAGTTTAGCTGTGTGTGTGTGTGTGTGTGTGTGTTGAGTTTACTGTGTGTGTGGTGTGTGTGTGTGTGTGTGTGTGTGTGTGTTGGGTTTAGCTGTGTGTTGTGTGTGTGTGTTGTTGTGCTGTGTGGGGTGAGTTTAGCTGCGAGTGTGTGGTGTGTGTGTGTTGAGTTTAGCTGTGTGAGTGTGTGTGTGTGTGTGTGTTGAGTTTAGCTGTGTGTGTGTTTGTGTGTGTGTGTGTGTGGTGATTTTTGCAGTTGTGTGTGTGTGTGTGTGGTTGTGTGTGAGTGTGTGTGGTGAGTTTAGCTGTGTGTGTGTGTGAAGTGTGTGTGTGTGTGATGTGTGTGTGTGAGTTTAGCTGTGGTTGTGTGAGTGTGTGGTGTGTGGTTGAGTTTAGCTGTGTGTGTGGTGTGTGTGTGTGAGTTTAGCTGTGTGTGTGTGTGTGTGTGTGTGTGTGTGTGTGTGTGTGTGTGAGTGTGGTGAGTTTAGCTGTATGTGTGTGTGTGTGTGTGTGTGGTGAGGTTTAGCTGTGTGTGTGTGTGTGTGTAGGTGAGTTAGGCTGAGTGTGGATAGTTT
>JAVLUX010000133.1:7500-49812 GCA_032164185.1 Moxostoma hubbsi | reverse complement strand
CATGGGGCTGGGCACACAAAAGTGTAATATGTTACTTGTGGAAAGACCCCCATAGTCTGTGCAAAGTTTGGGAACGATCGCTCGTTCGTAGCCAACACGGCGGCCTAAAACGTACTCGTTTCACAGAGGCTTTATAGAAGGCAGACTTTATTAAGCATATTTTTACTGTAATAAAATGGGTTCCCATGGGGCTGGGCACACAAAAGTGTAATATGTTTCTCGTGGAAAGACCCCCATAGTCTGTGCAAAGTTTGGGAACAATCGCTCGTTCGTAGCCAACACGGCGGCCTAAAACGTACTCGTTTCACAGAGGCTTTATGAAGCAAATGAACTATATGAAGCATATTTTTACTGTAATAAAATGGGTTCCCATTGGGCTAGGCACACAAAAATGTAATATGTTTCTCGTGGAAAGACCCCCATAGTCTGTGCAAAGTTTGGGAACGATCGCTCGTTCGTAGCCAACACGGCGGCCTAAAACGTACTCGTTTCACAGACGCTTTATAGAAGGCCGACTTTATTAAGCATATTTTTACTGTAATAAAATGGGTTCCCATGGGGCTGGGCACACAAAAGTGTAATATGTTACTTGTGGAAAGACCCCCATAGTCTGTGCAAAGTTTGGGAACGATTGCTCGTTCGTAGCCAACACGGCGGCCTAAAACGTACTCGTTTCACAGACGCTTTATAGAAGGCCGACTTTATTAAGCATATTTTTACTGTAATAAAATGGGTTCCCATGGGGCTGGGCACACAAAAGTGTAATATGTTACTTGTGGAAAGACCCCCATAGTCTGTGCAAAGTTTGGGAACGATTGCTCGTTCGTAGCCAACACGGCGGCCTAAAACGTACTCGTTTCACAGAGGCTTTATAGAAGGCCGACTATATGAAGCATATTTTTACTGTAATAAAATGGGTTCCCATTGGGCTAGGCACACAAAAATGCAATATGTTTCTCGTGGAAAGACCCCCATAGTCTGTGCAAAGTTTGGGAACGATTGCTCGTTCGTAGCCAACACGGCGGCCTAAAACGTACTCGTTTCACAGAGGCTTTATAGAAGGCAGACTTTATTAAGCATATTTTTACTGTAATAAAATGGGTTCCCATGGGGCTGGGCACACAAAAGTGTAATATGTTTCTTGTGGAAACACCCCCCTAGTGTGTGCAAAGTTTGGGAACGATCGCTCGTTCGTAGCCAACACGGCGGCCTAAAACGTACTCGTTTCACAGAGGCTTTATAGAAGGCCGACTTTATTAAGCATATTTTTACTGTAATAAAATGGGTTCCCATTGGGCTAGGCACACAAAAATGCAATATGTTTCTCGTGGAAAGACCCCCATAGTCTGTGCAAAGTTTGGGAACGATTGCTCGTTCGTAGCCAACACGGCGGCCTAAAACGTACTCGTTTCACAGAGGCTTTATAGAAGGCAGACTTTATTAAGCATATTTTTACTGTAATAAAATGGGTTCCCATGGGGCTGGGCACACAAAAGTGTAATATGTTTCTTGTGGAAACACCCCCCTAGTGTGTGCAAAGTTTGGGAACGATCGCTCGTTCGTAGCCATCACGGCGGCCTAAAACGTACTCGTTTCACAGACGCTTTATAGAAGGCCGACTTTATTGAGCATATTTTTACTGTAATAAAATGGGTTCCCATGGGGCTGGGCACACAAAAGTGTAATATGTTTCTCGTGGAAAGACCCCCATAGTCTGTGCAAAGTTTGGGAACAATCGCTCATTCGTAGCCAACACGGCGGCCTAAAACGTACTCGTTTCACAGAGGCTTTATGAAGCATATGAACTATATGAAGCATATGTTTACTGTAATAAAATGGGTTCCCATTGGGCTAGGCACACAAAAATGCAATATGTTTCTCGTGGAAAGACCCCCATAGTCTGTGCAAAGTTTGGGAACGATCGCTCGTTCGTAGCCAACACGGCGGCCTAAAACGTACTCGTTTCACATTGGACCATTATTGTTTAACCCCCACTGGGTGGCAGTCTATACAATGTGAGTCTATGGAAAAGTGCTCACAAATGCTAAGAGTTTTTGACATCTGAGGTGTTCTGTTGCAAAAATGATTTTTATTGTCATTCTGAATTTTGCAAGCACAGTGTTAAAGTGAATAATTCAGGTGGAATCATACAATTACACAAGGAAAGTTTTATTGACAGAATAATAAGGATAATAACAAGAATTACGAAAATAATAATAATAACATGAATAATTATAATAATTCATTTAATTTATGAAGTGCTTTTCTAGACACGGATGAGAGACAGACATTCACAGCAAAGGCTGCCCATTTAACTGGCCATATATATATATATATAAAATCCGCATGTTTTAAAAACATTGCTGTAAAATAATGTTTTAAGCAGCATAACTTGCGTTCAAAATCATTATACAGTATGAACAGGAACATAGTTTGTATTTTTCCTGTTAGATTTCTTTTGCAAGTATTTGTAAACTTCAATTTTATTGATAAATCATTCATATTTCAAGTGAACGGCTGTTCTTAAGTGGACGCCCCCTAAAGGCTCAGCATTGAAACTGTCTGTGATTCTGTGTTAAAAAATCCACATTTTAGCAGTTTTGCACAGTGCAGATCTCAATATGTCCACTTTGTGTATGTGTGTGTATGTGTGTATATATTTGTAGCTGTAAGTCGTAAATCTATCTTTCTGTCTATCTAACTAACTATCTGTCTGACTGTGTCTGTCTGTCTATCTGTCTATCTATCTCACTATCTGCCCGTCTGTCTATCTGTCTGTCTGTCTGTCTATCTAACTATCTGTCTATTTGTCTATCTATCTAACTATCTGTCTTTCTGTCTATCTATCTAACTATCTGTCTGTCTGTCTTTCTATCGAACTATCTGTCTGTCTGTCTATCTATCTAACTGTCTGTCTGTCTGTCTGTCTATCTATCTATCTGTCTGTCTGTCTATCTAGCTAACTATCTGTCTGTCTGTCTATCTATCTAACTATCTGTCTGTCTGTCTATCTAACTATCTGTCTGTCTATCTATCTAAATGTCTGTCTGTCTGTCTATCTTTCTGCCTATGTGTCTATTTGTTTCTCTGTCTGTGTTTGTGTGTCTGTCTGTAACTAATGAAGCTTTTAAATAAAGTTTAAACTTTTTACTATCATTATTATTATTATTTCATGATATTTCTTTTACTTGTATGTGAGGAGTATTTTTGAGTCCAGTTAATTGTATCAAAGAAATGTTTCAAAAAATGAAATAAATAAAAAAAACAAATAGCAGAAGGATGTTTTGTTTTTGTGGTATCGAGTCTCCATCTGGTGGTCATTTACAGCAACTTCATATTCTACTTTATAAAGTCCCAAACAGACTGCTATATTTGATTCCTACTGTAAGACTGTTAATAACAAATGAAAGAAATGAACCCAAGTAAATATAGCAAGACCCTTTGCATTTATTTGACTTGTTTGTGAGGAGGATGTTTTGGAGTCCAGTTCATTTTATTAAAAAAATGTTTCCAGAAATGAAGTAAATTCAAACAAATTACAGGTGGACTTGTAAACATTTTGTTGTTGTTGTTGTGAGAAAACAAACTGCACCAAATATTGCCCTTATAACTTTATAAAATAAAGTTACCATAGGTTTAAAGTTGTAAGTGGGAAAGTGCAATTCTCCATCAGTCCACTAGGGCTAACCCCAGTCCGCTGGGGTTAGTTGGGGTTAAATCGCTAGATGACCCTAACCCCTAGCCCCGGGGGTTAAAAACTCTGTAGGTAGGTATAGAGGTAATTACGAGTTTCACCCTCATTATCTCCACCCTCATTTGCATATCGAATCTGATTGGCTGGATTGTTTCATTTATATACTTGGTATGCTGTACTTTATGAACATGAGAGTGAACTTGAGACTTTGAATGCACTACAAGAGTCATCTGATACTTTTAAACTATCTTTTAAACAAGAATGGTAAAGTTTCCCCTCTCGGGCTCATTATTTAATTAGTATTATGTCTGTTTCACATAGAAAGGTTTGTGTCAGTTTGTCTAAATGATAGTTGGCAAGTGGATATGGTGAGTGAGGAATATTTTTTGAGTCCAGTTAATTGTATTAAAGAAATGTTTCCAAAAATCAATTAAATGTAAACAAATAACAGGTGGACTTGTAAACATTTTGTTGTTGTTGTGAGAAAACAAACTGCACCAAATATTGCCCTTATAACTTTATAAAATAAAGTTACCATAGGTTTAAAGTTGTAAGTGGGAAAGTGCAATTCTCCATCAGTCCACTAGGGCTAACCCCAGTCCGCTGGGGTTAGTTGGGGTTAAATCGCTAGATGACCCTAACCCCTAGCCCCGGGGGTTAAAAACTCTGTAGGTATAGAGGTAATTACGAGTTTCACCCTCATTATCTCCATCCTCATTTGCATATCGAATCTGATTGGCTGGATTGTTTCACAGATCAATCTTTAGAACGGTCTGTCCGACTTGAGTCCAGTAAATATTTAAAGAAATTGTTCCAAAATTGAGCGCACGAAGAGCTACATTTGTAAGGACCCTTCAGATTTTAAAAATGCAACTTAAAGGCTTGAATCCCTCTGCTCCCAACCACCAGCACGTGGTAATAGCTTAGCCCCCGCCGCTGGGCGGCAGTCCATACAATGTCAGTCTATGGAAAAATGTTTGTCTGTGGGTGGCTGCTGTTCTGAAGGTGCTGGCGGTGTGGGCCTGCGGGTTTCCGAGAAGACCAGCGTTGGCCCCGTGACTCTGGCAGGTACGTTTGCGGAGATACGGGGCTTGGCCCGCATCCTATGTGGTCCGTGCTGTAGCGGAATTTGACAGCTGTCCGGCGTGGTTGGTTGCCCCGCTGGCGTCCCGGGGGACCGTGCTAGGAGCGCATTTGGGGGCGTTTGGAGTCCATTGGTGTAGGTTTGAGTGGAGTGTTTTCGGGGGCCCGTGGCAGCCTTAGGTCAGGTCAGAGCAGGATATAGGATAGAAACTACCGACGGCGAACACGCCATCGTCTTTAACTTTGGTTCCGCTGGTCCGATTTTTTAAAAAATGTTATGTTCTATATGTGATCCTCTAGCTATCTGATTGACTTTGTCATCGATCAGTCTTAAGAGTTTTTAGTCTCAAAAACATACTTCTCTTATGGTCTAACTTGCTCTATAGTGTGTAAATGTTGTGTCTTCTTGATCAGTGTGACTTGTATTTAGTTTGGAAATGTGTTCTGTTCAGAAGTTGGTTATGTTTAGAGATAAAGTTGAATAAACTGATACAATCTTAATTTGTGTAAGCCTGGTGTCTTTTTGATACTTTTGACTTTTATTAGCTTAGAAGTTGGGTTAGGTTAAGAAGTTAGGTTAGGTTAGAATAAGGTTAGTTAGGGTTAGGTTAGGTTATGGGATATAGGGATGAAAACCACCCATTTTGTGATGCACCGACAGGCAGCCATGCGGTAAGACAGAGAATGTGAGGAAGCTCGATCAGGTAAAGTGATCCCTGACATGCTAGCGGCAGCTCCTTCGTGACCGCAGCAGTGCCAAGCAGAAATGCCATGCTTTCCTGGGCAGGATGACAGTAGAAGTCAATGGGTTCTCTTGGTTAATAGAATAAACTGGCTTTCGGCGCACTGTGATAAATTTATAAAGGCCTATGTCAATTTACCGTGTCTTTACTGTAATAAAACGGGTTACCCTGGGGCTAGGCACAAAAAACTGCAATATGTTTCTCGTGGAAAGAGCCCGATAGAGTGTACAAAGTTTGGGAATGATCACTCGTTCGTAGCCAACACGGCGGCCTAAAACGTACTCGTTTCACAGAGGCTTTTATAGAAGGCAGACTTTATTAAGCATATTTTTACTGTAATAAAACGGGTTACCCTGGGGCTAGGCACACAAAACTGCAATATGTTTCTCGTGGAAAGAGCCCGATAGAGTGTACAAAGTTTGGGAATGATCACTCGTTCGTAGCCAACACGGCGGCCTAAAACGTACTCGTTTCACAGAGGCTTTATAGAAGGCCGACTTTATTAAGCATATTTTTACTGTAATAAAATGGGTTCCCATGGGGCTGGGCACACAAAAGTGTAATATGTTTCTTGTGGAAACACCCCCCTAGTGTGTGCAAAGTTTGGGAACGATCGCTCGTTCGTAGCCAACATGACGGCCTAAAACGTACTCGTTTCACAGACGCTTTATAGAAGGCCGACTTTATTAAGCATATTTTTACTGTAATAAAATGGGTTCCCATGGGGCTGGGCACACAAAAGTGTAATATGTTACTTGTGGAAAGACCCCCCTAGTGTGTGCAAAGTTTGGGAACGATCGCTCGTTCGTAGCCAACACGGCGGCCTAAAACGTACTCGTTTCACAGAGGCTTTATAGAAGGCCGACTTTATTAAGCATATTTTTACTGTAATAAAATGGGTTCCCATGGGGCTGGGCACACAAAAGTGTAATATGTTTCTCGTGGAAAGACCCCCATAGTCTGTGCAAAGTTTGGGAACGATTGCTCGTTCGTAGCCAACACGGCGGCCTAAAACGTACTCGTTTCACAGAGGCTTTATAGAAGGCCGACTTTATTAAGCATATTTTTACTGTAATAAAATGGGTTCCCATGGGGCTGGGCACACAAAAGTGTAATATGTTTCTTGTGGAAACACCCCCCTAGTGTGTGCAAAGTTTGGGAACGATCGCTCGTTCGTAGCCAACATGGCGGCCTAAAACGTACTCGTTTCACAGACGCTTTATAGAAGGCCGACTTTATTAAGCATATTTTTACTGTAATAAAATGGGTTCCCATGGGGCTGGGCACACAAAAGTGTAATATGTTACTTGTGGAAAGACCCCCCTAGTGTGTGCAAAGTTTGGGAACGATCGCTCGTTCGTAGCCAACACGGCGGCCTAAAACGTACTCGTTTCACAGAGGCTTTATAGAAGGCCGACTTTATTAAGCATATTTTTACTGTAATAAAATGGGTTCCCATGGGGCTGGGCACACAAAAGTGTAATATGTTTCTCGTGGAAAGACCCCCATAGTCTGTGCAAAGTTTGGGAACGATTGCTCGTTCGTAGCCAACACGGCGGCCTAAAACGTACTCGTTTCACAGAGGCTTTATAGAAGGCCGACTTTATTAAGCATATTTTTACTGTAATAAAATGGGTTCCCATGGGGCTGGGCACACAAAAGTGTAATATGTTTCTTGTGGAAACACCCCCCTAGTGTGTGCAAAGTTTGGGAACGATCGCTCGTTCGTAGCCAACACGGCGGCCTAAAACGTTAGGGTTAGGGTTAGGGTTAGGGTTAGAGGTAATTACGAGTTTCACCCTCATTATCTCCACCCTCATTTGCATATCGAATCTGATTGGCTGGATTGTTTCACAGATCAATCTTTAGAACGGTCTGTCCGATTTTGCCAAGCTTGGTGTCATCGAACTCAGAATTCCGTCGTTCTTCATGTGACGGGGCGAGATGAACAGAAAAAGAAAGCATTAGAAATGTAGCACTTAAAAAGGAAAACAGTCATTTGCATGTAGGTTTTGAGTGGTGGAAAAAGTCACCTGCACGCCTTTAAGATTTGCATGAATACGACTATAGAGGAGACGTGGTAATGAACGCATTTTTCACAAGAATGACGTTTCTTCTTTCCTGCGCATTTTGGCAGCATGTAGGCCTGCAGCACGTTAGCTTTGGGCAACAATAATAGCATTTAATTTGATTTGTAAACAGCCCTTTGCGGTTTAAATACTGTTTATATTTCAGTTGAGCAACTGAAATCAGTATCATATCCATGTCTCACTCCTGAAATGTTTTTGTAGGAATTTTTGGGTGGGATGAACTCAATCCTTTTATTATTATCATCTCATGAAATGTATCGGACCATGCTTGTGAGGAGGAGATCATTCTGTTGCGAGCAGAGCAGACTTGAGTCCAGTAAATATTTAAAGAAATTGTTCCAAAATTGAGCGCACGAAGAGCTACATTTGTAAGGACCCTTCAGATTTTAAAAATGCAACTTAAAGGCTTGAATCCCTCTGCTCCCAACCACCAGCACGTGGTAATAGCTTAGCCCCCGCCGCTGGGCGGCAGTCCATACAATGTCAGTCTATGGAAAAATGTTTGTCTGTGGGTGGCTGCTGTTCTGAAGGTGCTGGCGGTGTGGGCCTGCGGGTTTCCGAGAAGACCAGCGTTGGCCCCGTGACTCTGGCAGGTACGTTTGTGGAGATACGGGGCTTGGCCCCCATGCTATGTGGTCCGTGCTGTAGCGGAATTTGACAGCTGTCCGGCGTGGTTGGTTGCCCCGCTGGCGTCCCGGGGGACCGTGCTAGGAGCGCATTTGGGGGCGTTTGGAGTCCATTGGTGTAGGTTTGAGTGGAGTGTTTTCGGGGGCCCGTGGCAGCCTTAGGTCAGGTCAGAGCAGGATATAGGATAGAAACTACCGACGGCGAACACGCCATCGTCTTTAACTTTAGTTCCGCTGGTCCGATTTTTTAAAAAATGTTATGTTCTATATGTGATCCTCTAGCTATCTGATTGACTTTGTCATCGATCAGTCTTAAGAGTTTTTAGTCTCAAAAACATACTTCTCTTATGGTCTAACTTGCTCTATAGTGTGTAAATGTTGTGTCTTCTTGATCAGTGTGACTTGTATTTAGTTTGGAAATGTGTTCTGTTCAGAAGTTGGTTATGTTTAGAGTTAAAGTTGAATAAACTGATACAATCTTAATTTGTGTAAGCCTGGTGTCTTTTTGATACTTTTGACTTTTATTAGCTTAGAAGTTGGGTTAGGTTAAGAAGTTAGGTTAGGTTAGAATAAGGTTAGTTAGGGTTAGGTTAGGTTATGGGATATAGGGATGAAAACCACCCATTTTGTGATGCACCGACAGGCAGCCATGCGGTAAGACAGAGAATGTGAGGAAGCTCGATCAGGCAAAGTGATCCCTGACATGCTAGCGGCAGCTCCTTCGTGACCGCAGCAGTGCCAAGCAGAAATGCCATGCTTTCCTGGGCAGGATGACAGTAGAAGTCAATGGGTTCTCTTGGTTAATAGAATAAACTGGCTATCGGCGCACTGTGATAAATTTATAAAGGCCTATGTCAATTTACCGTGTCTTTACTGTAATAAAACGGGTTACCCTGGGGCTAGGCACACAAAACTGCAATATGTTTCTCGTGGAAAGAGCCCGATAGAGTGTACAAAGTTTGGGAATGATCACTCGTTCGTAGCCAACACGGCGGCCTAAAACGTACTCGTTTCACAGAGGCTTTATAGAAGGCCGACTTTATTAAGCATATTTTTACTGTAATAAAATGGGTTCCCATGGGGCTGGGCACACAAAAGTGTAATATGTTTCTTGTGGAAACACCCCCCTAGTGTGTGCAAAGTTTGGGAACGATCGCTCGTTCGTAGCCAACATGGCGGCCTAAAACGTACTCGTTTCACAGACGCTTTATAGAAGGCCGACTTTATTAAGCATATTTTTACTGTAATAAAATGGGTTCCCATGGGGCTGGGCACACAAATGTGTAATATGTTACTTGTGGAAAGACCCCCCTAGTGTGTGCAAAGTTTGGGAACGATCGCTCGTTCGTAGCCAACACGGCGGCCTAAAACGTACTCGTTTCACATTGGACCATTATTGTTTAACCCCCACTGGGTGGCAGTCTATACAATGTGAGTCTATGGAAAAGTGCTCACAAATGCTAAGAGTTTTTGACATCTGAGGTGTTCTGTTGCAAAAATGATTTTTAATGTCATTCTGAATTTTGCAAGCACAGTGTTAGTGAATAATTCAGGTGGAATCATACAATTACACAAGGAAAGTTTTATTGACAGAGCAATAAGGATAATAACAAGAATTACGAAAATAATAATAATAACATGAATAATTATAATAATTCATTTAATTTATGAAGTGCTTTTCTAGACACGGATGAGAGACAGACATTCACAGCAAAGGCTGCCCATTTAACTGGCCATATATATATATAAAATCCGCATGTTTTAAAAACATTGCTGTAAAATAATGTTTTAAGCAGCATAACTTGCGTTCAAAATCATTATACAGTATGAACAGGAACATAGTTTGTATTTTTCCTGTTAGATTTCTTTTGCAAGTATTTGTAAACTTCAATTTTATTGATAAATCATTCATATTTCAAGTGAACGGCTGTTCTTAAGTGGACGCCCCCTAAAGGCTCAGCATTGAAACTGTCTGTGATTCTGTGTTAAAAAATCCACATTTTAGCAGTTTTGCACAGTGCAGATCTCAATATGTCCACTTTGTGTATGTGTGTGTATGTGTGTATATATTTGTAGCTGTAAGTCGTAAATCTATCTTTCTGTCTATCTAACTAACTATCTGTCTGACTGTGTCTGTCTGTCTATCTGTCTATCTATCTCACTATCTGCCCGTCTGTCTGTCTGTCTATCTATCTGTCTGTCTGTCTGTCTATCTAACTATCTGTCTATTTGTCTATCTATCTAACTATCTGTCTTTCTGTCTATCTATCTAACTGTCTGTCTGTCTGTCTGTCTTTCTGTCTATCTATCTAACTGTCTGTCTGTCTGTCTGTCTGTCTATGTAACTATCTGTCTGTCTGTCTTTCTATCGAACTGTCTGTCTGTCTGTCTGTCTATCTATCTATCTGTCTGTCTGTCTGTCTATCTAGCTAACTATCTGTCTGTCTGTCTATCTATCTATCTAAATGTCTGTCTGTCTATCTTTCTGCCTATGTGTCTATTTGTTTCTCTGTCTGTGTTTGTGTGTCTGTCTGTAACTAATGAAGCTTTTAAATAAAGTTTAAACTTTTTACTATCATTATTATTATTATTTCATGATATTTCTTTTACTTGTATGTGAGGAGTATTTTTGAGTCCAGTTAATTGTATCAAAGAAATGTTTCAAAAAATGAAATAAATAAAAAAAACAAATAGCAGAAGGATGTTTTGTTTTTGTGGTATCGAGTCTCCATCTGGTGGTCATTTACAGCAACTTCATATTCTACTATATAATGTCCCAAACAGACTGCTATATTTGATTCCTACTGTAAGACTGTTAATAACAAATGAAAGAAATGAACCCAAGTAAATATAGCAAGACCCTTTGCATTTATTTGACTTGTTTGTGAGGAGGATGTTTTGGAGTCCAGTTCATTTTATTAAAAAAATGTTTCCAGAAATGAAGTAGATTCAAACAAATTACAGGTGGACTTGTAAACATTTTGTTGTTGTTGTTGTGAGAAAACAAACTGCACCAAATATTGCCCTTATAACTTTATAAAATAATGTTACCTTAGGTTTAAAGTTGTAAGTGGGAAAGTGCAATTCTCCATCAGTCCACTAGGGCTAACCCCAGTCCGCTGGGGTTAGTTGGGGTTAAATCGCTAGATGACCCTAACCCCTAGCCCCGGGGGTTAAAAACTCTGTAGGTAGGTATAGAGGTAATTACGAGTTTCACCCTCATTATCTCCACCCTCATTTGCATATCGAATCTGATTGGCTGGATTGTTTCACAGATCAATCTTTAGAACGGTCTGTCCGATTTTGCCAAGCTTGGTGTCATCGAACTCAGAATTCCGTCGTTCTTCATGTGACGGGGCGAGATGAACAGAAAAAGAAAGCATTAGAAATGTAGCACTTAAAAAGGAAAACAGTCATTTGCATGTAGGTTTTGAGTGGTGGAAAAAGTCACCTGCACGCCTTTAAGATTTGCATGAATACGACTATAGAGGAGACGTGGTAATGAACGCATTTTTCACAAGAATGACGTTTCTTCTTTCCTGCGCATTTTGGCAGCATGTAGGCCTGCAGCACGTTAGCTTTGGGCAACAATAATAGCATTTAATTTGATTTGTAAACAGCCCTTTGCGGTTTAAATACTGTTTATATTTCAGTTGAGCAACTGAAATCAGTATCATATCCATGTATCACTCCTGAAATGTTTTTGTAGGAATTTTTGGGTGGGATGAACTCAATCCTTTTATTATTATCATCTCATGAAATGTATCGGACCATGCTTGTGAGGAGGAGATCATTCTGTTGCGAGCAGAGCAGACTTGAGTCCAGTAAATATTTAAAGAAATTGTTCCAAAATTGAGCGCACGAAGAGCTACATTTGTAAGGACCCTTCAGATTTTAAAAATGCAACTTAAAGGCTTGAATCCCTCTGCTCCCAACCACCAGCACGTGGTAATAGCTTAGCCCCCGCCGCTGGGCGGCAGTCCATACAATGTCAGTCTATGGAAAAATGTTTGTCTGTGGGTGGCTGCTGTTCTGAAGGTGCTGGCGGTGTGGGCCTGCGGGTTTCCGAGAAGACCAGCGTTGGCCCCGTGACTCTGGCAGGTACGTTTGCGGAGATACGGGGCTTGGCCCCCATCCTATGTGGTCCGTGCTGTAGCGGAATTTGACAGCTGTCCGGCGTGGTTGGTTGCCCCGCTGGCGTCCCGGGGGACCGTGCTAGGAGCGCATTTGGGGGCGTTTGGAGTCCATTGGTGTAGGTTTGAGTGGAGTGTTTTCGGGGGCCCGTGGCAGCCTTAGGTCAGGTCAGAGCAGGATATAGGATAGAAACTACCGACGGCGAACACGCCATCGTCTTTAACTTTGGTTCCGCTGGTCCGATTTTTTAAAAAATGTTATGTTCTATATGTGATCCTCTAGCTATCTGATTGACTTTGTCATCGATCAGTCTTAAGAGTTTTTAGTCTCAAAAACATACTTCTCTTATGGTCTAACTTGCTCTATAGTGTGTAAATGTTGTGTCTTCTTGATCAGTGTGACTTGTATTTAGTTTGGAAATGTGTTCTGTTCAGAAGTTGGTTATGTTTAGAGTTAAAGTTGAATAAACTGATACAATCTTAATTTGTGTAAGCCTGGTGTCTTTTTGATACTTTTGACTTTTATTAGCTTAGAAGTTGGGTTAGGTTAAGAAGTTAGGTTAGGTTAGAATAAGGTTAGTTAGGGTTAGGTTAGGTTATGGGATATAGGGATGAAAACCACCCATTTTGTGATGCACCGACAGGCAGCCATGCGGTAAGACAGAGAATGTGAGGAAGCTCGATCAGGTAAAGTGATCCCTGACATGCTAGCGGCAGCTCCTTCGTGACCGCAGCAGTGCCAAGCAGAAATGCCATGCTTTCCTGGGCAGGATGACAGTAGAAGTCAATGGGTTCTCTTGGTTAATAGAATAAACTGGCTTTCGGAGCACTGTGATAAATTTATAAAGGCCTATGTCAATTTACCGTGTCTTTACTGTAATAAAACGGGTTACCCTGGGGCTAGGCACACAAAACTGCAATATGTTTCTCGTGGAAAGAGCCCGATAGAGTGTACAAAGTTTGGGAATGATCACTCGTTCGTAGCCAACACGGCGGCCTAAAACGTACTCGTTTCACAGAGGCTTTATAGAAGGCCGACTTTATTAAGCATATTTTTACTGTAATAAAATGGGTTCCCATGGGGCTGGGCACACAAAAGTGTAATATGTTTCTTGTGGAAACACCCCCCTAGTGTGTGCAAAGTTTGGGAACGATCGCTCGTTCGTAGCCAACATGGCGGCCTAAAACGTACTCGTTTCACAGACGCTTTATAGAAGGCCGACTTTATTAAGCATATTTTTACTGTAAAAAAATGGGTTCCCATGGGGCTGGGCACACAAAAGTGTAATATGTTACTTGTGGAAAGACCCCCCTAGTGTGTGCAAAGTTTGGGAACGATCGCTCGTTCGTAGCCAACACGGCGGCCTAAAACGTACTCGTTTCACAGAGGCTTTATAGAAGGCAGACTTTATTAAGCATATTTTTACTGTAATAAAATGGGTTCCCATGGGGCTGGGCACACAAAAGTGTAATATGTTTCTCGTGGAAAGACCCCCATAGTCTGTGCAAAGTTTGGGAACAATCGCTCGTTCGTAGCCAACACGGCGGCCTAAAACGTACTCGTTTCACAGACGCTTTATAGAAGGCCGACTTTATTAAGCATATTTTTACTGTAATAAAATGGGTTCCCATGGGGCTGGGCACACAAAAGTGTAATATGTTTCTCGTGGAAAGACCCCCATAGTCTGTGCAAAGTTTGGGAACAATCGCTCGTTCGTAGCCAACACGGCGGCCTAAAACGTACTCGTTTCACAGAGGCTTTATAGAAGGCCGACTATATGAAGCATATTTTTACTGTAATAAAATGGGTTCCCATGGGGCTGGGCACACAAAAGTGTAATCTGTTTCTCGTGGAAAGACCCCCATAGTCTGTGCAAAGTTTGGGAACAATCGCTCGTTCGTAGCCAACACGGCGGCCTAAAACGTACTCGTTTCACAGAGGCTTTATAGAAGGCCGACTTTATTAAGCATATTTTTACTGTAATAAAATGGGTTCCCATTGGGCTAGGCACACAAAAATGCAATATGTTTCTCGTGGAAAGACCCCCATAGTCTGTGCAAAGTTTGGGAACGATTGCTCGTTCGTAGCCAACACGGCGGCCTAAAACGTACTCGTTTCACAGAGGCTTTATAGAAGGCAGACTTTATTAAGCATATTTTTACTGTAATAAAATGGGTTCCCATGGGGCTGGGCACACAAAAGTGTAATATGTTTCTTGTGGAAACACCCCCCTAGTGTGTGCAAAGTTTGGGAACGATCGCTCGTTCGTAGCCATCACGGCGGCCTAAAACGTACTCGTTTCACAGACGCTTTATAGAAGGCCGACTTTATTAAGCATATTTTTACTGTAATAAAATGGGTTCCCATGGGGCTGGGCACACAAAAGTGTAATATGTTTCTCGTGGAAAGACCCCCATAGTCTGTGCAAAGTTTGGGAACGATTGCTCGTTCGTAGCCAACACGGCGGCCTAAAACGTACTCGTTTCACAGAGGCTTTATAGAAGGCAGACTTTATTAAGCATATTTTTACTGTAATAAAATGGGTTCCCATGGGGCTGGGCACACAAAAGTGTAATATGTTTCTTGTGGAAACACCCCCCTAGTGTGTGCAAAGTTTGGGAACGATCGCTCGTTCGTAGCCATCACGGCGGCCTAAAACGTACTCGTTTCACAGAGGCTTTATAGAAGGCCGACTTTATTAAGCATATTTTTACTGTAATAAAATGGGTTCCCATGGGGCTGGGCACACAAAAGTGTAATATGTCACTTGTGGAAAGACCCCCATAGTCTGTGCAAAGTTTGGGAACGATCGCTCGTTCGTAGCCAACACGGCGGCCTAAAACGTACTCGTTTCACAGAGGCTTTATGAAGCATATGAACTATATGAAGCAAATTTTTACTGTAATAAAATGGGTTCCCATTGGGCTAGGCACACAAAAATGCAATATGTTTCTCGTGGAAATACCCCCATAGTCTGTGCAAAGTTTGGGAACGATCGCTCGTTCGTAGCCAACACGGCGGCCTAAAACGTACTCGTTTCACATTGGACCATTATTGTTTAACCCCCACTGGGTGGCAGTCTATACAATGTGAGTCTATGGAAAAGTGCTCACAAATGCTAAGAGTTTTTGACATCTGAGGTGTTCTGTTGCAAAAATGATTTTTAGTCATTCTGAATTTTGCAAGCACAGTGTTAAAGTGAATAATTCAGGTGGAATCATACAATTACACAAGGAAAGTTTTATTGACAGAACAATAAGGATAATAACAAGAATTACGAAAATAATAATAATAACATGAATAATTATAATAATTCATTTAATTTATGAAGTGCTTTTCTAGACACGGATGAGAGACAGACATTCACAGCAAAGGCTGCCCATTTAACTGGCCATATATATATATATATATATATATATATATATATATATATATAAAATCCGCATGTTTTAAAAACATTGCTGTAAAATAATGTTTTAAGCAGCATAACTTGCGTTCAAAATCATTATACAGTATGAACAGGAACATAGTTTGTATTTTTCCTGTTAGATTTCTTTTGCAAGTATTTGTAAACTTCAATTTTATTGATAAATCATTCATATTTCAAGTGAACGGCTGTTCTTAAGTGGACGACCCCTAAAGGCTCAGCATTGAAACTGTCTGTGATTCTGTGTTAAAAAATCCACATTTTAGCAGTTTTGCACAGTGCAGATCTCAATATGTCCACTTTGTGTATGTGTGTGTATGTGTGTATATATTTGTAGCTGTAAGTCGTAAATCTATCTTTCTGTCTATCTAACTAACTATCTGTCTGACTGTGTCTGTCTGTCTATCTGTCTATCTATCTCACTATCTGCCCGTCTGTCTATCTGTCTGTCTGTCTGTCTATCTAACTATCTGTCTATTTGTCTATCTATCTAACTATCTGTCTTTCTGTCTATCTATCTAACTATCTGTCTGTCTGTCTTTCTATCGAACTATCTGTCTGTCTGTCTATCTATCTAACTGTCTGTCTGTCTGTCTGTCTATCTATCTATCTGTCTGTCTGTCTATCTAGCTAACTATCTGTCTGTCTGTCTATCTATCTAACTATCTGTCTGTCTGTCTATCTAACTATCTGTCTGTCTATCTATCTAAATGTCTGTCTGTCTGTCTATCTTTCTGCCTATGTGTCTATTTGTTTCTCTGTCTGTGTTTGTGTGTCTGTCTGTAACTAATGAAGCTTTTAAATAAAGTTTAAACTTTTTACTATCATTATTATTATTATTTCATGATATTTCTTTTACTTGTATGTGAGGAGTATTTTTGAGTCCAGTTAATTGTATCAAAGAAATGTTTCAAAAAATGAAATAAATAAAAAAAACAAATAGCAGAAGGATGTTTTGTTTTTGTGGTATCGAGTCTCCATCTGGTGGTCATTTACAGCAACTTCATATTCTACTTTATAAAGTCCCAAACAGACTGCTATATTTGATTCCTACTGTAAGACTGTTAATAACAAATGAAAGAAATGAACCCAAGTAAATATAGCAAGACCCTTTGCATTTATTTGACTTGTTTGTGAGGAGGATGTTTTGGAGTCCAGTTCATTTTATTAAAAAAATGTTTCCAGAAATGAAGTAAATTCAAACAAATTACAGGTGGACTTGTAAACATTTTGTTGTTGTTGTTGTGAGAAAACAAACTGCACCAAATATTGCCCTTATAACTTTATAAAATAAAGTTACCATAGGTTTAAAGTTGTAAGTGGGAAAGTGCAATTCTCCATCAGTCCACTAGGGCTAACCCCAGTCCGCTGGGGTTAGTTGGGGTTAAATCGCTAGATGACCCTAACCCCTAGCCCCGGGGGTTAAAAACTCTGTAGGTAGGTATAGAGGTAATTACGAGTTTCACCCTCATTATCTCCACCCTCATTTGCATATCGAATCTGATTGGCTGGATTGTTTCATTTATATACTTGGTATGCTGTACTTTATGAACATGAGAGTGAACTTGAGACTTTGAATGCACTACAAGAGTCATCTGATACTTTTAAACTATCTTTTAAACAAGAATGGTAAAGTTTCCCCTCTCGGGCTCATTATTTAATTAGTATTATGTCTGTTTCACATAGAAAGGTTTGTGTCAGTTTGTCTAAATGATAGTTGGCAAGTGGATATGGTGAGTGAGGAATATTTTTTGAGTCCAGTTAATTGTATTAAAGAAATGTTTCCAAAAATCAATTAAATGTAAACAAATAACAGGTGGACTTGTAAACATTTTGTTGTTGTTGTGAGAAAACAAACTGCACCAAATATTGCCCTTATAACTTTATAAAATAAAGTTACCATAGGTTTAAAGTTGTAAGTGGGAAAGTGCAATTCTCCATCAGTCCACTAGGGCTAACCCCAGTCCGCTGGGGTTAGTTGGGGTTAAATCGCTAGATGACCCTAACCCCTAGCCCCGGGGGTTAAAAACTCTGTAGGTATAGAGGTAATTACGAGTTTCACCCTCATTATCTCCACCCTCATTTGCATATCGAATCTGATTGGCTGGATTGTTTCACAGATCAATCTTTAGAACGGTCTGTCCGATTTTGCCAAGCTTGGTGTCATCGAACTCAGAATTCCGTCGTTCTTCATGTGACGGGGCGAGATGAACAGAAAAAGAAAGCATTAGAAATGTAGCACTTAAAAAGGAAAACAGTCATTTGCATGTAGGTTTTGAGTGGTGGAAAAAGTCACCTGCACGCCTTTAAGATTTGCATGAATACGACTATAGAGGAGACGTGGTAATGAACGCATTTTTCACAAGAACGACGTTTCTTCTTTCCTGCGCATTTTGGCAGCATGTAGGCCTGCAGCACGTTAGCTTTGGGCAACAATAATAGCATTTAATTTGATTTGTAAACAGCCCTTTGCGGTTTAAATACTGTTTATATTTCAGTTGAGCAACTGAAATCAGTATCATATCCATGTATCACTCCTGAAATGTTTTTGTAGGAATGTTTGGGTGGGATGAACTCAATCCTTTATTATTATCATTTCAATGTATCGGACCATGCTTGTGAGGAGGAGATTATTCTGTTGCGAGCAGAGCAGACTTGAGTCCAGTAAATATTTAAAGAAATTGTTCCAAAATTGAGCGCACGAAGAGCTACATTTGTAAGGACCCTTCAGATTTTAAAAATGCAACTTAAAGGCTTGAATCCCTCTGCTCCCAACCACCAGCACGTGGTAATAGCTTAGCCCCCGCCGCTGGGCGGCAGTCCATACAATGTCAGTCTATGGAAAAATGTTTGTCTGTGGGTGGCTGCTGTTCTGAAGGTGCTGGCGGTGTGGGCCTGCGGGTTTCCGAGAAGACCAGCGTTGGCCCCGTGACTCTGGCAGGTACGTTTGCGGAGATACGGGGCTTGGCCCGCATCCTATGTGGTCCGTGCTGTAGCGGAATTTGACAGCCGTCCGGCGTGGTTGGTTGCCCCGCTGACGTCCCGGGGGACCGTGCTAGGAGCGCATTTGGGGGCGTTTGGAGTCCATTGGTGTAGGTTTGAGTGGAGTGTTTTCGGGGGCCCGTGGCAGCCTTAGGTCAGGTCAGAGCAGGATATAGGATAGAAACTACCGACGGCGAACACGCCATCGTCTTTAACTTTGGTTCCGCTGGTCCGATTTTTACAAAAATGTCATGTTCTATATGTGATCCTCTAGCTATCTGATTGACTTTGTCCTCGATCAGTCTTAAGAGGTTTGATTTAGTCTCAAAAACATACTTCTCTTATGGTCTAACTTGCTCTATAGTGTGTAAATGTTGTGTCTTCTTGATCAGTGTGACTTGTATTTTGTTTGGAAATGTGTTCTGTTCAGAAGTTGGTTATGTTTAGAGTTAAAGTTGAATAAAGTGATACAATCTTAATTTGTGTAAGCCTGGTATCTTTTTGATACTTTTGACTTTTATTAGCTTAGAAGTTGGGTTAGGTTAAGAAGTTAGGTTAGGTTAGAATAAGGTTAGTTAGGGTTAGGTTAGGTTATGGGATATAGGGATGAAAACCACCCATTTTGTGATGCACCGACAGGCAGCCATGCGGTAAGACAGAGAATGTGAGGAAGCTCGATCAGGTAAAGTGATCCCTGACATGCTAGCGGCAGCTCTTTCGTGACCGCAGCAGTGCCAAGCAGAAATGCCATGCTTTCCTGGGCAGGACGACAGTAGAAGTCAATGGGTTCTCTTGGTTAATAGAATAAACTGGCTTTCGGCGAACTGTGATAAATTTATAAAGGCCTATGTCAATTTACCGTGTCTTTACTGTAATAAAACGGGTTACCCTGGGGCTAGGCACACAAAACTGCAATATGTTTCTCGTGGAAAGAGCCCGATAGAGTGTGCAAAGTTTGGGAACGATCGCTCGATCGTAGCCAACACAGCGGCCTAAAACGTACTCGTTTCACAGAGGCTTTATGGAAGGCCGACTATATTAAGCATATTTTTAGTGTAATAAAACGTGTTCCCATTGGGCTAGGTACACAAAAGTGTAATATGTTTCTCGTGGAAAGACCCCCATAGTTTGTGCAAAGTTTGGGAACGATCGCTCGTTCGTAGCCAACACGGCGGCCTAAAACTTACTCGTTTCACAGAGGCTTTATAGAAGGCCGACTATATAAAACATGTTATTAGTGTAATAAAACGGGTTACCCTGGGGCTAGGCACACAAAACTGCAATATGTTTCTCGTGGAAAGAGCCCGATAGAGTGTGCAAAGTTTGGGAACGATCGCTCGATCGTAGCCAACACAGCGGCCTAAAACGTACTCGTTTCACAGAGGCTTTATGGAAGGCCGACTATATTAAGCATATTTTTAGTGTAATAAAACGTGTTCCCATTGGGCTAGGTACACAAAAGTGTAATATGTTTCTCGTGGAAAGACCCCCATAGTTTGTGCAAAGTTTGGGAACGATCGCTCGTTCGTAGCCAACACGGCGGCCTAAAACTTACTCGTTTCACAGAGGCTTTATAGAAGGCCGACTATATGAAACATGTTATTAGTGTAATAAAACGGGTTACCCTGGGGCTAGGCACACAAAACTGCAATATGTTTCTCGTGGAAAGAGCCCGATAGAGTGTGCAAAGTTTGGGAACGATCACTCGATCGTAGCCAACACAGCGGCCTAAAACGTACTCGTTTCACAGAGGCTTTATGGAAGGCCGACTATATTAAGCATATTTTTAGTGTAATAAAACGTGTTCCCAGTGGGCTAGGTACACAAAAGTGTAATATGTTTCTCGTGGAAAGACCCCCATAGTTTGTGCAAAGTTTGGGAACGATCGCTCGTTCGTAGCCAACACGGCGGCCTAAAACGTACTCGTTTCACAGAGGCGTTATAGAAGGCCGACTATATAAAACATGTTATTAGTGTAATAAAATGGGTTCCCATTGGGCTAAGCACACAAAAGTGTAATATGTTTCTCGTGGAAAGACCCCCATAGTGTGTGCAAAGTTTGGGAACGATCGCTCGTTCGTAGCCAACACGGCGGACTAAAACGTACTCGTTTCACAGAGGCTTTATAGAAGGCAGACTATATTAAGCATATTTTTACTGTTATAAAATGGGTTCTCCTTGCCCTAGGTACACAAATGTGTAATATGTTTCTCGTGGAAAGACCCCCATAGTGTGTGCAAAGTTTGGGAACGATCGCTCGTTCGTAGCCAACACGGCGGCCTAAAACGTACTCCTTTCACAGAGGCTTTATGGAAGGCCGAATATATTAAGCATATTTTTACTGTAATAAAACGGGTTACCCTGGGGCTAGGCACACAAAACTGCAATATGTTTCTCGTGGAAAGAGCCCAATAGACTGTACAAAGTTTGGGAACGATCACTCGTTCGTAGCCAACACGGCGGCCTAAAACGTACTTATTTCACAGAGGCTTTATAGAAGGCCGACTATATTAAGCATATTTTTACTGTAATAAAATGGGTTCCCATGGGGCTGGGCACACAAAAGTGTAGTATGTTTCTTGTGGAAACACCTCCCTAGTGTGTGTAAAGTTTGGGAACGATCGCTCGTTCGTAGCCAACACGGCGGCCTAAAACGTACTCGTTTCACAGAGGCTTTATAGAAGGCCGACTATATAAAACATGTTATTAGTGTAATAAAACGGGTTACCCTGGGGCTAGGCACACAAAACTGCAATATGTTTCTCGTGGAAAGACCCCCATAGTCTGTGCAAAGTTTGGGAACGATCACTCGTTCGTAGCCAACACGGCGGCCTAAAACGTACTCGTTTCACATTGGACCATTATTGTTTAACCCCACTGGGTGGCAGTCTATACAATGTGAGTCTATGGAAAAGTGCTCACAAATGCTAAGAGTTTTTGACATCTGAGGTGTTCTGTTGCAGAAATTATTTTTAATGTCATTCGGAATTTTGCAAGTGTTAAAGTGAATAATTCAGGTGGAATCATACAATTACACAAGGAAAGTTTTATTGACGGAATAATAAGGATAATAACAAGAATTACGAAAATAATAATAATAACATGAGTAATTATAATAATTCATTTAATTTATGAAGTGCTTTTCTAGACACGGATGAGAGACAGACATTCACAGCAAAGGCTGCCAATTTAACTGGCCATATATATATATATATAAAATCTGCATGTTTTAAAAACATTGCTGTAATATAAAGGTTTTAAGCAGCATAACTTGCGTTCAAAATCATTGTACAGTATGAACAGGAACATAGTTTGTATTTTTCCTGTTAGATTTCTTTTGCAAGTTTTTGTAAACTTCAATTTTATTGATAAATCATTCATATTTCAAATGAACGGCTGTTCTTAAGTGGACGTCCCCTAAAGGCTCAGCATTGAAACTGTCTGTGATTCTGTGTTAAAAAATCCACATTTTAGCAGTTTTGCACAGTGCAGATCTCAATATGTCCACTTTGTGTATGTGTGTGTGTGATGGCCGACAACGTGGCCACACAGCAAGGCGGTAACTAACCCATGCAAGAACACATCTTTTCCTTTTGTTTGTATGTTAATTTGGTTACCTTTTACTAAATTATATCCTTTAATATTTTATTACAGATCACCTTATATATATTTCATAATAATGACAGACACCGATTTGGTTCATTACATTCACTTTATTTATCATTTACACTTGTATCTTACATGACTAGGTTGGGTGCACACTTTCTAGTTGTCAGAGGTATATTGTGTTAATGTTTATTTCTTTGAGTTTAAGTTACCTGCATGTGGAAAGTGGAGGTTTGGCGCTGCCTGGGACGCAGAGCTTCGGTGGAGGTCCATTCCATTAAAGGACTGGCTGGTGTCAGTGGCTGCCATTTTATGCTGTTGGGTTAATCCATGTTGCCAATTAGCAGGGGGTGGGGGGTATGATTGATTATATGCTTTGTTTATTCTATTTACAGGATACTTGTTTATTTTCTATTATAATTATTTGAGTAAGTTATTTTTTGACCTCTTTATTGATAATTTGAGTTTTTGTTTTGTTGTAGCTGTGTTGATTGTGAAGTGATGATTGTGGTGTCCCCTGTGTGTGTATAATGGACTAGTCCTTGGTATATATAAGTTCCCCATGTGTGTCATTAGAGAGGTCATGTTGGTTTGGTTAGTTTGATTTCTGTTAAGTTAGGTTCTGTTCAGTTGACCCTTTTCCGTTATGGGCCCAGACCTGACTTTATTTTCATTTATTCAACTTTTGATTTTGTAATTAATTTTTTTGTATTTAATAAATAATTTTTTGGTTGGAAATCCTGTGTCCTTTGCCCTTGACTGCTGGGTCCCTCACATATGGTGTCAGAAGTGGGATCCGCAGAGGACGTAGGTTTCCTATTTTTTTGTTTTTTCCCCATTTTTATCCTCCCTGTGTCTTTTTTGAGCCATGAGTCGGCCTGGAAGAAGAGGGGCACAAAGGATGATACCAAGGGAAGTACAGGAAGGAGAGGTGGAGACCATAGAGAATGGTGAGGAGATTGTCCCAGAGGAGTCTGGAGGGCAGGAGCCAACGCTGGCAGATTTGACGAGTTTGTTCCGGGCCCACATGGCGCAGATGGATGCTCGGGAGGCCGGGAGGGCCCAAGAAAAAAAGGAACAAGAACGACGATTTAAGGGTTTGCAGCACCAGTTTGGCTTACTTCAGATGGAGGTACAAGCTCGTATTCCTACTCCACCCATCCCTGATATACGTTCGATGAATCCAAGTCCAGAGGAAGGGCAGGATGGTGACCCTGATCTTGATCGACCATTTACTGAAAGGAGGGAAAGAGTACTTCATCACGTGGACCAAGACAGAGGTCAGTCCTGGATCAAAGAACCCAGATTAGAAAAGTTAATTGACTCTGATGACGTAGAACATTTTCTGATAACCTTTGAGAGGATTGCTGCAGCATGTGGTTGGCCTAAGGCTGACTGGGCGTTCCGCCTGATTCCCCTATTGACTGGTAAGGCCCGAGCGGCATATGTGCTTATGGACATTGATGATTCGCTGGATTATGAGAGTGTTAAGTCGGCTATTCTGAGAAAATATGACATTAATTCAGAAACTTATCGACAAAGATTTCGTTCTCTGGAGGTTGAATCATCTGAGAGTCCCAATGAACTGTATGCCAGGCTGAAGGAGCTGTATGGGAAGTGGATTCGACCTAAAGGTAAAACTATTGAGGAAATTGGAGAAATAATTATTCTTGAGCAGTATCTGCGAATGCTTTCTCCTGAGCTTCAGGTATGGATCCGGGAGCGGGGACCTGATACTGCTGCTGAGGCTGCATCCCTGGCGAATGTGTTCGTTGCTGCACGAGGAAGGAACCAGCTATGGAGTTGGCGGGGTGGGAGAGATTCTCGAAAGCCCCATGTCTTTCATCCGCCCCAGCACTACCACTCTGGTAAGCCTCCTGAAGCAGGAAAAGCTGACGCGGTGTTCCTCAAATCACCTAAGAAAGTGCCTATTTGTTACCTGTGTGGCCAAGAGGGTCATACTAAACCTGTTTGCCCGAAGAACATTGTTAAGCTCTCTCAAGTCTGTTATGTGCCCAGAAGTAATGCAGCTCCGCTGAAGCCCGGATTGTCCGTAAAGATGACCACTGTGGAAGTGAACGGTAAAGAACTTCGTGCTCTGGTTGATACTGGCAGCAACCAGACGTTGGTACACCGACGGTTTGTTTCACCCGCCTCGATTAATTCTACTGACCAGAGACTGATATGCTGTGTCCATGGCGATGAGAAACTGTTACCTACCGCGGGTCTTTATATCAAAGTACAGGGACAGACTTATCTCATGGATGTGGGGGTTGCAGATAATTTGCCATATCCAGTGATTCTTGGGCATGATCTACCAGTACTTTTGGATTTATTGCAGTCAGAACAGCTTTGTAATGTTGTGGTAACCAGGGCCAAAAAGAAACAGAAAGAGGAACTAACACAAACACTCAGTACTTTGCCTTTCTTTGATGTGGATATTGAAGTGGAACCTTCAAAGTCAAGGAAGTCCCGTGGTGAAAAACGACGAGACAAACTTGCATATAATGTTTCCAAGACAACGGCTAACCCCTCGTGTGACTTGTTTCAAAGTTTCCAGGTGCCTACTAACATGGTCCAGCTACAGCAGGAGGACGTCAGTCTAGCTCCGTACCTCAAGAAAGGGGAACAGAAAGCTACAGCCAATTCGGATGACACTGACTCTGCCGAAAGGTATTTGTTTCAAAAAGGTATTCTGTATCGTCAGTTCGAGTCAACAAACCAGCTTGTCGTGCCACAAGGTGTCCGAGAGGTAATCCTCCAGTTGGGTCATTCGATTCCCTGGGCTGGCCACCTAGGGAAACACAAGACCTTGGCCCGCATCAAGAGACACTTCTATTGGCCAGGATTAAGGAGGGATGTGACTCGATACTGTAAAAGCTGTCCTGAGTGTCAGAAAGTCTCCATGAGAAGTCCGTCCAGAGCTCCATTACAACCTCTACCTGTTGTGGGTACACCCTTTGAGAGACTGGGGATGGATATTGTGGGTCCTGTAGAACAGAGCCGAGCTGGAAATAGATTTATGCTTGTTATCACTGATTATGCAACTAGATATCCTGAGGTGTTCCCGATGAAGTCCATTAAAGCCAAGTACGTAGCAACCTGCTTAATCCAACTCTTTTCCCGAGTTGGATTCCCCTGTCAGATCCTTACTGATCAGGGCACTAACTTTATGTCAACTCTCTTAAAGCAGGTATATCAGCTTTTGGGTATCAAGAGTTTACGTTCCACTCCTTATCATCCGCAAACCGATGGCCTCACAGAACGTTTCAATCAAACACTCAAGCAAATGCTTCGCAAGTTTGTCAGTGAGTCTGGCAAAGATTGGGACCAGTGGTTGCCATATCTCCTGTTCGCATACAGAGAAGTTCCCCAGGCCTCGACGGGGTTCTCTCCCTTTGAGCTATTATATGGACGTGAGGTGAGAGGCCCTTTGACCCTGCTTCGTGAGCTGTGGGAAGGAACGCAAGATAACGAGGATTCGGTAAACGTGATCTCTTACGTGATGTAGATGAGGGAACGGTTGGGAACGATGGCTAAACTGGCTCAAAGTCACCTGGCTGAGGCACAGCGGTCTCAGAAGTCATGGTATGATCGGTCTGCAGGTGAACGAAGTTTTAACCCTGGCCAGCAAGTGTTGGTGATGTTACCAAGTCAGGAAAGCAAATTATTAGCAAAATGGCAAGGTCCATTTGAGATCCAACGGAAGCTGGGACGCACCACCTATGAAATTTCCACACCTGGCTTGGGACAGCCTAGTAAAATCTTGCACATTAATTTGCTGAAAGAGTGGATTCCTCGTCCTGAAAAGGAGTCTCAAGTTTTGATGATTCAACAGGTGAGGGAGGAGGAGGAACTAGAGGAGCAATATTTGCCTCAACCAGTCACGGAATGTGTTGATCTGGAGCATTTGCCCAAGGATCGCCAATCCCAAGTGAGAGCAATTTGTCACTCTGATCTTTTTTCTGAGTACCCGGGAGCCACAACATTGATCGAACATGAGATTGTGTTGAAAAATGATGCTGTTGTCAAAAGAATGAGTTATCGAATACCTGAGTGATTACAAGTCTCTTTGAGGGAAGAGATTGATTTGATGCTGAAGTTGGGAATCATCGAACCGTCTAGGAGTGAGTGGTGCCACCCAGTGGTTTTAGTCCCCAAAAAGGATGGAACCTTACGGTTCTGTATTGATTTCCGATACTTGAACACGGTTTCCAAGTTTGATTCCTATCCAACACCCCGTATAAGAGACCTTATTGACCGTTTAGGTCAAAGCCAGTACCTGACAACCATCGACCTTGCCAAAGGATATTGGCAAATTCCTCTCACTCCTCAATCCCGAGAGTTGACTGCCTTTAGAACACCCTGGGGACTCTTCCATTTTAAGGTTCTTCCTTTTGGCCTGCATGGGGCTCCTGCCACTTTTCAGAGGCTCATGGACCAGGTATTACATGGTTTGTCTTTTACAGCCGCTTATTTAGATGACATTGTTATCTATAGTGACACTTGGGAACAGCACCTACAACATCTACAAGAAGTTCTGCAGCGACTACAGCAAGCTGGTCTTACCATCAATCCACTCAAATGTGCTATAGCACGGACTGAAATTGAATATCTAGGGTATGTCATTGGTAGAGGGGTGGTCAGACCCCAGGTAAAGAAGATTCAAGTGATCCAACACTGTCCTCTACCCCATACACGGAAAGAATTGAGATCGTTCCTTGGTATGGCAGGTTTTTATAACCGATTCATTCCTAATTTCTCTGGCAGAGCAGCAGCCTTGACAGATATGGTGGGTTCCAGATGCCCCAGTCAACTTCAGTGGTCCGAGGAAGCAAAAATGGCTTTCCAAGACATCCAGACTGCTCTGGGTGAGGACCCTGTGTTGCATAATCCTGATTTTAATGAACCCTTTATTGTGCAAACAGATGCTTCCGAACGAGGCATTGGAGCGGTGCTACTGCAAGGGACCGGTGACGGACGACAATTGGTGGCTTGTATTAGCCGTAAACTTTTTCCGCGAGAGGTCCGGTATTCTACCATCGAAAAGGAGTGCTTGGCTGTGAAATGGGCTCTGGATTCCCTGAAATATTATCTGCTGGGGAGAGAGTTTATTGTGGAAACTGACCATAAGGCTCTACAGTGGTTGAAAAGGATGAAGGACACGAATAGCAGGATTACTCGGTGGTACTTGGCCATGCAGCCCTTCCGATTCATCGTCCAGTATGTTCCGGGAAAAGACAATGTCACAGCTGACTTCCTCTCTCGCTGTGTTGAGGAGATTTCTGAAGTGGGGGGGAGTGTGATGGCCGACAACGTGGCCACACAGCAAGGCGGTAACTAACCCATGCAAGAACACATCTTTTCCTTTTGTTTGTATGTTAATTTGGTTACCTTTTACTAAATTATATCCTTTAATATTTTATTACAGATCACCTTATATATATTTCATAATAATGACAGACACCGATTTGGTTCATTACATTCACTTTATTTATCATTTACACTTGTATCTTACATGACTAGGTTGGGTGCACACTTTCTAGTTGTCAGAGGTATATTGTGTTAATGTTTATTTCTTTGAGTTTAAGTTACCTGCATGTGGAAAGTGGAGGTTTGGCGCTGCCTGGGACGCAGAGCTTCGGTGGAGGTCCATTCCATTAAAGGACTGGCTGGTGTCAGTGGCTGCCATTTTATGCTGTTGGGTTAATCCATGTTGCCAATTAGCAGGGGGTGGGGGGTATGATTGATTATATGCTTTGTTTATTCTATTTACAGGATACTTGTTTATTTTCTATTATAATTATTTGAGTAAGTTATTTTTTGACCTCTTTATTGATAATTTGAGTTTTTGTTTTGTTGTAGCTGTGTTGATTGTGAAGTGATGATTGTGGTGTCCCCTGTGTGTGTATAATGGACTAGTCCTTGGTATATATAAGTTCCCCATGTGTGTCATTAGAGAGGTCATGTTGGTTTGGTTAGTTTGATTTCTGTTAAGTTAGGTTCTGTTCAGTTGACCCTTTTCCGTTATGGGCCCAGACCTGACTTTATTTTCATTTATTCAACTTTTGATTTTGTAATTAATTTTTTTGTATTTAATAAATAATTTTTTGGTTGGAAATCCTGTGTCCTTTGCCCTTGACTGCTGGGTCCCTCACAGTGTGTATGTGTGTATATATTTGTAGCTGTAAGTCATAAATCTATCTTTCTGTCTATCTAACTAACTGTCTGACTGTCTGTCTGTCTGTCTATCTGTCTATGTATCTCACTATCTGCCTGTCTGTCTGTCTGTCTATCTAACTATCTGTCTATCTATCTAACTATCTGTCTTTCTGTCTATCTATCTAACTATCTGTCTGTCTGTCTGTCTATCTAACTATCTGTCTATATAACTATCTGTCTGTCAATCTATCTAACTGTCTGTCTGTCTATCTATCTAACTATCTGTCTGTCTGTCTATCTATCTAACTATCTGTCTGTCTGTCTGTCTGTCTATCTAACTATCTGTCTGTCTATCTAACTATCTGTCTGTCTATCTATCTAAATGTCTGTCTGTCTGTCTATCTTTCTGCATGTGTGTCTATTTGTTTCTCTGTCTGTGTTTGTGTGTCTGTCTGTAACTAATGAAACTTTTAAATAAAGTTTAAACTTTTTACTATCATTATTATTATTATTTCATTTGATATTTCTTTTACTTGTATGTGAGGAGTATTTTTGAGTCCAGTTAATTGTATCAAAGAAATGTTTCCAAAAATGAAATAAATAAAAAAACAAATAACAGAAGGATGTTTTGTTTTTGTGGTATCGAGTCTCCATCTGGTGGTCATTTACAGCAACTTCATATTCTACTCAATAAAGTCCCAAACAGACTGCTATATTTGATTCCTACTGTAAGACTGTTAATAACAAATGAAAGAAATGAACCCAAGTAAATATAGCAAGACCCTTTGCATTTATTTGACTTGTTTGTGAGGAGGATGTTTTGGAGTCCAGTTCATTTTATTAAAAAAATGTTTCCAGAAATGAAGTAGATTCAAACAAATTACAGGTGGACTTGTAAACATTTTGTTGTTGTTGTTGTGAGAAAACAAACTGCACCAAATATTGCCCTTATAACTTTATAAAATAATGTTACCTTAGGTTTAAAGTTGTAAGTGGGAAAGTGCAATTCTCCATCAGTCCACCAGGGCTAACCCCAGTCCGCTGGGGTTAGTTGGGGTTAAATCGCTAGATGACCCTAACCCCTAGCCCCGGGGGTTAAAAACTCTGTAGGTATAGAGGTGATTACGAGTTTCACCCTCATTATCTCCACCCTCATTTGCATATTGAATCTGATTGGCTGGATTGTTTCACAGATCAATCTTTAGAACGGTCTGTCCGATTTTGCCAAGCTTGGTGTCATCGAACTCAGAATTCCGTCTGTCTTCATGTGACGGGGCGAGATGAACAGAAAAAGAAAGCATTAGAAATGTAGCACTTAAAAAGGAAAACAGTCATTTGCATGTAGGTTTTGAGTGGTGGAAAAAGTCACCTGCACGCCTTTAAGATTTGCATGAATACGACTGTAGAGGAGACGTGGTAATGAACGCATTTTTCACAAGAACGACGTTTCTTCTTTCCTGCGCATTTTGGCAGCATGTAGGCCTGCAGCACGTTAGCTTTGGGCAACAATAATAGCGTTTAATTTGATTTGTAAACAGCCCATTGCGGTTTAAATACTGTTTATATTTCAGTTGAGCAACTGAAATCAGTATCATATCCATGTCTCACTCCTGAAATGTTTTTGTAGGAATGTTTGGGTGGGATGAACTCAATCCTTTTATTATTATCATCTCATGAAATGTATCGGACCATGCTTGTGAGGAGGAGATTATTCTGTTGCGAGCAGAGCAGACTTGAGTCCAATAAATATTTAAAGAAATTGTTCCAAAATTGAGCGCACAAAGAGCTACATTTGTAACGACCCTTCAAATTGTAAAAATGCAACTTAAGCATTAGGCACGTAGGGCTAGGGTTAGGGTTAGGGTTAGGGTAAGGTTTAGGGTAAGGGTTAGCGGATAAGGGTTAGGTTAAGGGTTAGGTTTAGGGTAAGGTTTAGTGTAATGATTAGGTTAAGGGTTAGGTTAAGGGTTAGGTTAAGGGTAAGGTTTAGGGTAAGGGTTAGGTTAAGGGTTAGGTTTAGGTTAAGGGTTAGGTTAAGGGTAAGGGTTAGGTTAAGTGTTAGGTTAAGGGTTAGGTTAAGGGTATGGGTTAGTTTAAGTGTTAGGTTAAGGTTTAGGGTAAGGGTTAGTGGTTAAGGTTTAGCTTAAGGGTTAGGTTTTTGGTAAGGTTTAGTGTAAGGGTTAGGTTAAGGGTCAGGTTAAGGGTTAGGTTAAGGGTTAGGTTAAGGGTTAGGTTAAGGGTAAGGTTTAGGGTAAGGTTTAGGTTAAGGGTTAGGTTAAGGGTTAGGTTAAGGGTAAGGTTTAGGGTAAGGTTTAGGGTAAGGGTTAGCGTTTAAGGGTTAAGGGTTAGGTTTAGGGTAAGGTTTAGGGTAAGGGTTAGGTTAAAGGGTTAGATTAAGGGTTAGGTTAAGGGTTAGGTTAAGGGTTAGGTTTAGAGTAAGGGTTAGCGGTTAAGGGTTAGGTTAAGGGTTAGGTTAAGGGTTAGGTTAAGGTTTAGGTTAAGGGTTAGGTTTAGGGTAAGGTTTAGGGTAAGGTTTAGGATAAGGGTTAGCGTTTAAGGGTTAGGTTAAGGGTTAGGTTTAGGGTAAGGTTTAGGGTAAGGGTTAGGTTAAGGGTCAGGTTAAGGGTTAGGTTAAGGGTTAGGGTTAGGTTAAGGGTTAGGTTAAGGGTAATGTTTAGTTTAAGGGTTAGGGTTAGGGTTAGGGTTAGGGGTTAGGGTTAGGGTTAGGGTTAGGGTTAGGGTTAGGGTTAGGTTAGGGTTAGGGTTAGGGTTAGGGTTAGGTTAGGGTTTAGGGTTAGGGTTAGGGTTAGGGTTAGGGGATAAAAACTCCAAGTCTCAGGCCCAACGGGCCCTAGACATGGTTGTGCACGGGCCATCTCTCTCCCGAAAACCACACATCAGACCCAGACCACACCCGGATCAACACAAAAACACTTCCTAACTAGGGGTTAAGAACAGTCTGGTTTAGGGTAGCCCAGGGTTCCTATGGTTAGGGTTAGGTTGGGTGTTGTTTTAGCCCTTCCCCTATTTTGGGGGCAAACCCAGCTCCGACATAGAAACACCTGTGTAGTGAGAAGGTCACAGGAAAATACTTCACTTCAAATTAGGGTTATTCCAATTAGGGTTATTCCAATTAGGGTTTTTTTAAATTAGGGTTATTCCAATTAGGGTTATTCCAATTAGGTTTTTTATAATTAGGGTTTTGACGATTAAGGTTTTGATAATTAGGGTTTTGATGATTAGGGTTCCTGTGGTTAGGTTTAGGGTTCTTGTGAGGTTTTAATAACCCAGGGGAGGGTAGCCCAGGGTTCCTATGGTTAGGGTTAGGTTGGGTGTTGTTTTAGCCCTTCCCCTATTTTGGGGGCAAACCCAGCTCCGACATAGAAACACCTGTGTAGTGAGAAGGTCACAGGAAAATACTTCACTTCAAATTAGGGTTATTCCAATTAGGGTTTTTCCAATTAGGGTTATTCCAATTAGGGTTATTCCAATTAGGTTTTTTATAATTAGGGTTTTGACGATTAAGGTTTTGATAATTAGGGTTTTGATGATTAGGGTTCCTGTGGTTAGGTTTAGGGTTCTTGTGAGGTTTTAATAACCCAGGGGTTGTGTGGTTAAGGTTAGGTTAGGTGTTGTGTTGGCCCTTATCTTATAAGAAAGCCACAGCATGAAAGGTCAAGAGGATACAGTTACTAATTCTCTCTGAACATACAAACCATAGAAAAAAGAGTCACTATGCCTCGTTAAGGCCTTTGGGATAACGGGTATCCAACATGTTAATCCATTTCTTTTCCGCTTTCAATCTCTCTTTTAGAGACCATAAAGGATTACATTGCAGGCCTGTAACTTTAAGAGATTCCAGGCCATGTAATAAAAAGTGTTTAACTACAAATCTTTGTTTTTCAAGTTTATGCTTGATTTTGAAGACATGGTTGTGCATTCTGGCTCTAATAGAATTCTTAGTTTGCCCAACATATTGTATGGAGCACTTAGTACAAAATATCAAATAAACGCAGTTGGATGTGTTAGGGGTGAGAGACTTTTTGATTTCAAAAATTTGTTTTGTGGACCTATTAGTCACCCACTGTTTGGGTTGGAAATGTTTATATTTAACAATTTGTTTCTTTTTGGGGTTTAATTCATTCAATTTACTTTTGACTAAATAGTCTTTCAAATTTTTGTTTCTCCTATACGCTGCAATAGTTTTATGTTTTTGTAAATAAGGAGTATCGGAGAGAAATTTTGTCAAATTAGATTTTAATGCCCTGTTCAGTTGAACACTCACCTCAGAGAAATTTGAAATCAAGGGGATGATTTTAGATTGTTGTTGTGCGTCATCCTTTTTCTGGTTGTTTTTGTCCAGAAAAGTTCTAAGCGATTTCCTCAGAAAGGATCTCGCATAACCCCTCTTTCTGAGGGCCAAGAACAAAATTCTTGTGGCTTCTGCGAAGCACTCTTCGCTAGTGCAGATTCTATGGAATCTGAGCAGTTGAGACTTTACGATTCCCCTGTATGTATGTTTAGGGTGATAGCTGCTCTTATGTAATAATGAATGTGTATCCGTATCTTTAAAGTATACTTTAAAGTCCAATAGACCCATCAGTTCAAATCTGGGGCCTTTAAAAGAAACCACATCTAAAAAGTTTACCTGCTTGGTGTCAATTGTGAATTTAATTTTAATGGATCTTTGGTGAGTGTTCAAGTGGTTAATGAAGGCATGAAAATCCTCTAATGTGTAGGTCCAAATTCCCCAGATGTCGTCTAAAAATCTAAAATAGAAGAGAGGCTTTTTCACAGCTATACTCAGGGCTGTTTCTTCCCACTCGGCCATGAAAATATTTGCGTAGGAGGGGGCAAATTTCTTTCCCATGGCCGTTCCTTTAATCTGCAAGTAGAAGTCAGAATTAAATTCAAAATCATTTTTAGTTAAATTAATTTCTAACAATTTGAGAATATGTTCATCTGGTCTTTTGGGATCTGGATATTTCCTCATACAATTCTTAACAGCTTGCAGTCCAGCCTCTGTCTCTATATTTGTGTAAAGACTATCTATGTCTATTGTAAATAGAAAAGCGTCACCGGGAATTTTAATTTTGCCAATTTTTTCGATAAAATCATAAGTATCTTTAAGGTAGCTGGGGTGTCTCTGTGCAATGGGTTTTAGAAAATACTCAATATATTCCGCTACATAGTAAGTCTCACTATCACAATCCGAAACAATCGGTCTGCCTGGAGGGATTTCTCCTGGCTTACTCCAGCTCCCAGGGTCCTTGTGGATTTTGGGTAATAGATAGAACCTTCTCGGTCTAGGGGTATCGCTACCAATCAAATATTCTTTTTGTTTACCATTAATGAATTTTTTAACCCACAGGTCCTCCAAGATCTTTTTGATCTCAATCATGGTTTCTTTATATATTGGTTTTTCTAATTTCCTATAGTGTTCTGACACACCCAGTTGTCTCTCACCCTCCCACACATACTGGTCTCTGTCCATAATGACAATGGCGTTTCCCTTATCTGCAGGTTTAATGACTATCGAGCTGTTATACTGTAACTCCTTTAGGGCATCAATTTCGTGTTGGGTCAAATTTGGGAAAGCTCTATGACTCCAGCCAAGGTGTTTAAAAGCGTAATTATCCGCTCTGATAATTTGTAGTATTTGTTTAGGTAATCTATTTGACGCTGGGGTCCAATTTGAGCCATGCGTAAATGGGAGTCTTTTGTCATTGGATTTCTTCCCTTCAAAAAATACCTCCAGCTTTAATCTACGATGATATTTCTGTAAATCTAACATTAGTTGTTTTTTCTGATCCTTGGTTGAGTCAAATGTGGGGACGAATGTGAGACCTTTATGAAGAAGAGAAATGTGGGCAGGAGAAAGGGTAAATCTAGATAAATTAATGATCATCTCATGTTTTCCTAGTGTGTGGGTGTGAGGATTCATAAGTTTAAATGGGCTGCCCAGTGCTCCAAGATAGCTTTGGCTGTTTCGGATTTCCAGTGTATGCCATCGCCTTCCACATGGAACTTCGATTGTGACAATAATGGGATAAACTTCATGTTCTTGCTAATGTGATCATTGAGATGTTCAAGTAAAAGTCGTTCATCGAGTGGAAGTGCTCTCGAGAAATTAATCAAAGGGATAAATATTTCGGCGTCTGGTAGTGTGTCCCTAGCTGTTTTGTATGCTCTTTGCAGTTCCTTAATCGAAGTCATTCGTATGCGTTGTTGTCTGTTGTTGAGACCAAAGGAGAGAATGATTTTCTCCACCTTGGTGGCAACAGTGGCTCCTCTGAGTAGATTGCCCGCATGTTGTAATTTGGCGCCCGGGAAGCTATCTATTTGTAGATCGGGGATCTGAAAAGTTGGGATTCTAGCTACATTGGAGTCACCCACGATTACAATTTTTTTCCTAAGTGTGAGGCTCCAATCAGTAGTTTTCCTAGTTGTATTAATGTGTCTCTTTGGTCTACCTGAAATTGGGGTGTTGGGCGTACCTATTGGGGTGACTTCCCCCGGTCTGGTCGGGGTGCACATTTCACTACATGCCTCCTGACTCTTTTCCTCATCCAGAGTAATCAGCTCATCGCCACTTGAATTTGGCTGGTTGGCCGGCTGGATTGTGGAAACCGAATAGGTTGAAAGATCAAGGTCACCCAACGAGTCATTTGACGATACCCGGGACAAATTAGCGGGTTCATTTTGTGCCTCACATGTTCGAGGCAAGCTAACATGACTTTCGGCTGCAGATTCGACACCCTTGTTGGGTGGAAAGTTTGGGACACGTGAGGGTATTTTGGGAACAACGGGCGAACCGCCCCTCTGTCCCCTCTCCGAAGCCATGGTTGACGGGGAGAGGAGAGAGGGTTCTTTTAAAAGTTTTTCACTTTCCCATAATCTACGTCGGCCTTCTGTCCTCTGCTCCAGGGGTGCCGCAACCCCTGCTTTTTGAGAAAAGGGTGCAGGTCCTGGCTGCAGAGGAGGGAAGTCCTCATCATATGTCTTATCCCCGAACCTATATGGGGAAGAATGATGTGGTATATTCAAGAGAGGAGGGGAAGTTTGGACCTCGATATGTTGAACACCATTTTTTGGCTTAACCACTGACTGTGTGATTTGGTGTTGACCCTCATTTGTAGCTGTTTGGGTCAAAGCCTCTGGTTTGGGTGGGCATTTAGCTGTCTGAGATTGTTCTGAGGTCTCTTCATTAATTTCACATGTGATGTTGACAGGCAATTCTGCCGCAATAAGAGCCTCGGTTTGTTCAATTGTCTCTTGGCTTATTCTGTGTCCGAAATTGCGATAAGCCCACTTTTCTGCAATCTCAAAAGCCCAAACCCAATCGTCTTGGTGCATGTGCCTCCTGAGGTCACTAATCGTTTCTTCGATTAGCGACTCATAATGCTGTTCCAGTATCAACTGGGTAGTGTAAGACCAGTTCTTGGCGTTACCCTCCAGGAGGTCTTTAGTCTTTTGGGTGAGGGCGACTGGTCTAACCACACTCTTCAGGACCTCTGTAACTCTTTTAAAGGTCACTGGTTGGTTGTCTTTGATATTTGTGTTCACTTTACTCAAGTGGTGCACCAAGCGCATTAGCTTGTAGGTCAATTTAATTGTGGTTCTAAATTCAGATGATGCTGGAGTATAGTTTGGGTTTTCAGCATCTCTAAACCACAGTCTGTTTCTTCCCCTTCTCTCTTTTCTGGGTGGCGGAAAACGCCTGTTCATTGTATGTCTGTTGGGTGGGTTATAGCCCCTAATCAATTTATAGGGCAGGTCAAAATCTGTGTTTTTAAATCTCAGAGAAGAGATTGAATTGTCACAACCGGTTATGTTTTCATAGTTTGTGGAAGATAATGATAAATCATGGTAATCAGACCTGTTGTTCAGATCCATGTAGTTATGTCTAGTACGATTTGTTCTTCTTTTATTCTTTTTGATGAAATTTCCACCACGATGGGGAAAATCCCTTGTTTGGAAAAAGTCTGGATTGGTGATGTTATCAAACTCAGTGTCATAACGTCTAGAACGATCCCGTCTAGAGCTAAATGTCCTTGTGTAGTCTCTACCATAAAGGGAGAAATCACGTTTGTTTTGAATGTATTGTCTACCGCGATGTGAAGACTCACATGCATATTCAGTGTTAATGTATTCATCATCGCCATTAACTGTACTACGCCCGCATTTTCGCGGGGGTATTAGATCTCTCGCGATTCGCGAGTCATCAAACTCATCCTGAGTTAGGTTAATGCGGATGCGTGGTGAACATCGTGGTCCACCGCGTCGATCAAAACTATCCATTTTGGAAGAAAAATGTCACTTACTGCAAGTATACAGTCGTACCGTTCAAGCCACTAAACTGGCGACGTTTCGATACGTACTGTATCTTCTTCAGGCCTGGCTTGAACGTAGAAAGCAGTTGTTTTAGATCTTAATGAAGTGCGTCGTCTGAATCGTGCAATCAGCAGGTGAAAAGAACGAACAGTGCGAGGATTTGCGTTGTTTCGCGAGACTTCCTGGTCGCGAGATGCTGACGTAGCTCACACGAGCCGCGTCCTGCGCAAAAACTGTGAATAACCGCAAGTTATCAATTTAACGGCTGTCCAAAAATTGTGATCATTTAGAAAAAAATCAGATGATTCATTTGATACCCTTATTTAATCACCAAAGATCTCAGCTTCGCGGTAAATAGCGGCTGAAGATGAAAACCGAAAGTTAACTCTGTCAGTGCTGGACATTTTAATGTCCGCTGTAAAGCTCATTTGCTTACCTATCAAAGTGACTCATAAAGTTAGAAATTGTGATTATATTAATAAACTCCAACAGCTGTTATACCACTATGTAATTGTTGTTGTGATTAAATCCATAGACCCTATTTGGTGTAATATCATTATATACTTGTTACAATTAAATCAGTTACATAATTGCTGTCAGATTAAATCCATGGATCCTTGTTGGAGTTATATAATTATATAGTTGCTTCTGTGCTTAAGTCAATAATCCCTATTTGACGTTACACAATGATATAATTGTTGGTTTGGTATAATTCAAAAAGGTTTGTATTCCAGAGAGAATTATTCCAATCATGCTCCATGTATTTGAATCAACCCCAGAGAAAGCTTTAAACCTTTATATCACACACCTATCAATATAAGGTTATATCACCATAAATATGAGAGTATAAACATATATTTGTTTTTATACAAAGATTAAAATATGAAAATTCTAAAAAATATTATATCATATTAATATCTATAAACTTTTAAATTCTGTATTGTATTAATCTATTTAATATTATGTTTGTTGTTGCTTCCAATTGAGGCCAGGCCAGTGGATGCATAAGAAGAGAGAGGCACTGGCTGGATTAGGGGAAAAAAACTCCAAGTCTCAGGCCCAACGGGCCCTAGACATGGTTGTGCACGGGCCATCTCTCTCCCGAAAACCACACATCAGACCCAGACCACACCCGGATCAACACAAAAACACTTCCTAACTAGGGGTTAAGAACAGTCTGGTTTAGGGTAGCCCAGGGTTCCTATGGTTAGGGTTAGGTTGGGTGTTGTTTTAGGCCTTCCCCTATTTTGGGGGCAAACCCAGCTCCGACATAGAAACACCTGTGTAGTGAGAAGGTCACAGGAAAATACTTCACTTCAAATTAGGGTTATTCCAATTAGGGTTATTCCAATTAGGGTTTTTTCAATTAGGGTTATTCCAATTAGGGTTATTCCAATTAGGTTTTTTATAATTAGGGTTTTGACGATTAAGGTTTTGATAATTAGGGTTTTGATGATTAGGGTTCCTGTGGTTAGGTTTAGGGTTCTTGTGAGGTTTTAATAACCCAGGGGAGGGTAGCCCAGGGTTCCTATGGTTAGGGTTAGGTTGGGTGTTGTTTTAGCCCTTCCCCTATTTTGGGGGCAAACCCAGCTCCGACATAGAAACACCTGTGTAGTGAGAAGGTCACAGGAAAATACTTCACTTCAAATTAGGGTTATTCCAATTAGGGTTTTTCCAATTAGGGTTATTCCAATTAGGGTTTTTCCAATTAGGGTTTTTCAATTAGGGTTTTTACAATTAGGGTTTTTTTTAAAAAAAAAATTAGGTTTTTTATAATTAGGGTTTTGACGATTAAGGTTTTGATAATTAGGGTTAGGGTTAGGGTTAGGGTTAGGGTTAGGGTTAGGGTTAGGGTTAGGGTTAGGGTTAGGGTTAGGGTTAGGGTTAGGGTTAGGGTTAGGGTTAGGGTTAGGGTTAGGGTTAGGGTTAGGGTTAGGGTTAGGGTTAGGGTTAGGTTAGGGTTAGGGTTAGGGTTAGGGTTAGGGTTAGGGTTAGGGTTAGGGTTAGGGTTAGGGTTAGGGTTAGGGTTAGGGTTAGGGTTAGGGTTAGGGTTAGGGTTAGGGTTAGGGTTAGGGTTAGGGTTAGGGTTAGGGTTAGGGTTAGGGTTAGGGTTAGGGTTAGGGTTAGGGTTAGGGTTAGGGTTAGGGTTAGGGTTAGGGTTAGGGTTAGGGTTAGGGTTAGGGTTAGGGTTAGGGTTAGGGTTAGGGTTAGGGTTAGGGTTAGGGTTAGGGTTAGGGTTAGGGTTAGGGTTAGGGTTAGGGTTAGGGTTAGGGTTAGGGTTAGGGTTAGGGTTAGGGTTAGGGTTAGGGTTAGGGTTAGGGTTAGGGTTAGGGTTAGGGTTAGGGTTAGGGTTAGGGTTAGGGTTAGGGTTAGGGTTAGGGTTAGGGTTAGGGTTAGGGTTAGGGTTAGGGTTAGGGTTAGGGTTAGGGTTAGGGTTAGGGTTAGGGTTAGGGTTAGGGTTAGGGTTAGGGTTAGGGTTAGGGTTAGGGTTAGGGTTAGGGTTAGGGTTAGGGTTAGGGTTAGGGTTAGGGTTAGGGTTAGGTTAGGGTTAGGGTTAGGGTTAGGGTTAGGGTTAGGGTTAGGGTTAGGGTTAGGGTTAGGGTTAGGGTTAGGGTTAGGGTTAGGGTTAGGGTTAGGGTTAGGGTTAGGGTTAGGGTTAGGGTTAGGGTTAGGGTTAGGGTTAGGGTTAGGGTTAGGGTTAGGGTTAGGGTTAGGGTTAGGGTTAGGGTTAGGGTTAGGGTTAGGGTTAGGGTTAGGGTTAGGGTTAGGGTTAGGGTTAGGGTTAGGGTTAGGGTTAGGGTTAGGGTTAGGGTTAGGGTTAGGGTTAGGGTTAGGGTTAGGGTTAGGGTTAGGGTTAGGGTTAGGGTTAGGGTTAGGGTTAGGGTTAGGGTTAGGGTTAGGGTTAGGGTTAGGGTTAGGGTTAGGGTTAGGGTTAGGGTTAGGGTTAGGGTTAGGGTTAGGGTTAGGGTTAGGGTTAGGGTTAGGGTTAGGGTTAGGGTTAGGGTTAGGGTTAGGGTTAGGGTTAGGGTTAGGGTTAGGGTTAGGGTTAGGGTTAGGGTTAGGGTTAGGGTTAGGGTTAGGGTTAGGGTTAGGGTTAGGGTTAGGGTTAGGGTTAGGGTTAGGGTTAGGGTTAGGGTTAGGGTTAGGGTTAGGGTTAGGGTTAGGGTTAGGGTTAGGGTTAGGGTTAGGGTTAGGGTTAGGGTTAGGGTTAGGGTTAGGGTTAGGGTTAGGGTTAGGGTTAGGGTTAGGGTTAGGGTTAGGGTTAGGGTTAGGGTTAGGGTTAGGGTTAGGGTTAGGGTTAGGGTTAGGGTTAGGGTTAGGGTTAGGGTTAGGGTTAGGGTTAGGGTTAGGGTTAGGGTTAGGGTTAGGGTTAGGGTTAGGGTTAGGGTTAGGGTTAGGGTTAGGGTTAGGGTTAGGGTTAGGGTTAGGGTTAGGGTTAGGGTTAGGGTTAGGGTTAGGGTTAGGGTTAGGGTTAGGGTTAGGGTTAGGGTTAGGGTTAGGGTTAGGGTTAGGGTTAGGGTTAGGGTTAGGGTTAGGGTTAGGGTTAGGGTTAGGGTTAGGGTTAGGGTTAGGGTTAGGGTTAGGGTTAGGGTTAGGGTTAGGGTTAGGGTTAGGGTTAGGGTTAGGGTTAGGGTTAGGGTTAGGGTTAGGGTTAGGGTTAGGGTTAGGGTTAGGGTTAGGGTTAGGGTTAGGGTTAGGGTTAGGGTTAGGGTTAGGGTTAGGGTTAGGGTTAGGGTTAGGGTTAGGGTTAGGGTTAGGGTTAGGGTTAGGGTTAGGGTTAGGGTTAGGGTTAGGGTTAGGGTTAGGGTTAGGGTTAGGGTTAGGGTTAGGGTTAGGGTTAGGGTTAGGGTTAGGGTTAGGGTTAGGGTTAGGGTTAGGGTTAGGGTTAGGGTTAGGGTTAGGGTTAGGGTTAGGGTTAGGGTTAGGGTTAGGGTTAGGGTTAGGGTTAGGGTTAGGGTTAGGGTTAGGGTTAGGGTTAGGGTTAGGGTTAGGGTTAGGGTTAGGGTTAGGGTTAGGGTTAGGGTTAGGGTTAGGGTTAGGGTTAGGGTTAGGGTTAGGGTTAGGGTTAGGGTTAGGGTTAGGGTTAGGGTTAGGGTTAGGGTTAGGGTTAGGGTTAGGGTTAGGGTTAGGGTTAGGGTTAGGGTTAGGGTTAGGGTTAGGGTTAGGGTTAGGGTTAGGGTTAGGGTTAGGGTTAGGGTTAGGGTTAGGGTTAGGGTTAGGGTTAGGGTTAGGGTTAGGGTTAGGGTTAGGGTTAGGGTTAGGGTTAGGGTTAGGGTTAGGGTTAGGGTTAGGGTTAGGGTTAGGGTTAGGGTTAGGGTTAGGGTTAGGGTTAGGGTTAGGGTTAGGGTTAGGGTTAGGGTTAGGGTTAGGGTTAGGGTTAGGGTTAGGGTTAGGGTTAGGGTTAGGGTTAGGGTTAGGGTTAGGGTTAGGGTTAGGGTTAGGGTTAGGGTTAGGGTTAGGGTTAGGGTTAGGGTTAGGGTTAGGGTTAGGGTTAGGGTTAGGGTTAGGGTTAGGGTTAGGGTTAGGGTTAGGGTTAGGGTTAGGGTTAGGGTTAGGGTTAGGGTTAGGGTTAGGGTTAGGGTTAGGGTTAGGGTTAGGGTTAGGGTTAGGGTTAGGGTTAGGGTTAGGGTTAGGGTTAGGGTTAGGGTTAGGGTTAGGGTTAGGGTTAGGGTTAGGGTTAGGGTTAGGGTTAGGGTTAGGGTTAGGGTTAGGGTTAGGGTTAGGGTTAGGGTTAGGGTTAGGGTTAGGGTTAGGGTTAGGGTTAGGGTTAGGGTTAGGGTTAGGGTTAGGGTTAGGGTTAGGGTTAGGGTTAGGGTTAGGGTTAGGGTTAGGGTTAGGGTTAGGGTTAGGGTTAGGGTTAGGGTTAGGGTTAGGGTTAGGGTTAGGGTTAGGGTTAGGGTTAGGGTTAGGGTTAGGGTTAGGGTTAGGGTTAGGGTTAGGGTTAGGGTTAGGGTTAGGGTTAGGGTTAGGGTTAGGGTTAGGGTTAGGGTTAGGGTTAGGGTTAGGGTTAGGGTTAGGGTTAGGGTTAGGGTTAGGGTTAGGGTTAGGGTTAGGGTTAGGGTTAGGGTTAGGGTTAGGGTTAGGGTTAGGGTTAGGGTTAGGGTTAGGGTTAGGGTTAGGGTTAGGGTTAGGGTTAGGGTTAGGGTTAGGGTTAGGGTTAGGGTTAGGGTTAGGGTTAGGGTTAGGGTTAGGGTTAGGGTTAGGGTTAGGGTTAGGGTTAGGGTTAGGGTTAGGGTTAGGGTTAGGGTTAGGGTTAGGGTTAGGGTTAGGGTTAGGGTTAGGGTTAGGGTTAGGGTTAGGGTTAGGGTTAGGGTTAGGGTTAGGGTTAGGGTTAGGGTTAGGGTTAGGGTTAGGGTTAGGGTTAGGGTTAGGGTTAGGGTTAGGGTTAGGGTTAGGGTTAGGGTTAGGGTTAGGGTTAGGGTTAGGGTTA
>JAVLUX010000133.1:0-2500 GCA_032164185.1 Moxostoma hubbsi | reverse complement strand
TATATTAAGCATATTTTTAGTGTAATAAAACGTGTTCCCATTGGGCTAGGTACACAAAAGTGTAATATGTTTCTCGTGGAAAGACCCCCCATAGTTTGTGCAAAGTTTGGGAACGATCGCTCGTTCGTAGCCAACACGGCGGCCTAAAACTTACTCGTTTCACAGAGGCTTTATAGAAGGCCGACTATATAAAACATGTTATTAGTGTAATAAAACGGGTTACCCTGGGGCTAGGCACACAAAACTGCAATATGTTTCTCGTGGAAAGAGCCCGATAGAGTGTGCAAAGTTTGGGAACGATCGCTCGATCGTAGCCAACACAGCGGCCTAAAACGTACTCGTTTCACAGAGGCTTTATGGAAGGCCGACTATATTAAGCATATTTTTAGTGTAATAAAACGTGTTCCCATTGGGCTAGGTACACAAAAGTGTAATATGTTTCTCGTGGAAAGACCCCCATAGTTTGTGCAAAGTTTGGGAACGATCGCTCGTTCGTAGCCAACACGGCGGCCTAAAACTTACTCGTTTCACAGAGGCTTTATAGAAGGCCGACTATATAAAACATGTTATTAGTGTAATAAAACGGGTTACCCTGGGGCTAGGCACACAAACTGCAATATGTTTTCTCGTGGAAAGACCCCCATAGTCTGTGCAAAGTTTGGGAACGATCACTCGTTCGTAGCCAACACGGCGGCCTAAAACGTACTCGTTTCACATTGGACCATTATTGTTTAACCCCACTGGTGGCAGTCTATACAATGTGAGTCTATGGAAAAGTGCTCACAAATGCTAAGAGTTTTTGACATCTGAGGTGTTCTGTTGCAGAAATTATTTTTAATGTCATTCGGAATTTTGCAAGTGTTAAAGTGAATAATTCAGGTGGAATCATACAATTACACAAGGAAAGTTTTATTGACGGAATAATAAGGATAATAACAAGAATTACGAAAATAATAATAATAACATGAGTAATTATAATAATTCATTTAATTATGAAGTGCTTTTCTAGACACGGATGAGAGACCGACATTCACAGCAAAGGCTGCCAATTTAACTGGCCATATATATATATATATATAAAATCTGCATGTTTTAAAAACATTGCTGTAATATAAAGGTTTTAAGCAGCATAACTTGCGTTCAAAATCATTGTACAGTATGAACAGGAACATAGTTTGTATTTTTCCTGTTAGATTTCTTTTGCAAGTTTTTGTAAACTTCAATTTTATTGATAAATCATTCATATTTCAAATGAACGGCTGTTCTTAAGTGGACGCCCCCTAAAGGCTCAGCATTGAAACTGTCTGTGATTCTGTGTTAAAAAATCCACATTTTAGCAGTTTTGCACAGTGCAGATCTCAATATGTCCACTTTGTGTATGTGTGTGTATGTGTGTATATATTTGTAGCTGTAAGTCATAAATCTATCTTTCTGTCTATCTAACTAACTATCTGTCTGACTGTCTGTCTGTCTGTCTGTCTATCTGTCTATGTATCTCACTATCTGCCTGTCTGTCTGTCTGTCTATCTATCTTTCTGTCTGTCTATCTAACTATCTGTCTATCTATCTAACTATCTGTCTTTCTGTCTATCTATCTAACTATCTGTCTGTCTGTCTATCTAACTATCTGTCTATCGAACTATCTGTCTGTCAATCTATCTAACTGTCTGTCTGTCTATCTATCTAACTATCTGTCTGTCTGTCTATCTATCTAACTATCTGTCTGTCTGTCTGTCTATCTAACTATCTGTCTGTCTATCTAACTATCTGTCTGTCTATCTATCTAAATGTCTGTCTGTCTGTCTATCTTTCTGCATGTGTGTCTATTTGTTTCTCTGTCTGTGTTTGTGTGTCTGTCTGTAACTAATGAAACTTTTAAATAAAGTTTAAACTTTTTACTATCATTATTATTATTATTATTATTTCATTTGATATTTCTTTTACTTGTATGTGAGGAGTATTTTTGAGTCCAGTTAATTGTATCAAAGAAATGTTTCCAAAATGAAATAAATAAAAAAACAAATAACAGAAGGATGTTTTGTTTTTGTGGTATCGAGTCTCATCTGGTGGTCATTTACAGCAACTTCATATTCTACTCAATAAAGTCCCAAACAGACTGCTATATTTGATTCCTACTGTAAGACTGTTAATAACAAATGAAAGAAATGAACCCAAGTAAATATAGCAAGACCCTTTGCATTTATTTGACTTGTTTGTGAGGAGGATGTTTTGGAGTCCAGTTCATTTTATTAAAAAAATGTTTCCAGAAATGAAGTAGATTCAAAACAAATTACAGGTGGACTTGTAAACATTTTGTTGTTGTTGTTGTTGTTGTGAGAAAAACAAACTGCACCAAATATTGCCCCTTATAACTTTATAAAATAAAGTTACCATAGGTTTAAAGTTGTAAGTGGGAAAGTGCAATTCTCCATCAGTCCACTAGGGCTAACCCCAGTCCGCTGGGGTTAGTTGGGGTTAAATCGCTAGATGACCCTAACCC